>CM038680.1:304197550-304653752 GCA_021605205.1 Aegilops longissima
GGAATAAGGAGGAAGACCATGGACAAGATGGCGAGGACACCAAGTACAAGGACCAAGAGAAGAAGCTGCCCGAAGCTACGGCGGCCGGACGTCCGACTAGGACCGGACGTCCGACGACTCCCAGGCTCCGGACGACCGGGCCCCTCCGGACGACCGGGCCAGCGACCACCGAACCGAATCTGCGGACATCCGAAGAACTCCAGACGTCCGGGACCTCGAGAGCCTCCGGACGACCGGGCCCCTCCGGACGACCGTGCCAGCGACCACCGAACCGAATTGCCGGACGTCCGATAAGTACCGGACGAATGGACCCTCGCGAGCCACCGGACGTCCGGTACCCGTCGGACGACCGGCGCCTGTGCGCTGCCATGTGTTGGGCCGCAGCCCATGTACCCCTTCACTTACCCCTTCATGGCCCTAGACTATATATACTCCTCCACCTCCTTCTAGTTAGGGTTAGCGTTGATTTAGCTCATTTGTGAGATAGAGCTTCGCTCATCCATATTGGATCTACTCCACGAGAGAGACCGCGGCCCCTCTTCGGAGAAGATCCACCTTGGATTCAAGACCTCCTTTGCGGAGAAGACCATCATCAAGACCTCCTCACGGAGAAGAACGACTACCGTTTGTATCATCCGTTGTCGACTTTGGATCATGTATCTCCCTTTGTGTTCATCGATCTAGCACATGTGTGATTGATCTTGTTGGTTTGAGTGATTCTCTTGTGTTTTCCCCATGATTTCCCTCGTGCTCTTCCGCTCGGTCTTCGTGTTCCTTGTAGGGATCATCTCCAAACGTGAAAGATCGTCCACATAGGGTTCCGCCCTACATCATTATGGTATCATGAGCCACGTTGATCACGTATTTGGAGTCCCTCCCACCGTTTTCTAGCCTTCTTTTGCTTGATTTCGTCCTAAATTTCGAAAATCCCCACCAAAAATAGCCCCAATTGTTTTTTGTGATTTGTTGGTTTGATGATGTTTTGTTGATTTTGATCAATGGATGTTCTTGGTTTCGAGTGGATCTAGCATTTCTTCAAGTTACCCCATCTTTCATCCATGAAATCTCGTCAATTTTGACCCCAAAATCCCCATTTTCCGCCTAAAATCGCGCCCCCGAACTCGCATCTCGCGTTGACCCCGACCCACCGGACGACCGGCGTTTTACGGACGTCCGGAGCCCCAGGAACGACCGGACGTCCGACCTTTCCGGACGACCGGAACCCCTAACCCGAACCGAATTTACGGATTTCCGACTTTCCCGGACGTCCGACGCCCCGGACATCCGACCTTTACGGACGTCCGTAACCTGTAGTTTCAGACTTCGGCTGATTTTTGTTTTGTCCATAACTAATTCATCCGAACTCCGATTTTGACGTTCTTTAGCTCGTTTTGAAGCTATTGACATCCCCCTTCCCACAAAAATACCTCCAACATCATTTGACTCCATCAAATTTTGTGAATTTTGGCATCTTTGCCTAGGGCTTCCACCACATCCTCCGCATAGCCACCACCGACTTCCGCAACCTCACCAATTTTGTTCCCCATAGCATTAGTGGTTGCTTGAGTAGTGATTCGAGTCTCCTAAGGTGTCTCGGCTACTTAGGGACGGTTGCTTCTTCATCAACCACCACCGCCACTTCCGCATAGGCTTATCCACCATACACTTCCACCAACCCAACTTAACCCAATTTTGTTTGTGTTGTGAGTTGTGTCTCCTAAGGTGTTTCGGCTACTTAGGGACCGTGCTTCCAACTCATTGCGTACACCATAACCCATCATTGCATTTCCACAATCCCATTGAGCTTCCGCAACCACCACCGCTTTTCCGCTACCACCATTTGACATTTGTCATTTGAGATTTTGAGTTCGCGGTTTTTCCGTTTCCTAAGGTGTTTCGGCTACTTAGGGACGAGTCTCCATCATCTCGGTATCTACATCAAGAACACCGCCACTCATCATCGCAAAGGACGGTAACCTCGAGGACACCATTGTACATTCCCCTTGCAATTGCATTGATAACCCCTAGCCCATTTTGCGTCACTTGCCTATCGAGACTAGCCATTTGAGTATTGCCGGCAACGTTACTTGTGCACATTAGTGATCATTGATCTACACCATCCATTGCATACATACCATATCATATTGGTATCATATCATCCATTGTGTCACAATATCGTTCCCGCATATACACAATAGCTATCTTGGTTTATGCATTTCGCACTGTGGCCAAAAAAAAGAGAATAAGCTTTTAAGCAAAGAAAAAGAGAGAGCAAAGAAGCTTGTAAGCAAGTGCCATAGCATCATAACCACATTGCACATAAGATTGTCATATCCGATCATCTTGGATCATCTTGAGAAACACCGGGAACCATACATACATAGCATACTTGGGGTACAAAGTTTATCCATTTCGCATCTTATAGGTTGTGCACAAGTGTCGTATCCGCCTATTGAGCAATCATGCTAGTGTCTCTCTTGAGTTGTGCAAGACGAGCGTTTTGGTGGATTCCACATTTTGAGCTCATTCCTTGGTTGCACGGCCCCATTTATCTATCCGTGTGTGCGTTTTGGTGTGCCATTCATTGCTATTGGTCTACTTGCTTCTCTTGCGAATTTGTGAATCTCTTTCAAAATTATTGACTCTTGCTAACATTTTGCATTAAATTTTTGTGCCACTATCCTCACCAAGCTCCACCATAAGCTTTACTTGTGTAGGTGTGAGAAACCGACAAGAATTGGTACCAATTGTGCTATTTCCTTGTTACACATTGAGTGATCATTGATCCATTTTCAACATCGGTAAAGGTACATTTGGTATAAGTTCTTCTCTTTCTCCCACTCATATTTGCTCGAGTCTTGTGATGGATAGGCAAGGCATTTCATCTCCGGTCTTTGACAACAACGACGGCGTGAACAACTACATCACCAAAGCGTCCATCTTCGATCTACAATGATAAGTGCAAGGCGCACAATCAAGATTGCGAGAGCGCATCGAGAACATCTCCATCGACATTCGTCACTCCGAAGCAAGGAGAAGGGACTACATCGACAAGAAGCTTGCCGCACATAAAGAGGAGCAAGATGCAAGAATGGAGGAGATTCGGACCTTGCTCAAGTCGACTTCCCCTTCATCATCTTCAAGACGGCGACATTCAAGCCACAAGTCTTCGGAGCGCGAAAAATATGCAACTGCAAATCGTCCTCGTCCACATCTACATGGCGACCACCATCACGTTCGTGATCCACATCATCATGAAGGGCAAGTCACCTCCAAGCATCATGTGCATGACGACGACAAACGACATCTACCACGAGCTCAAGCACGACAACGACATCATCATCATGAAGATGCTCCACAAGCGCAAATGCACAAGTCCCAACAAGCCCTACTTCAAGACAAGTCCAAGCTTCAAGAGCACAAAAGAAGACCGCGAGACGACCACCACCAAGACGGCGCTACGGCTACAACAACCACTTTGGCATCTTCGCCAAGTGCTATCAAGGCATCTTCGCCTTTGGACGTACGACATCTTCACCTACTTCCCACGTGTACGCCTACATCGACTTCATCAAGTCAAAGGCGACTACCTATGAGCGAGGGCGGCACTTCCATCTTCGGAAGCCCCTCAAGGAAGATGGCCGAGCATGGGAAACCCCCTTCGGTCATGGAGACGAGCTACGAGGTGCCACATCATATGGGCCTCCCACACCAAGACGGTGACAAGACGGTCGAGCAAGGGCCATCCCCTTCGACTACGGCGACGAGCGCGAACCTATTCAATAACATGAAGACGGCGCCCATATTGGCCTCATACTCCGAGTCAAGCTACGCGACCGCGCATGGAGACATTTGCACCTACATCTCTCCGACACCCACATATGTCGAGATGCCCCATTTGTCATGTGAGGAAAGCCACCACCACATGAGGGACATGAGTGACTCCACCATATGTGACATTGAGAGCATTTCCTATGAGAGGATGAATGTGACCACCACTAGCCCCACACATGAGAGCATGCCACACATCCTATGTGAGGTTGAGCGCCATTTGAGTGACTCCACCAACCATATGAGTGAGAGCATCCTTGAGGGAGTGAGTGAGCCACAACACTTAGAGAGTGAGGTAGTTGACACGGCACGTGAGGCCACTATGATTTCTAACGACTTAACCTCTACTCCTAGTGTGTTTTCTTCTTTGGTGCTAGGTCTCCTACATGATGACATGCCTACCCCCGACGAGTCCATCCCTCCAATGGGAAAACCAATGGCCATGGTGGACAATGATGCACCCCCCACATGGTTCCATCAAGATGAAGATGACAACGAGACGATCTTCAACACTTCACCTACAACACATGAGCGATGCTCCAACGGTAACATAGGTGATGGTACTTCTCTTGTCCCACTAGTGGACTCTATTGACATCGATTGCTCCCATGATGTTGACCCTCCTATTACCATGCTTCATGCTAGTGAAACTTCTTCATGCCTTGACTTACCTACTTATGATGAATATGATGATGAGCATGTTGAGTTGCCTAGTTGTGGTGCTATGCTTCATAGGATATCTTGTGAAAATTCTATTGGTCACTTCATGTTTGACAATCCATTGAACTAGTCATATGCTATGAGTGAGATCTCCCATATTGCATCATTTCAATCTGAACATAGTAACTATGCATGCCCCATTAAAATAAACCCCATTTGCACTTATGGCATAGATGACGAGATGTTGGTCATTGGCTTTTGCTTCTCTTGTGATGATATTGCCATGCTTCCTTTACATGATTTGCGCAATTCATCTACTATACCATGCCATTATCACATTGTTCCAAATATGCATTGTTTTGGATGTTGTCAATATTCTCCATGTGATGTTTCCATTAATGCTCATGAGGAGACCCCCATAGTTTCCTCAAACATATTAGGAGATTCTGATGCATCTCATACTTTGAATGATTCCCATGATTGCTTGCACCACATGCATTCCATGAATAACAATGCTCTAGATATTTCTCATGATGCATTACATCCTTTGAGTCTCCATTATGCCATACATAATAACAAACCTATCATGATGGATGACATGTTTCTATATCACGCATCTCATTTATTTGAGCATTGGATATTTTGTGCTAACCGACACATGCACGTGCGCATCATGATGGATGATGTGTACATATATCACACACACACCATTTTTCCTTTGTCTTTGTTTTCTGTAGGTACGCACGTATACTCGTCAACATCTCAATCCCATGAGTTGACGAAACAAGCTCTTGAGAGCAATGATGACTTGGGATCTCGTGGACTTTCATTCCCACCATTCCTTTTGCGCAAGGACTACGCGCATCTCTTTTACTTGTCTCTCACACTGCTATGGGCTATTTACCACTTGTCACCTTATGCTCATTTTCCCGTGTTCACTTTGCATGTTATTTTTACTCCTATGCCTTTGCCACGCCATTGTGACCCTTGCTTGCATCTACCCATGATTCACCATTATGATAATTCTATGAGTATTTGCATGCTTGGTGGAGATACTAGTAGCTATTTCCATGATTTCTTTGTGCCCCATGCTATTGATGCTTGTTGTGTTGGGAGAGTCATGATGCCCCGTTGCTACCTACATATGGCTTCTCACCAATACATTCATGCTATTGTCCTCATATCTTGCTTTCATGTTTGTGCTATGTCATGTGCATTTTGTATGCCCACTATTTGCACACATGACATGATTTCCATGATTACCTCTAGTATGTTGCATCTTCGCACTACTAGCTTGCTTGACTTGATCGCTATGATTGCTTCCTTGGTTTCATCACCCATGTTCCACTCTTACTCGCTTTCTTGGGTTGATGACATATATGCTCATGCCTCTCACATGATATATCTTGTTCATTGTCGCTTGCCTCCAATAGTTGCCTCTATGCTTAATGAACGTGGAGCCTTGGACATATTCCTTGTGATGCATGCTTGCTTGTTTAAGCCTATTGTCTTTGGTTGTAGTTCCATCATGTGCTTTCATACCATACCACACCTTGTCCTTTCTTACGATAAGAATAATGAAAACACTTGTTGGGTATCTCGCCCCTCGAATGATAGGTCTTGCATTTGCACTAACCTCATTTGTTTTTCCGAGTGTTTGTCATGTTCTTTCATTTTGGAGGATTCACAAGGCGGTGCCGTTATGCGACATATTGGTTATGTGAAGGCATACATAATGTACAACTCCAACATCCTTGGAAACTTTCTTGAGATGAACTCCTTCCCTTTGAGCCATCCTCACATATGCATATTGTATGGGTCATTCTTTCATTATTGTCTCCTTCTTCTTGTCTACATGATACATCTATTGGATGGAGGACCAACATTGGAGATGGACCCTATGGACCTTCAAGTTGAGGAATGCCACGACATCGAGCTATGGTACAACACCACCCATAACAAATTTGCATCTTATACATGGATTGACCCACATTATGATTGCCTTGTTGCTTCTTCAATTTCAATGTCATCCATGATATATAAGCTTGTGCATTTTCTTAGCAAATCTGTCGTGATCTTTCTTGATGGCATATTCATACATCATGATCATATTGCCTACCATCAATTGCATGATAACATAATCATATTGAGCATCCATTGCCATATTCATGCTATTCATAAACCGTCTCACTATGACATTATTTTGCACCGTGGTTGCATTGATCACACTCACGACACCTTTGTGTGCCCAATGCATGAATTTTCTCTCATGAATGCTTTACATGCCATTTTACATCATTTGGATAAGCATGTCATGCCTTGTCATGAAAAATTCCTTTGGACGGACTCATTCTTACATGATGGACACTTTGTGTGCGCTAACCATTGTATTTCCGAGTGTTGCTTGTGTTTGCTCTTTTTGCATGTCTATCACTCCGGTGACACCTTGGACTGCTTGGATTGCGCCATGTCTTCAACTTCGTCCAACTACAAGTCCGTCTATGACAACCGTTTCCATGGTGATGAGGATCAGGATCCGAGGTCGGATCTTTCCCAAGGGAGGGGAGATGATGCGGAGCATCCCATGTTCATCCCCATGTACACTCCGACTACTCTCCAAACCCCAAGTGTACATATGATAAGACCTCGAACATACGCCAATGGACACAAGGTGAACTCGCTCCTCTCCGAACCATCACTTTCTACATGTGAGACATGGCTTCTACCTCCAATGTGTGTCCTATGCATGATCTGGTACTTGGAGGAAAGACACAGAGCCATCACACCCAACGGACGAGCTAGCGAGGACGCCAAGTATAAGGACCAAGAGAAGAAGCTGCCTGAAGCTACAGCGGTCGGACGTCCGACCAGGACCGGACGTCCGACGACTCCCAGGCTCCGGACGACCGACCAAGGCCGGACGTCCGACTACCATCAGCCACCGGACGACCGACAACGTCCGGAAATCCAAAAAATCCACACCCGAGCCAAATCACGGACGTCGACAAGTACCGGACGATCGACCCTCGCGAGCCACCGGACGTCCTGCACCGTCGGACGACCGCGCTGTGGCGCTGCCATGTGTTGGGCCGCAGCCCATGTACCCCTTCACTTACCCCTTCGTGGCTCTAGACTATATATACTCCTCCACCTCCTCCTAGTTAGGGTTAGCGTTGATTTAGCTCATTGTTAGATAGAGCTTCGCTCATCCATATAGGATCTCCTCCTCGTGAGAGACCGCGGCCTCTTCGGAGGAGATCCACCATGGATTCAAGACCCCTTTACGGTAAGATCCCTCGTGGATTCAAGACCTCCTCTCGGAGATGAGCTACCGCCACTTGTATCGTCCGTTGTTGACTTTGGATCATGTATCTCCCTTTGTGTTCATCGATCTAGCACATGTGTGATTGATCTTGTTGGTTTGAGTGATTCTCTTGTGTTTTCCCCGTGATTTCCCTCATGCTCTTCCGCTCGTTCTTCGTGTTCCTCGTAGGGATCCTCTCCAAACGTGAAAGATCGTCTGCCCTGACAGCGTACCAAGCGTCGTTCAGGTGGGCTGGCCCTGCTCCCGTCTTCATCGACCTCATCGGCGATGATGGTGACGTCAAGGGCAAGGGCAAGACGGACGACGTCTAGGGCAGTGTGCGGGCGCAAACTTTTTTTTATGGTTTTACTTAATGTTTAATTAGGTTTAAGTGGACTTTGGCCGGCCACTTTAATGTTTAATTATGTTCATTTCTATGATCTGTTTTTTTCTATGCCGGTAAATTTGGGTCCACCTTTCGTTGGGCGGTCAAGCCGATCCATATAAAAATGCGGACGCGCATGTTCGTTTGACCAACCCAAACAAACGAAGAGCGAACAAAACACGCGTCCGTTTTGGTCGGCACGTTGAAGTTGGTCTCCCGTGTTCCCGTCCGCATGGCTGAGGAAAGCCGCCGTGAGGTCGCACGACACCTTTGTTAGGGTCTCGGTCCGCACCATTGCCGGCGTGGGGGACCAAGGTGAGACGGGAGCAGCTTGTAACAGATCTGCAGTTCTCAAAAAAAATTACGTGTCTCCCACTGGGAAGCATGTTCTTTTCTTACAACTAGATGACCAGTTGCGCCAATGGCGCAAAGGCCAAGAGTAAGCCATGTATTGAAAGAGTGTACATTAATATTATTCGGGCACATGTTGAAACATATGAGAAAAAATTTCATTTACTATAAGTACAAGTGATGCAATACATATCAGTATTACCAGAACCGTTAATTAGTCAGACACAGATCCACACCCGAGAAGCACATTGCACAGGGTTGAAACTTTTAAGCCTCGCATTCCCAAGCAATCTTAAAGAGGGCCAACAGAATTGAAATCACTGATGCAAAGCATCAGCGGTTAGTAATATTTATACGCACAGCTTCTTTATTGTAGTCATATATGATGATGAAATCAGTACGTAAATCAGCACCAAAGATAGCCGATCAGACAAACAAAAATTATGCATCTCACTGAACAACACTATTATGCAGGAATCATTTTAAAAGGCCCTCAGTTCTAATTTCTATAAGATCTTGAAGCTTTGGAGCCAAGGCTACGAACCTTCAAATCCAAAAAAACATCTTACCATGCAAACATGGTAAAATGGGAAAGAAAGACTCTAAATGTGACGCACCAAAAGCGGAAGAAAATGTTGAATGACCTGGGCATGAGGAGTTGTGCCGGTGACCTGGTGACGCCGAGCAGCGCGTGGATGTGGACCAGCCTGATGACAGTGGCGGCGGCGCCCTCCTCGTCGACCTTCAGCAGCTCGCTAGAGCCTGCAATGCTCATACTTTGCATCGAGTAAACCCATCTCACTAAGAACGGGAATGAGCATCGCCTTTGGCATGCTCTGCCTTTGGCATCATCTTGATAGCATCCGCTTCCTACAATAGAACACGCAAAGAGAACATAATGAGGATAATATTATGCATGCACCACTCTGCACAAAAAACTCTCCAAGGAAGCAGCTTTTATTACTCTACCTCCAGTTCTCTAGCTTTCAATATTAAAGGAAAAAAAGCAATTCCCATTAATCTCATGAAAATGCCTACCCTGTTGACCCACTAATGGCATGACTGAAACTTCTTCTCTGCTAAACCTATGTGTGCTTCCTAATCAACACCTGAGTAATCACATGTTAGACCGTCATACATGTTTATCTCCTGTTCTCTTGATGTATGAGAAATAGTACATGCATGTGTACTCTACAGTTTAAACAAGCTCAAACCCTTGCTATTCTTATTGATAGCTGACTGTTGGCGCTAAGGTTACCAATAGAAAGGCACACTTACATTGAGTCATTGGCACTAAGGTTGCCAACATTATTGTGTCATTGACAAATGTTTCAGGTAACAGCAAATCAACTTGCCGTCGGCGCAGGCTACAAAAAACTTAAAATCGCTATGTTCTCTTGGTGAAGAGGTTCTACTTCAGTTGCATTTTCTTTTCTGAACTTCTGCTCAACTTCAGTAAGTCACAAAAGTTCCATTTGCATCCCGCTGCTACACTTCCCACAGATCTCTTTACTAATTGAGCACTATATCCTTGCCTCAGCCCATTATTTGTTTTCTCCTGCTCAATAGATGCCCTATGTCCCTTGGTAACCTTGAATCAAGTTGTGTAGTTCCCTACTTCCACCTTTCTTTGAATTTTCAGCTTTCTGGTATGGTCTCTTTCTTCTGTAGCTTTTGTTAATCAAGTCAGGAGCACAACTTAATTATCTCAACTCTCATATGTAACTCCGGCTCCAGCTTATCAGTTTAGAAAAAGCAAGTCAGCACAACTCAATTATACCTACTATCATATGTAATTGTCAGGAAAAATTCAGTTTAGGAAAGTAATAAATCTTACAAATTTGTTTCGTAATGGAAAAGTCATGTTTTTTTGCACTAAAAAGTTATAACAAACAAAAGAAAGAAAGTTTTCACAATATATCTCTAGCTTCGTGGTATTTGTAAATATTCGACAGAGTACCACTGTAGAATTTAGCATTGCCATTCCTTAAAACGGAAAATCTCAACCTTTAGAAATGACAGCCTGCCTTTCCTCCTGTCAGCATCATGTCCATTAATTCACAGTAAAGAAAGTTATGCCCATGTATATCATGGCAATCTTGTGATGGTGCAACAATTATGTATATATTATATTAGGCACATGGTAGATTACTCTTGCTAAGCAATGATAGCAGGCAAAAACTGTACTCTTTAATTTTGAAGCGGAATGTTGCCCATCTGGGTCCAGTGAGTGATGCGCCATAGAGAGGGCACTTCTAGTGCTTCAGGAGTATTTTTTCAGGGTCAGCAGCAATGATTAGGAATATCACCTGCATTGCAGAAGAATTAACAAAGTGAATGCAAGTTCATATATCTAAGAAAAGATCAGTAGGTTATGGAGACTCGAAAATAACATTTCTCTATATGTGTGATTTGTTAGAGTACAGTGTTATAATTGTTTCTTCATGAAACACATTTTAGAACTTCGAAAACTTATGTGCCTTCTTTCACAATGAACTCGAAAATAACATTTCTCTATATGTGTTGGTTCGCTTGTCATGATTGTCGTCTCATTCAGCTAGCTTACTACTCATTCCTTTCGTAAGAGCAAATTAATTGTACACCTTTTGGTTCAAGTATAAACAAAATAGTAGTATGTTTTATTAATACATATGCAAACCCATGGAAGCATAACTGAAACAATGAAACAATGAAAGGTCCTTGTTAGAGTTCAAATAATGAAACATACCAGCAGGCAGAATTCAAACCGGATTTCTTGGCCGACCTTGTTAGAGTTCGCGGGTCCGAGCAGCTTCCAATCCTGGTCAGGGGAGACTTTAACATCATTAGGAGGCGTGATGAGAAGAACAATGATAATTTCGACCGGAGATGGTCGTTCATGTTCAACACTATTATTGAAAGCTTGGATCTGAGAGAGATTGAGCTTTCAGGTAGGAAGTTCACATGGGCGAACGCCATGCCGAATCCAACGTTTCAAAAGTTGGACCGGGTACTTGCAAGTGTCGAATGGGAACAGAAGTTTCCCTTTGTAACAGTTCAGGCTCTCTCTCGTGGGATTTCTGATCACACGCCCCTTTTTCTTGACTCTGGTGGGGCTCCCTACACGGGCAACAAGAATTTGTTCTCGTTCGAGCTTGCGTGGTTCGAAAGAGAAGGCTTCCTGGATCTCGTAGCCAGAGAGTGGGCTAAGGATGCAGGCGGTAGGAATGCGCTTGAGCGCTGGCGGAATAAGATTAGGCACCTGAGAAGTTTCCTACGTGGGTGGGCTAAACATCTTAGTGGGATTTATGAGGTTGAAAATGAACGGCTCCTTGCACTTATTCAGTCCTTAGATGTAAAAGCCGAAACCACGGTTTTGCCAGCCGCCGAGCTTCATACCAAGCTTGATGCTGAGATGAGGCTGAAAGAACTCCTTCGTGAAGAAGAATTAAAGTGGGCATCTGCGGGCCAAGGTACGAAGAGTGGTCCAGGGGGACGCGAACACTCAATTCTTCCACATGATAGCCAATGGCAAGCACAGGAAAAGAGAATCTTCCAGCTTGAGCAAGATGAGGATACGATTATCGGCCAGGAAAACTTAAAGCTTTACATTACTGAGTACTACAAACAATTGTTTGGACCACCAGAGGAGAACTGTGTGTCTCTGGATGAACCTAGGGTTGAAGATGTACCTCAACTTACTGATGTTGAGAACGACATTTTAACCGCTCCTTTTTCGGAAAAGGAGGTTTTCGAGGCCATCTCCCAGATGAAAAATAATAAGGCACCTGGTCCGGATGGTTTCCCGGCTGAGTTTTATAAGAAGTGCTGGCATATTATTAAAGGGGACCTGTTGTCGATGTTCCATGATTTGTTCTCGGGACATTTGCAGCTGTTTCAGCTAAACTTTGGAACAATAACCCTGCTCCCTAAGAAAACAGAGGCCGTGAGAATCGAGCAATTCCGACCTATCTGTCTTCTAAATGTCAGTTTCAAAATTTTTACCAAGGTCGGGACGATTAGGCTCACACAGATTGCGCATGCTGTGGTGCAGCCTACGCAAACCGCTTTCATGCCGGACAGGAACATCCTGGAAGGGGTTGTGGTCCTTCATGAAACGCTCCATGAGATTCACACTAAAAAACTTGACGGAGTTATTTTCAAGGTGGATTTTGAGAAGGCGTATGATAAAGTCAAATGGCCATTCCTTCAACAGGCTTTACGCATGAAGGGCTTTGACGAAGCTTGGCGACGCCAGGTCGAATCGTTCACGCAAAAAGGGAGTGTTGGTATTAAAGTGAATGATGATATAGGTCATTATTTCCAAATGCATAAGGGTCTGAGACAAGGCGATCCTATGTCTCCAATTTTGTTCAATATTGTGGTTGATATGTTGGCGATCCTGATTGGGCGGGCGAAGGAGGCCGGTCAGGTGGATGGCTTGGTGCCTCATCTAGTTGATGGTGGTGTGTCCATCCTGTAATACGCTGATGATACAATCATCTTTATGCAGCATGATTTGGTAAAAGCGAGAAATATGAAGTTGGTGTTATGCTTATTTGAACAATTGACGGGATTAAAGATTAATTTTCATAAAAGCGAGCTGTTCTGCTTTGGTAGAGCCAAAGACGAACAAGATGCTTATAGACAATTGTTTGGTTGTGAATTGGGGGCTTTGCCTTTTACGTATCTAGGTATTCCCGTTCACCATCGTAAGCTAACAAACAGAGAGTGGAAGTGCATCGAGGATCGGTTTGAGAAGAAACTGAGTTGCTGGAAAGGAAAACTCATGTCTTATGGAGGCCGATTGATTCTTATTAATTCGGTGCTCACAAGTATGCCTATGTTCCTACTTTCCTTCTTTGAGGTCCCAGCTGGGGTTAGGAAGAGACTGGACTTCTATCGATCCCGATTTTTCTGGCAGAGTGACGACCTTAAGAGAAAATACCAACGTGCCAAATGGGATATTATTAGTCGACCAAAGGACCAGAGGGGCCTTGGTATTGAGAATCTTGAAGTCAAGAACATATGTCTTCTCAGTAAGTGGCTGTATAAGTTGTCAGTTGAGACGGAGGCAACGTGGGCGCAGATTTTACGTAGTAAATATCTGCAGTCCAAAACCTTGTCCCAGGTCACACTCAGACCAACTGATTCGCCGTTCTGTAAGGGGCTCATGAGAATCAAAGCGACCTTCTTTAACAGAACTAGGTTTATTGTCGGTAATGGCAACAATATTCGATTCTGGGAGGATACGTGGCTTGGGGACGCGCCTTTGGCAACCCAGTATCCGTCCCTATTGTTGGGGAACGTAGTAATTTCAAAAAATTTCCTACGATCACGCAAGACCATGGTGATGGCATAGCAACGAGAGGGGAGAGTGTCCGTCCACATACCCTCGTGAGACCGAAAGCGAAGCGTTATGACAACGCTGTTGATGTAGTCGACGCCTTCACGATCCGACCGATCCAAGCACCGAACGACGGCACCTCCGAAGTTACGCACACGCTCAGCTCGATGACGATCCCGGACTCGATCCAGCAAAGTGTCGGGATGAGTTCCACAAGACGGCGTGGCAGGACGATGTTGATGCTCCACCGACGCAGGGCTTCGCCTAAGCTCATGACGATATGACTTCTCGGCGCAGGCTTCGCCTAAGCTCTACGACGATATGGTCAAGTGGAATATGGTGGAAGGGGCACCGCACGGCTAAGGAAAGATCCGTAGATCAACTTGTGTGTCATGGGGTGCCCCTGCCCCCAGATATAAAGGAGCCAAGGGGGTGCGGCCAGCCTTGGGAGGCGCGCCGAGGAGTCCTACTCCCACCGGAGTAGGACTCCCCCTCTCCTAGTTGGATTAGGATTGGAGGAGGGGAAGAGGGAAGAGGCGCCGCCCCCTCTCCTTGTCCTATTCGGACTAGAGGGGAGGGGGCGCAGCCCACCTGGCGGCCCTTCCTCTTCTCTCTTATGGCCCATTAAGGCCCATAGACCTCCCGGGGTTCCGTAACCTCCGGTTCTCCGGTAAATTCGATTTCACTCGGAACACTTCCGATGTCCAAATGTAGGCTTCAATATATCAATCTTTATGTCTCGACCATTTCGAGACTCCTCGTCATGTCCGTGATCACATCCGGGACTCAACAACCTTCGTGCATCAATACTTATAAACTCATAATGAACTGTCATCAAACGTTAAGCGTGCGGACCCTACGGGTTCGAGAACTATGTAGACATGACCTAGAACCATTCTCGGTCAATAACCAATAGCGGAACCTGGATGCCCATATTGGTTCCTACATATTCTACGAAGATCTTTTATCGGTCAAACCGCATAACGACATCGTTGTTCCTTTGTCATCGGTATGTTACTTACCCGAGATTCGATCGTCGGTATCCAATACCTAGTTCAATCTCGTTATCGTAAGTCTCTTTACTCGTTCCGTAATACATCATCTTACAACTAACTTATTAGTTGTAATGCTTGCAAGGCTTAAGTGATGTGTATCACCGAGAAGGCCTAGAGATACCTCTCCGACAATCGGAGTGACAAAACCTAATCTCAAATACGCCAACCCAACAAGTACCTTTGGAGACACCTGTAGTACTCCTTTATAATCACCCGATTCGTTGTGACGTTTGGTAGTACCAAAGTGTTCCTCCGTAAACGGAGTTGCATAATCTCATAGTTACAGGAACATGTATGGGTCATGAAGAAAGCATTAACAACATACTAAACGATCAAGTATTAAGCTAATGGAATGGGTCATGTCAATCACATCATTCTCCTAATGATGTGATCCCATTAATCAAATGACAACACATGTCTATGGTTAGGAAACATAACCATCTTTGATTAACGAGCTAGTCAAGTAGAGGCATACTAGTGACACTGCTTGTCTATGTATTCACACATGTATTATGTTTCCGGTTAATACAATTCTAGCATGAATAATAAACATTTATTATGATATAAGGAAATAAATAATAACTTTATTATTGCCTCTAGGGCATATTTCCTTGATCTCCCACTTGCACTAGAGTCAATAATCTAGATTACAAAGTAATGATCCTAACACCCATGGAGTCTGGTGCTGATCATGTTTTGCTCGTGGAAGAGGCTTAGTCAACGGGTCTGCAACATTCAGATCCGTATGTATTTTGCAAATCTCTATGTCTCCCACTTGGACTTGGTCCCGAATGGAATTGAAGCGTCTCTTGATATGCTTGGTCCTCTTGTGAAATCTGGATTCCTTTGCCAAGGCAATTGCACCAAGATTGTCACAGAGGATCTTCATCGGTCCCGATGCACTAGGTATGACACCTAGATCGGAAATGAACTCTTTCATCCAGACTCCTTCATTTGCTGCTTCAAGCAGCTATGTACTCGCTTCACATGTAGATCCCGCCACGACGCTTTGTTTAGAACTGCACCAACCGACAGCTCCACCGCTTAATAAAAACACATATCCGGTTTGCGATTTAGAATCGTCCGGATCGGTGTCAAAGCTTGCATCGACGTAACCATTTACGACTAGCTCTTTGTCACCTCCATATACGAGAAACATATCCTTAGTCCTTTTCGTATTTCAGATGTTCTTGACCGATGTCCAAATGATCCACTCGATTACTTTGGTACCTTCCTGCCAAGCTTACAGCTAAGCATACGTCAGTCTGGTACACAGCATTGCATACATGATAGAGCCTATGGCTGAAGCATAGGAACATCTTTCATTTCTCTCTATCTTTCGTTGTGGTCGGGCATTGAGTCCGACTCAATCTTACACCTTGTCTGGTAAAAACCTTTCTTTGCTCGATCCATTTTGAACTTTTTCAAAACTTTATCAAGGTATGTGCTTTGTGAAAGTCCAATTAAGCGCCTTGATCTATCTCTATAGATCTTGATGCCCAATATGTAAGCAGCTTCACCGAGGTCTTTCATTGAAAAACTTTTATTCAAGTATCCTTTATGCTATCCAGAAATTCTATATCATTTCCAATCAATAATATGTCGTCCACATATAATATTAGAAATGCTACTGAGCTCCCACTCACTTTCTTGTAAATACAAAGCTTCTCCAAAAGTGCAGATAAACCCATATGCTTTGATCACACTATCAAAGCGCTTATTCCAACTCCGAGAGGCTTGCACTGCACCATAAATTGATCGCTGGAGCTTGCACACTTTGTTAGTACCCTTTGGATCGACAAAACCTTCTGGTTGCATCATATACAACTCTTCTTCTAGAAATCCATTCAAGAATGCAGTTTTACATCCATTTGCCAAATTTCATAATCATAAAATGCGCAATTGCTAACATGATTCGGACAGACTTAAGCATCGCCACTGGTGAGAAAGTCTCATCGTAGTCAACCCCTTGAACTTGTCAAAACCTTTCGCAACAAGTCGAGCTTTGTAGACAGTTATATTACCATCGGCGTCGGTCTTCTTCTTAAAGATCCATTTATTTTCAATGGCTTGCCGATCATCGGGCAAGTCAACCAAAGTCCATACTTTGTTCTCATACATGGATCCCATCTCAGATTTCATGGCTTCCAGCCATTTTATGAATCTGGGCTCACCATCGCTTCTTCATAGTTTGTAGGTTCGCCATGGTCAAGTAACATGACTTCCGAATAGGATTACCGCATCACTCAGTGCGATTTTACTCTGGTTGACCCACGAGGTTCAAGAGTAACTTGATCTCAAGCTTCATGATCATCATCATTAGTTTCTTCACTAATTGGTGTAGTTGTCACAGAACCATTTCTTGTGATGAACTACTTTCCAATAAGGGAGCAGATACTGATTATCTCATCAAGTTCTACTTTCCTCCCACTCACTTCTTTCGAGAGAAACTCCTTCTCTAGAAAGGATCCGAATTTAGCAACAAAAATCTTGCCTTCAGATCTGTGATAGAAGGTGTACCCAACATCTCCTTTGGGTATCCTATGAAGACACATTTTTCCGATTTGGGTTCGAGCTTATCGGTTGAAGTTTCTTTACATAAGCATCGCAGCCCCAAACTTTAAGAAACGACAACTTTGGTTTCTTGCCAAACCACAGTTCATAAGGCGTCGTCTCAACGGATTTTGACGGTGTCCTATTTAACGTGAATGCGGCCGCCTCTAAAGCATAACCCCAAAACGATAGCGGTAAATCGAAATAGACATCATAGATCGCACCATATCTAGTAAAGTACGACACGACGCTCGACACACCATTTCTCCGTGGTGTTCGGGTGGCGGAGTTGCAAACTATTCCACATTGTTTCAAATGTAAACCAAACTCGAACTCAAATATTCTCCTCCACGATCAGATCGTAGAAACTTTATTTTCTTGTTACGATGATTTTCCACTTCACTCTGAAATTCTTTGAACTTTTCAAATGTTTCAGATTTGTGTTTCATTAAGTAGATATACCCATATCTGCTCAAATCATCTGTGAAGGTGAGAAAATAACGATACCCGCCAAGCGTGCCTCAACATTCATTGGACCACAAACATCAAGATGTATGATTTCCAACAAATCAGTTGCTCGCCCATAGTTCCGGAGAACGGCGTTTTGGTCATCTTGCCCATGAGGCACGGTTCGCAAGTACCAAGTGATTCATAATCAAGTGATTCCGAAGCCCATCAATATGGAGTTTTCTTCATGCGTTTTACATCGATATGACCTAAACGGCGGTGCCACAAATAAGTTGCACTATCATTATCAACTCTGCATCTTTTGGCTTCAACATTATGAATGTGTGTATCACTCTTGTCGAGATTCAACAAGAATAGACCATTCTTCAAGGGTGCATGACCATAAAAGATATTACTCATATAAATAGAACAACCATTATTCTCTGATTTAAATGAATAACCGCCTCGCATTAAACAAGATCCAGATATAATGTTCATGCTCAACGCCGCACCAAATAACAATTATTTAGGTCTAAAACTAATCCCGAAGGTAGATGTAGAGGTAGCGTGCCGATCGCGATCACATTGACTTTGGAACCATTTCCACGCGCGATCGTCACCTCGTCCTTTGCGGTGCTCGTCTATTCCAGTAGTCCCTGCTTCGAGTTGCAAATATTAGCAATGTAACCAGATCAAATACCCAGTGCTACTACGAGCTCTAGTAAGGTACACATCAATAACATGTATATCACATATACCTTTGTTCACCTTGCCATCCTTTTATCCGCCAAATACTTGGGGCAGTTCCGCTTCAAAGGTCCACCGCTTGCAGTAAAACACTCGTTTAGTGCTTAGGTCCAGACTTGGGTTTCTTCTCTTGATCAGCAACTTTCTTGCTGTTCTTTTGAAGTTTCCTTCTTCTTCCCTTTGCCCTTTTCTTGAAACTAGTGGTCTTGTTGACCATCAACACTTGATGCTCTTTCTTGATTTCTACCTCCATGCTTTTAGCATCGCGAAGAGCTCGAGGAATTGTCTTAGTCATCCCTTGCATATTATAGTTCATCACGAAGCTCTTGTAGCTTGGTGGCGTGATTGGAGAATTTCATCAATGACACTATCATCCGGAAGATTAACTCCCAGCTGAATTAAGTGATTGTTATACCCGGACATTTTGAGTATGTGCTCACCGATGTAACTATTCTCCTCCATCTTGCAGCTATAGAACTTATTGGAGACTTCATATCTCTCAATCCGGCATTTGCTTGAAATATTAACTTCAACTCTGGAACATCTCATATGCTCCATGACGCTCAAAACGCCGTTGAAGACCCGGTTCTAAGCCGTAAAGCATGGCACATCGAACTATTGAGTAGTCATCAGCTTTGCTTTGCCGACGCTCACAACTTCGCTCAAGATCTCGCAGCAGAACTGTCACCCAAGCGGTGCTTCCAGGCGTAATTTTTACGTGCAGCAATGAGGATAATCCTCGTTACGGACCCATCCGTAATTGCTACCATCATCTTTCAACTTTGCTTTCTCAAGGAACGCATTAAAATTCAACGGAACAACAGACGAGCCATCTATCTACAAAGAAACATAGACAAGAAAAATACTATCGGTACTAAGTTCATGATAAATTTAAGTTCATATAAACTCCCACTTAGGCAGACATCTCTAGTCATCTAAGTGATCACGTGATCCAAATCAACTAAACCATGTCCGATCATCACGTGAGACGGAGTAGTTTCAATGGTGAACATCACTATGTTGATCATATCTACTATATGATTCACGCTCGACCTTTCGGTCTCCGTGTTCCGAGGCCATATCTGTTATATGCTAGGCTCGTCAAGTTTAACTTTGAGTATTCCGCTGCAGCAACTGTTTTGCACCGTTGTAGATGGACGAGAACTTATCACACCCGATCATCACGTGGTGTCCGGGTACTACTTAACTTTGGCAACGGTGCATACTCGTGGAGAACACTTCTTGATAATTTTAGTGAGAGATCATCTTATAATGCTACCACAAACAAAGCAAGATAAGATGCATAAAGGATAAACATCACATGCAATCATTATAAGTGATATGATATGGTCATCATCATCTTGTGCTTGTGATCTCCATCGCCAAGCACCGCCATGATCACCCTCGCCACCGGGCGCGACACCTTGATCTCCATCGTAGCATCGTTGTCGTCTCGCCAACTATTGCTTCTACGACTATCGCTACTCCTTAGTGATAAAGTAAAGCAATTACATGGCGCTTGCATTTCATACAATAAAGCGACAACCATATGGCTCTGCCGATTGCCGATAACTCGTTACAAAACATGATCATCTCATACAATAAAATATAGCATCACGCCTTGACCATATCACATCACAACATGCCCTGCAAAAACAAGTTAGACGTCCTCTACTTTGTTGTTGCAAGTTTTACGTGGCTGCTACGGGCTGAGCAAGAACCGTTTTACCTACGCATCAAAACCACAACGATAGTTTGTCAAATAGACTCGCTTTAACCTTCTCAAGGACCGGCGAGCCACACTCGATTCAACTAAAGTGAGAGAGACAGACACCGCCGGTCACCTTTAAGCAACGAGTGCTCGGAGCGGTGAAACCAGTCTCGCGTAAGCGACGCGTAATGTCGGTCCGGCCGCTTCATCTCACAATACCGCTGAACCAAAGTATGACATGCTGGTAGGTAGTATGACTTGTATCGCCCACAACTCACTTGTGTTCTACTCGTGCATATGACATCAACGCATAAAACCAGGCTCGGATGCCATTGTTGGGGAACGAGTAATTTCAAAAATTTCCTACGATCACGCAAGACCATGGTGATGGCATAGCAACGAGAGGAGAGTGTCCGTCCACATACCCTCGTGAGACCGAAAGCGGAAGCGTTATGACAACGCTGTTGATGTAGTCGTACATCTTCACGATCCGACCGATCCAAGCACCGAACGTCACGGCACCTCCGAGTTCGCACACGCTCAGCTCGATGACGATCCCGGACCGATCCAGCAAAGTGTCGGGATGAGTTCCACAAGACGACGGGCGCAGGACGATGTTGATGCTCCACCGACGCAGGGCTTCGCCTAAGCTCCGCGACGATATGACTTCTCCGGCGCAGGCTTCGCCTAAGCTCTCTGACGATATGACCAAGTGGAATATGGTGGAAGGGGCACCGCACACGGCTAAGGAAAGATCCGAGATCAACTTGTGTGTCATGGGTGCCCCCGCCCCAGATATAAAGGAGCCAAGGGGGTGCGGCCAGCCTTGGGAGGCGCGCCGAGGAGTCCTACTCCCACCGGAGTAGGACTCCCCTCCTAGTTGGATTAGGATTGAGGAGGGGAAGAGGGAAGGCGCCCCCTCTCCTGTCCTATTCGGACTAGAGGGGAGGGGGCGCAGCCCACCTGGCCGCCCTTCCTCTTCTCTCTTATGGCCCATTAAGGCCCATAGACCTCCTGGGGTTCCGTAACCTCCGGTTCTCCCATAAATTCCGATTTCACTCGGAACACTTCCGATGTCCAAATGTAGGCTTCCAATATATCAATCTTTATGTCTCGACCATTTCGAGACTCCTCGTCATGTCCGTGATCACATCCGGACTCAACAACCTTCGTGCATCAATACTTATAAACTCATAATGAACTGTCATCGAACGTTAAGCGTGCGGACCCTACGGGTTCGAGAACTATATAGACATGACCTAGAACCATTCTCGGTCAATAACCAATAGCGGAACCTGGATGCCCATATTGGTTCCTACATATTCTACGAAGATCTTTTATCGGTCAAACCGCATAACGACATACGTTGTTCCCTTTGTCATCGGTATGTTACTTACCCGAGATTCGATCGTCGGTATCCAATACCTAGTTCAATCTCGTTACCGGTAAGTCTTTTTACTCGTTCCGTAATACATCATCTTACAACTAACTTATTAGTTGTAATGCTTGCAAGGCTTAAGTGATGTGTATCACCGAGAAGGCCTAGAGATACCTCTCCGACAATCGGAGTGACAAAACCTAATCTCGAAATACGCCAACCCAACAAGTACCTTTGGAGACACCTGTAGTACTCCTTTATAATCACCCAGTTACGTTGTGACGTTTGGTAGTACCCAAAGTGTTCCTCCGGTAAACGGGAGTTGCATAATCTCATAGTTACAGGAACATGTATGGGTCATGAAGAAAGCATTAACAACATACTAAACGATCAAGTGTTAAGCTAATGGAATGGGTCATGTCAATCACATCATTCTCCTAATGATGTGATCCCATTAATCAAATGACAACACATGTCTATGGTTAGGAAACATAACCATCTTTGATTAACGAGCTAGTCAAGTAGAGGCATACTAGTGACACTCTGTTTGTCTATGTATTCACACATGTATTATGTTTCCGGTTAATACAATTCTAGCATGAATAATAAACATTTATTATGATATAAGGAAATAAATAATAACTTTATTATTGCCTCTAGGGCATATTTCCTTCACCTATATCGTATTGTTCAGCGTCGTGAGGCTCTTGTTGCCACGGTTATGCAGTCCATTCCACTCAATATTCAGTTTAGGAGGGTGCTTGTGGGCAATCGATGGCAAGCATGGCTGCACTTGGTGCGTAGACTGATGGAGGTTCAGTTAGCCCCTCAGCCCGATCAGTTGTGTTGGAAGCTTACTAGATCTGGGGAGTTCACAGTTAAATCGATGTATATCGATATCATTAACTCTAGTGTTATTCCTAGTTCCAAACATGTTTGGAAAGTCAAAGTTCCTTTGAAGATTAAAGTGTTTATGTGGTTTGTCCATAAACAAGTAATTTTAACAAAGGATAATTTGGTTAAGCGCAATTGGACAGGTTCTACTAGGTGTAGTTTCTGTGATCGGGACGAGACTATAAAGCACCTCTTTTTTGACTGCCCGTTGGCAAGAGTTTTGCGGTGCTCCGTGCAAATTGCCTTTAACATTACTCCTCCGACTTCGGTCAACACGTTATTCGGGACGTGGCTAGCTGGGATAGAGTCCGAAACAGCTAGACACATTCGTGTAGGAGTTTGTGCATTGTTATGGGCAATTTGGAATTGCAGAAATGATCTGGCTTTTAACAGAACAACAACTATTCATTTTTTGCAGGTTTTATTCCGGCTATCGCGCTGATCCATATGTGGTCCTTACTCACTCCGACGGAGGCCGTGGAGCGTTTGGTTCTCGGATCTGTCCGGTGGGAGATGGTAGCGCGGGATATCTTCAACCGGTTTGGATGGCGGTCATGTAATAGGATAGGCGATTAGTTTACCTATCTTCTCTTTTGCCAGCCGGTTGTGGCTTGTTGGGCATTTTGTTTTGGCGTTGAGGCTCTGTGTGAGCTAGCCGTTCCTTTTGTTTCCAGACTTTAAGACCTTGTTGAACCTTGTTTATTTTTCTAATAAATTTGGCCGTATGCATCATTCTGATGCAGAGGCCGGGGAGTCCCCCTTTTCGAAAAAAAAGAAAAAAAAGAAAAAAAGAAGAAAAAAAATGCCCACACATTAGGTGCAAGCCGAGGCCTGCTCCGAGTCGCATCCATCAACACTCTTACATGCTTTAATCCTAGTTCTGATATTAAGTACATCGAGATACATTACCTCAAAAATCACAGAAGTGTAAAGCCAAAATTAAATTACAAAGACTATAGCCCTCCTTCCCCAGAACTGTTGCAATTCCAGGCTTTGTCATTCCTCAAAACTAAATGTCAGGCCGTTTGAGGATCACAACCAAATTTACTTTGTTAGATACACCAACATGTAAAACATCAAGAAGCATTCAAGTAGAAAATTGTGCTTTTACATTGATACGCCGAAGTTTAGATCTCCTTGAACCTTAATTTACAATTATACATCTTTGGGATATGGAACTGACAATTGTACTAAACGATAATGATCATGTCCGTGGAAATGATCAAATTAGTATAGCTAACTAATGCACTCTATTTATTAATTATTATACAATTAACACCCAAAGGCAATCCTAAGAGCTGCGGCGTAGCAAGTCAAGGATAGTAAATCTTCAATGCATGCCCTGATTCTTTTGTTATAAATAATAGTTCGCAGTAACACTTCAAGAAAGGAACAAAAATAGGAAGACCATGCTCTCTCACCTACAACAATTTCCTCTTGTTCCCCATTAAACCACCTTAGAATAGCAGTGTTGGATGTCAGTTTCTGTTGAACACTCCAAGTGGAACCAAACAACTACACCTGCAAGCAATAAAAGATGGGTTAAAAGTTCTCCCATCTAAGCATGTATTCAACAAAAATGAGAAAAACGATATAGGATAGTAAAATTCCTTCAGGAAATCGGTGATGATGGAATTAGAAGAGAAATAGACCAAGAGACAGAAACTTGACTGCAAAAGCCTCACACTTGCAGATGAAAAACATAATATAAAATGGATAATCACCGATCAGGAAATTTGTAAAACATATGAAGGAATTTCTATAGAAGAAACATGATTTGTGTGGTAGTTCTCTGATTGATACTACACACGTTGTTGTTGATGTTGTTGTTGCAGGAGCTCAGGGGCAAGGAGAACACGCGCACATGCTTGCTGGAGCTCCTTGGCAGTGGTGGTCGCTATTGCTGATGCACCACACTGGCCGGGCGAACGTACAGCCGAACGAGGGAGTGTCGCTACCCTAACACGAGGACACGTTTAATGAAAAAATTCAAATCCCTAACAGCAGCTCATTCTTTTACCACAAACTCGTAATAGACTGGATCGGAAGAGGAATAGGAAGTGGCTAAAGGAGGTGACTCACCCTCGACCGGAGCTCAGGTCGTCACAGCCTTGTCCGAGGAGGAGGCCCGGGCCCCCATGATGCTGTCCCAAACTCCCCCGAGGCCCGGGTCTACCATGACGCCATCGCCAACTCCCCCGAGGCCCGGGGCCAAACCCGGGCATCGTCCTTCTCATGGCTTGTCCATGCGTCGCCGGGGACACCCTTCCACTCGACCGTGACGCCAGTTAGAAGTGATGTTAGTAGTGGGTAAGTAGGATGTAGCTGAAAATATAATGCAATG
This sequence comes from Aegilops longissima, assembly GCA_021605205.1. Lineage (NCBI taxonomy): Eukaryota > Viridiplantae > Streptophyta > Magnoliopsida > Poales > Poaceae > Aegilops > Aegilops longissima. The sequence continues at coordinate 304,222,537 of CM038680.1, forward strand.
CGGATTGTATTGAAGATAGTTGTACAGATAGTAGAATGAGTTAGATCGGTTTACAGAAACACTTATATGTACGCAGCCTCACAACTTATTTAGGCATCTTCTTAGTCTGATTGTGATCTTCGGAAGGTGTGAACGTACAAATTTATAAGCTGGAAATTATAAACACTTCTGCTTCGGTACACCCCCCTTAAACACATCAAGGGCTGAGATTCACCCATACCCCTTCGCTGCCAGGGGCACGATCGTCTTATGTAAAAAATATTGCCCCAGCGTCTGGCATGGCGATACCCCCGCGCGCCTGTGTATGCGCGGCTGCGGGACGAGCCGAGCGGCTTGGCAGAGCGAGCCGAGCCGAGCAGTTGGGAGCCCTGATGTCGTGTTTTTTTTTAAGTCGGCGTTGACCGGTGGGGCGTACGTGTGGACGTGGCGCGCGCGGCCGTATCGTCATGTGATAACTGCATTGCAGTAATGGCGGCGTGCATGCAGCGCCGATCGCTCATGGGCCCTCCATCGCTAAGCGCGGCGGCGACGGGCGCCGCCGCCACCTTCCGCCTCGGGCGGCGCGGAGACGCGACCGTCGGTTGCCGCCATCATCGGCGACCGACCGCCCGCCGCCAGACGCCACCGACGCGCCGACCGCGCGCCTTTCACGCCGCCTCGCTGCCGCGCGCGCCTTCTCACGCCGCCGCATGCATGCGCCACGCGCTTCTCACGCCGCCTCGCTGCCGCGCACGCGCTTCACACGGCATCATTGTCGCGCGTGCCGCCTCTCTCCGGGCGCGCGCCACCGACGGCTCGCCCGCCCACCTCCTCCCCGCCTTCTATAAAAAGCGCGCCATGCCGTGCCATTTCCCTCGCCCCCCATCTCTCTTCCTCTCTCGCCGCCCATCTCTCTCTCTCGCGGCAATGTCTTCCAGCGACTCGACGAGGGCGCGTGGTCGATCGACCGGCGTCGTCGCTGAGCCTCACCATCGCCGACACGGAGCTAATGGCCCGGCGGCGTGTTGAGCCGCCGCAGCGAAGGTGCCGGGCCATGGCGGATCGGGCGAACGGCATCCCCACCATGGGACCGCCACGACGAGGGAGCAGCTCCGCGAAGTTTCGGCGGCGGTATAACCGGAGGGCCCGCGCAGTTCTCGCGCGGGAAGAACTTCGACATCGTCCTCGGCGCGTTCAGGACGCGGCGGCCGGACGATCGTCGGGGACATTACCGGCGAGGCCGGCAGATTTCCGCCGCCGCCGCGCTGCCCACCTCCACCGCCCCATCGCCAAGCAAGAAGCGCCCTGCGCGGTGTTGGTCGACATCCGCTGGCGAGCCGCCGCCAAGAAGACGGAGACCCGACGACACGCCGGGCTACTTGCGGCGCTGGTTCGGCCGGCAGAGAGAGGCGGCGGCGGCCACTCGTGAGGAACGAGAGCGGTGGCGGCCATAGCGGCGGTGCAGGAGCAGCAAAGCGGGAAGACAATCTGGTGGGATTTAGCGGCGACGACGCATTTACGATTTATAATGGCGGCGACGGCGGCGAAGGAGAGGCAGGCAAAGATATGGCGCGGTCGTCGACCTCACCGGCGGCAGCGACGATTTAGTAGCTTAGTTTAGGGTTATGTAATAGGAGTGTTCGGTTATGTTTAGGGTTATGTAAAATATTTTGAATTATGAATGAACTCCGAATGGTTTATCTAAAAATTCGGATGTTTAATTTGATGTTAGTCATGCAACTTAAAAAATAAACGGAAACATGAATTTGAACGGCACGAGACGATACTCGACACACAAATTGTAGAAAAATCAGTCGAAAACGCATGCATGGGTCATGCATGCACAGCAAAACATAAAAATTATAAAAAATCTTGAAGCGATAAAAATATTTAAAGCGTGGCATGCATCCTACTGATGATGGTGGAACACTATAACAAAATGCGGGTAAATTTGAAGGCTGTCCGAAAAAAAACTGCTATCGACGGGCCTTCGGTCCTGCCCGAACGCTCGGGAGTAGGAGGCCAATTTTTCGACATATTCGAGTGACCTCAACTTTGCAAGAAAATTATAGAAAATTCATAAAGTAAAAATTATGGAAAATTCATAAAGTAAAAAACCCAGAAAACTTGTCATGCATCGATCGATGGTGGTGGAACAGTATGGAAAGAATTTGAGTTAATTTCAAGGATGACGAAAAAAATTTAGTTGGTATGGTCACCCGACATTCAATCTAAGAATTGAACGATTTGAACACCAAAAATATTCATAAAGTGATAAAAATATTTAAAACGTGGCATGCATCCTAGTGATGATGGTGGAACACTATAAACAAAATTATTGAAGGCAAAAAAATAGTGATGCAAAAAAAGTCCACCTGTGCTTGCACGCCGAATCGCGCTTAATCGGTCCGCCCGATCAAGCCGGGTGGCGAAAGGCGCCTTCGCCCAGATACAGCCTCGCAGCACAGCCAACGGGACGATGGCGGGCGGGCGGAATCGGGGAGTTCGAATAGGTGGTCTGACTCGGTATATAAGCCGGTGGCGGCGGCGTTCGGCGGGCGAGGTGGGACTAAACTTTAGTCCTCACCTCCGACCCTGCCTCAAGACCGCACAAGACACTTAATGGGCGGCCCAGAGCTTATCATCAAGACGGTCGATTCGCGGGCGAGGTGGGACTAAACTTTAGTCCTCACCTCACGACCCTGCCCTCAAGACCAAGCAGAGTCAATGGGCGGTTTGACGCTACTGTCACAAGACCGTCACTGTGCCGCCAATGCACGCTGTCGAAGGCTTTTTGTTTTTGTTTTAAAAATAATATTAATAAAAATCCATACGTAATATAGAATTGCTAACTATATTTATTATAATAATAATGAGTTGTTTATTAAAATTTTTACAAAAACTAATGAGTTTTTATAATTAATTGCTAAAACAATAATGAGTTTTTGATAATTAATTCATAATGAGTTTTTTGTAATGAATATTTTAATCAGTTATTTCTGTCAATTAGTAATTACATTTTTAATATTTATGTAATGTTAATAAATGTCTAAATAATATTTAAAATATATGCAAAGTTTAGTACTGTAATGTGTTGCATTAACGGCTAAATGTGTTTACATAATAATAATGCGTTGTTTTTTTAATTTATAAGTAAGAATAATGAGTTTTTATTACAATTTATAGGTAAAAATAATCAATATTTTTTAATTTTTATGAGTTTTGTGTAAATGCCTAACATTTTGCAGCTTACTAAAATTATTAATCAGTTTTTTGTAGATTAGTAATTACGTTTTTAATATTTTGTAATGTTAATTAACGCCTCAAAATACTTAACATATATGCAAAGTTTAGTACTGCAATGTGTTGCATTAATGGCTAAGTGTTTATACATAATAACAATGTGTTGTTTTTATAACTTATAAGTAAGAATAATGAGTTTTGTATTACAATTTATAGGTAAAAATAATTAGTTTATATTTTGAAAGACATAAATCTTGTTAACAATTGTACAATACATAGGGCTTTTCATTATTGGAAAACCCTAGAAAATGCGCCGAGCGCTGGAAAAACGTGAATTAGCGTGGGTGCTGTGGATGGTGATGGCAACGTGGAAAAAGTGTCGCGACGCTTGACGGAGAAGAAAAATCGTAGTTGGGGACCCTCCCGCAGCATCGAGAGGTAGGTGGTTGCACCGGGCTACGTGATGGCATGCATGCAATTGCACCAAAGTGTGCGTACATGTGGGCACGCCAACGAGGCCCCCACGCAAGGTTGGAACAAACGACACAAAACGGACGTTGTGTCACATCCGGCGATGTTTTTGCGATTTTCGACCGAAAACCCTAGAAAATGCGCCGAGCACCGGAAAAATACGCGAATTGGCGTGGGTGCTGTGGATGGTGATGGCAACGTGGAAAAAGTGTCGGACGCTTGACGGAGAAGAAAAAACCGTAGTTGGGAACCCTCCCGCGAGGCATCGGAGGTAGGTGGTTGCTGGGGCTACGTGATGGCATGCATGCAATTGCACCAAAGTGTGCGTACATGTGGGCACGCCAACGAGGCCCCCACGCAAGGTTGGAACAAAAGACACAAAACGGACGTTGCGCCACGTCCGGCAGTGTTTTGCGATTTTCGACCGAAAACCCTAGAAAATGCGCCGAGCGCCGAAAAATACGCGAATTGGCGTGGGTGCTCTGGATGGTGATGGCAACGTGTGGAAAAAGTGTCGGACGCTTGACGGAGAAGAAAAACCGTAGTTGGGAACCCTCCCGGCATCGAGAGGTAGGTGGTTGCACCGGGCTACATGATGGCATGCATGCAATTGCACCAAAGTGTGCGTACATGTGGGCACGGCCAAAGTAGGCCCTCACGCAAGGTTGGAACGAAACGGACACAAAACGGACGTTGCGCCACGCCCCGACAGTGTTTTTGCGATTTTCGACCGAAAACCCTAGAAAATGCGCCGAGCGCTGGAAAAATACGCGAATTGGCGTGGGTGCTATGGATGGTGATGGCAGCGTGTGGAAGAAAAAGTGTCGGACGCTTGACGGAGTTAAAAAAATCGTAGTTGGGAACCATATTTAAAAAAATTGTTTTCCGCTTGAAGTTAAAAATAAACAAAATGACAAAATAAACATATTTAATACTGTGATATGGCTCTACATAACTGTTCGGCAGTACATCGTTCGGCAGTGAACTGCCCGCCAGTTAGGTAAAGTCACATCACAATATAAGATATGACCATGCATGGACTACCGGAGGCGGCTATATAAACTGGTGTGGACATCATTCGGCTGCCGAGGTGGGACTAAATTAGAATGGCTGCTGCATTGGCCGACCAAAGGACGGTAAGGCGCGACGGCGCGTGGGCCGTCCGATTGACTCTGCTGGCGGGTGGAGGGCAGGGTCGGCGGGGTGAGGACTAAAGTTTAGTCCCACCTCGCCCGCCGAACGATCAGGCGCGATGGCGCCTGGGCCGCCCATTATGTGCGTGCGGTCTTGGGGCAGGGTCGGCGGGGTGAGGACTAAATTTTAGTCCCACTCGCTCGCCTCAACGACAACGCCGACCGCCTTTATATACCTGCCTCCCACGCCCTTTCGAACTCCTCTCGATTCCGCCCCGCCCCGCCATCGCCTCGATTGGTCAGGTTGCAAGTCGTAGCTGGGCCGAAGGTCGCCCTTTCGCTGTCCGGCTTGATCGGGCCGGACCGATTACGCACAGTTACGCACATGTCACGATGAAGGTGTGGCAGTCAACTCCCACTAGCGTCTCAAAAATCTCAAGCTCTCCCATCTTCTTCAGATCTTGTTGAAGAATATAAAATTGGAATGAGTGAATACTTTGGCGGCATGCTTCTCAATATCCTTATATTCTCATGGATCGATGGTGGCAATGACTGATTTGAAACACAGTCATCATGCGCCTCGTTCTCACGTAGTCGGACTATGCAATTCTCATAATGCACAACTAGGTCAACAATAGTCATACCGCCGTCCAAGTGCAGGTGAAGACAAGAGTTAAGACTTTCACTCCTCCGATTCTGCGCATACCCGAAAAAAACCATCCGACAGATATGATGCTGCCCACGAGTCCTCTTCCTGTACATCCTACTCAACCACTCTTCTGTTTTATCGCCTTCCATTTACTAACGAAAGCGTGCCATCTCGCCTCAAAGTTGGCTGGTGAGGTGGAGTAGTACAACAGTGCCCTGAACTCACTTAGCGATTTGTAATTAAGGTGCTTCGCATGTTTTTTCCACGTGCCATGAGCAGAGACGGTGCAACACATCAACCAAAACCAACCGAATAGCTCAGATCATTGCAGCGTCTCCATCTGTGATGATTGACCTTGGCTTTTTTCGACAATTGGCCTTCAGGAATGTCCGGAGCAGCCACACATATGTCGCCGGTCTCATCGGACACAATGGCACAACCAAAAACTGTGGTGCAACGGTGATTGTTTACACCAACAAAGGGGATGAACGGCATACCGTGATCTGTTCATCTTATATGTGCTTTGTCGAACACCGTGACATCTCCATACAGTTTATAGTCCCGCCGCGACTGTGCATCGCACTGAACATGCTCTTCAAACGGCCCTCCTTATCGAGCACGTACTCAAAGAAAAACTCTGGATCCTTCTCTTTTCGCTCCTCATAATCCCAATTGCCGTGTTAGCATCACCCTTCGCAATCAACTTCATTTTTCTCGGCAACATAGGTTGTACACGCCTCGCCTCGTAAACCCACACTTATCATAATGAGCCATACCTGCTAATGAAGTTGTCAACAATGATATGCTTTCTCGATCCCAGCTCCTTCCATCGCCAATATCTCAGCTATCCGGTGATCTCCCATCACCGATGTGACCGCAGAAATACCACCTCATCTGGTCTAGCCAACAAATGGTTGTGATCATCCATAAAAGCTGCCACGAACCAAACTCCACGCCCTTTGTCCAACTTCACGACAAAATGTGCGCCACACTGCAACGAGTCTCTGGTCTTAGCTCTGGGTACGGCCCTCCGGTTTAAAAATTTACTCGCGACGCTTTCCTGCCCTCGAGCAAACGTATCTCCTATACCGAACAGTGGTTGAAAGTCCTTTTCCTCGTTTCACCTTATCTTTTCTCGATACTGAATCCACGGTCTTTGGCGAAGTTATTATAGAACATGTGAGCCTCCCATTATGATGCAAATGTCATACCCATAACCTTCAACTGTGTCTCCAGCAAGACGTTGCTGGATTTCAGCTTCCTCAATGTCCATATTAGCTCCATCCTCATGCTCATCTCCATCTTCACCACTCCAACCATCAAAGTTAGCCTACAATATTCCATGTAAGCAAGTGTAAGTTGCCATTACCAACTATTTATTATTCAATGACATCTTAAATTGTGGACCGAACCTGGCTTATGTTATCCCGAAAGATTCAACACCATGATTTTCCTCGTTAGAACGCCAATATCCTCCTGCACATTAAAAATCATATGCACGTAAGTACCATATGGTTCTTCATCCGACAAAAAGAATGTACAAGACACTTACGTTTTCACTACCAAGCACCCTCCTCCTTCTTATCAAAATCCTCCTCAGGTAAATTATCGCACGACGACCAGGATTCATTGTCGCTGCCATCATCATCATCTTTACTATCATTACCATTTGTACGATCAACACTATCGCTACCATCCCACTCACTCGTGTCCAAAAACAGATCCAGAATCCAGTTTCTTTATCCATTATATGATCTCTCAACCTACACTGCAATATTATAATAAAATTTGATCTATCAATTTTAAAACAAATTAAATGTACTACTGAGAAATTCTTATCTAACAAGATATTGCACATAATTATTTACAGATTCAATTTTTTGACGAACTAAAAGGCTTACATGGCATGCACGCAGCACTTCGCCCGCCTCGGGCGTGGCTGCGGACGGCGAGGACGTTGCGGAGAGGTTGATCACGGAGTTGCGGGCGGCGACGGCGCCCACGTAGGGCCACGCCACCGCGACGACCTGCACGGAGGCGACATCACGCACGGCGGGCGACTCAAGATCTGTCGCGCCGCCGATCCCGGTGAAGACGGGAGAAGGCGGCGATCGGCGAACGGGAGGACGTTGAATTGGCAGCGTGATCACGCCTAGATCGGCGGGAAAGGCGGCTATCGGTGGGTAAGGGCGGCGATCGGCGGGCGGGCGACGTTGAATGGGCCGCCGATCAGCGCAGGTCGTGGGTTTTTTTTCACGACGGCGAGGGTAGTTGCGAGCCAGCCAGACGGCTCGAGCCGCTTCGGCTCTACTCAGATGGGTACGCCAGATACTGGCGCGGGATCGTTAAGCATCAGATGCCCAAAATGCCCTTATACGTTAAGCGGGGGGGTATCAAGCAAGCCTCAATTATAAATACTTTACAATGAGGGCTTGAACTTAGACAAAAAAACACCTGCCTACCCAAGGCAAACTACAAAAAACTCCATTATCCCACATAGATGAAACATAGCATCGATGCATGATACTCAACCTCATCATCCAAGCTCCAAGAATATGTGTTGATTTTCTGGATTATGTCTTCAGACTGCAAGGTTATCTTGTGAAGGTACCCTGCAACATATTTCACATGACAGTTACATGTAACAGCAACAATCTTGATGGACACAAAACTACTACATTCTGAAACTACGTCTTCAGAACCATGGCAAACACAAACTGCCCTTTCTCATGATATGTATCACATAGTTTCCTGCCACATATTGTATAGCTGTTAATGTTGAACGCAACGACAAAGGAAATGTCTACAGATTATAACATCATTGTGACAGGATGGTATGCCTTTGACAGGTTAAGGTGATAGATTAGTTTGATTTACCGGCGTGGTATCCCAAACCTTAACCTGTCAGGCTCCCCTTTCTCATCATTGTGACAGGTTAAAATGTCGTGGTAATACTACAGGATGGTATCGATCGATGCAGGCGGGGTTCGGGGTTTCGAGAATTTACCAGCATGCGAACGGCTTGGTGCTGCTTCAAGCTCTCGGCCTTGGTGAACACCTCACGGGCACAGCTCCCTCGGCCGAGGGTACCTCCTGAATTGTAACTAATAGATAATGGCGATTAGTTGCTAATCAATGATGTGGGTTATTTAGTAGAGTAATAAGCTAACTAATGGAAGAGAATTAAGCAGAAGCAGCAGCGACATGGGGAGATGAGAGAAACGGGCTCGACGTTGATGGTGCGGCACTCGTAATAGCCGAAGAGGCCATGGAGGGAGGACGGGTGCTTGCCGCCGCCGGCCGCGCGCGGATGACGACGAGTGGGAGGAGCGGTTGACCGGGGAGGTCGACGACGACGGACGCATCGTAGGAGGCGCCGTCGACGGTCGACCGGTCATCACGTAGCACATGGAGCAGAGAAACGTCCCCCAGTAGTCCCCGGCGCCGGGGCCGCCTGGTCGTGCACGCACGCGGCCACCGTCGCGCTCCGGCAGCTCAGCAGGCTCTTCAACCGCTCCCACGACAACGCGCGGCCGGGCGTGCGCCTGCACAGCCGCCTTCTTCGAGCTGCCGCCGCGCCGATATCGGTGGTCCTTGGACGCGACGAGCCTATCCTTGGGGTCGGTGGTGGGCGCGGCCAGGGCGGGGCTCTTCTTGGGCGTTCCGGCGCCGGCGTGCACAACGCTTGGGAGGAGTGGGGGAGACGCGGGAGGCGGCGGAAAGAGGAGAGTGGTGGGCGGCTAGGTCTTCTCCACAAGCAGCTGGATTTTATACATCTGTACGTGAAATTACCAAGATGCCCTCGGCGGGGGAAAATTACTAAGATGCCTTCGGCGGGGAATGAAAATTACAGGCGGTGGCAGCAGCAATTTAAAGGTGACGTGGTCACCTTCGTTGTGACTACCACTTCTTTCAAGGTTTATATGTTCAATGATGTGGGTTATTTAGTAGTAGTAATAAGCTAACTAATGGAAGAGAATTAAGCAGAAGAGCGATATGGGGAGATGAGAGAAAACCTTGACACGGGATCGATGTTGATGGTGCGGCACTCGTAATAGCCGAAGAGGCCATGGAGGGAGGACGGGTGCTTGCCGCCGCCGGCCGCTGCTGGATGACGACGAGTGGGAGGAACGGTTGGACGAGGCGGTCGACGACGACGGACGATCAGAGGAGGCGCCGTCGACAATGACCGGTCACCACGTAGCACATGGAGCAGAGCAACGCCCCCAAGAGTCCTCGGCGCCGGGGCGCTGTCGCGCGCTGCTGCCACCGTCAAGGCCCGGCAGCTCAGCAGTTTCTTCAACCGCTCCCATGACAACGCTGCGCGGCGGGCGCTGCAGACACCGCTTTCTTCGAGCCGCCCGCCGATGTCGGTGGTCCTGGACGCGACGAGCCTATCCATGGGGTCGGTGGTGGGCGCGGCCAGGGCTGTATGGGCTCTTTCTTGGCGCCCCGCGCCGCGGCTGCACAACGCTTGGGAGGAGTGGGGGAGACGCGGGAGGCGGCAGAAAGAGGAGAGTGGCGGGCGGCTAGGTCTTCTCCATAGGCAGCTGGCTTTTATACATCTGTACGTGAAATTACCAAGATGCCCTCTGCGGGGAAAAATTACTAAGATGCCCTCGGCGGGGAATGAAAATTACAGGCGGTGGCAGCAGCGATTTAAAGGTGACGTGGTCACCTTCGTTGTGACTACCACTTCTTTCAGGATTTATATGTTCAACAATTTCCTGCCACATATTATATAGCTGTTAATGTTGCACGCAACGACAAAGGAAATGTCTACAGATTATAACATCATTGTAACAGGATGGTATGCCTTTGACAGGTTAAGGTGATAGATTAGTTTGATTTACCGGCGTGGTATCCCAAACCTTAACCTGTCAGGCTCCCCTTTCTCATCATTGTGACAGGTTAAAATGTCGTGGTAATACTACAGGATGGTATCGATCGATGCAGGCGGGGTCCGGGTTTTCGAGAATTTACCAGCATGCGAACGGCTTGGTGCTGCTTCAAGCTCTCGGCCTTGGTGAACACCTCACGGGCACAGCTCCCTCGGCCGAGGGTACCTCCTGAATTGTAACTAATAGATAATGGCGATTAGTTGCTAATCAATATTGTGGGTTATTTAGTAGTAGTAATGAGCTAACTAATGGAAGACAATTAAGCAGAAGCAGAAGCGACATGGGGAGATGAGAGAAAACCTTGACACGGGCTCGACGTTGATGGTGCGGCACTCGTAATAGCCGAAGAGGTCATGGAGGGAGGACGGGTGCTTGCCGCCGCCGGCCGCGCGCGGATGACAACGAGTGGGAGGAGCGGCTGACCGGGGCGGTCGACGACGACGGACGCATCGTAGGAGGCGCCGTCGACGGTCGACCGGTCACCACGTAGCACATGGAGCAGAGCAACGTCCCCCAGTAGTCCCCGGCGCCGGGGCCGCCTGGTCGTGCACGCGCGCGGCCACCGTCGCGCTCCGGCAGCTCAGCAGGCTCTTCAACCGCTCCCATGACAACGCGCGGTCGGGCGTGCGCCTACATAGCCGCCTTCTTCGAGCTGCCGCCGCGCCGATGTCGGTGGTCCTTGGACACGACGAGCCTATCCTTGGGGTCGGTGGTAGGCGCGGCCAGGGCGGGGCTCTTCTTGGGCGTCCCGGCGCCGGCGTGCACAACGCTTGGGAGGAGTGGGGGAGACGCGGGAGGCGGCAGAAAGAGGAGAGTGGCGGGCGGCTAGGTCTTCTCCATAGGCAGCTGGCTTTTATACATCTGTACGTGAAATTACCAAGATGCCCTCGGCGGGGAAAAATTACTAAGATGCCCTCGGCGGGGAATGAAAATTACAGGCGATGACAACAGCGATTTAAAGGTGACGTGGTCACCTTCGTTGTGACTACCACTTCTTTCAGGGTTTAGATGTTCAATGATGTGGGTTATTTAGTAGTAGTAATAAGCTAACTAATGGAAGAGAATTAAGCAGAAGCAGCAGCGAAATGGGGAGATGAGAGAAAACCCTGACACGGGCTCGACGTTGATGGTGCGGCACTCGTAATAGCCGAAGAGGCCATGGAGGGAGGACGGGTGCTTGCCGCCGCCGGCCGCGCGCGGATGACGACGAGTGGGAGGAGCGGCTGACCGGGGCGGTCGACGATGACGGACGCATCGTAGGAGGCGCCGTCGACGGTCGACCGGTCACCACGTAGCACATGGAGCAGAGCAACATCCCCCAGTAGTCCCCGGCGGCGGGGCCGCCTGGTCGTGCACGCTGCTGCCACCGTCAGGCCCGGCAGCTCAAGAAGTTTTTCAACCGCTCCCACGACAACGCGCGGTCGGGCGTGCGCCTGCACAGCCGCCTTCTTCGAGCTGCCGCAGCGCCGATGTTGGTGGTCCTTGGACGCGACGAGCCTATCCTTGGGGTCGGTGGTAGGCGCGGTCAGGGCGGGGCTCTTCTTGGGGGTCCCGGCGCCGGCGTGCACAATGCTTGGGAGGAGTGGGGGAGACGCGGGAGGCGGCAGAAAGAAGAGAGTGGTGGGCGGCTAGGTCTTCTCCATAGGCAGCTGGCTTTTATACATCTGTACGTGAAATTACCAAGATGCCCTCGGCGGGGAAAAATTACTAAGATGCCCTCGGCGGGGAATGAAAATTACAGGCGGTGGCAGCAGCGATTTAAAGGTGACGTGGTCACCTTCGTTGTGACTACCACTTCTTTCAGGGTTTATATGTTCAATGACGTGGGTTATTTAGTAGTAGTAATAAGCTAACTAATGGAAGAGAATTAAGCACACGCAGCAGCGACATGGGGAGATGAGAGAAAACCCTGACACGGGCTCGACGTTGATGGTGCGGCACTCGTAATAGCCGAAGAGGCCATGGAGGGAGGACGGGTGCTTGCCGCTGCCGGCCGCGCGCGGATGACGATGAGTGGGAGGAGCGGTTGACCGGGGCGGTCAACGACGACGGACGCGTCGTAGGAGGCGCCGTCGACGGTCGACCGGTCACCACGTAGCACATGGAGCGAGCAGCAACGCCCCTGCTGGTCCTCGGCGCCGGGCCGCTGGTCATGCACGCTGCCACCGCGGCCCGGCAGCTCAAGAGCTTTTCAACCGCCTCCCCGACAACGCGGCGGGCGTGCGCCGCAGACAACCATTGCCGAGCTGCCGCCGCGCCGATGTCGGTGGTCCTGGACGCGACGAGCCTATCCTTGGGGTCGGTGGTGTGCGCGGCCAGGGCGGGGCTCTTCTTGGGCGTCCCGGCGCCGGCGCGCACAACGCTTGGGAGGAGTGGGGGAGACGCGGGAGGCAGTGGAAAAAGGAGAGTGGCGGGCGGCTAGGTCTTCTCCACAGGCAGCTGGCTTTTATACATCTGTACGTGAAATTACCAAGATGCCCTCGGCGGGGAATGAAAATTACTGGCGGTGGCAGCAGCGATTTAAAGGTGACGTGGTCACCTTCGTTGCGACTACCACTTCTTTCAGGGTTTATATGTTCAACAATGGACGTACCGTACGGTTTCAGCAAGATACACAAGTAGCACTCCCTCGATCTCGAATTATAAGACGTTTTTCTGATCCTGGAACGTTTTCTGTCACGTTACAATATTTCTTACTCCCTCCGTTCCAAAATAAGTTTTACTTGTTGGTTGCTCCATGTTTCTGAATTTGTAGAAGCACTCAATCAAAAAGTTTCTGAATTCCCCGCAAAAAAAAAGTTTCTGAATTTTCAAAAGAGTACTTCAGGAGTATTTGTTCCTGTTGTTATACAAGTGTCTGCTGAATTTTTAAAAGTTCCTGGATTTCTGAAATTATTCAAGTGTCTGCTGGAGTACTACTTGTTCATGGTGTTCTACTGCTTGTACTCCTAGTTCATGCGGGAGTGCTGCTTGTTCCTGTTGTTCTACTGCTGTAGTGCTGGAGTAGATTGTTTACTGTAAATTGTTTGTACTCTGAAGAATAACTTCACTATATCAGTCGGAGTACTCCTGTAGCTGTAGCAGTAGAACAAGTAGCAAGTTTTTACAGTACAGCAAACTGTGTGCCGCTACCTTAATCTTGTCCATGAAGAACTCTGGCGCCATGGTCTTCCTCTGATAGGCTCATTCGTCACCATTCACCGAAAATTACTCTCCCCCAAGGATGGCTTTTCGAGTTTTCTTCAGATAATTAGGCTTCCCGAGCTCTGATGATGCCCAGTGGCCTATGTCCTTTACCATATCTGGCTGAGAAACGTGCAATATCTCCCGACCTCCTGACAAGTAAAGGAACACAAGCCTGTCCTAAATTCATACTTTCAGTTACTTCCATGTTATTAGAAGAAAAGGCATATATAAATTCATAACAAACCTAATTCATTCTTGGATGCACTTAGATTGAACTGACATTGAATATTCCTTTTTCCCTCGAACACACAACTGACCGCATGTCACTTTCATTAGAAAGGTGTCTAAGAAGACAAAAGTACAGGAACAACAAGAAGAAAGCCTTCAGTCCCAAACAAGTTGGGGTAGGCTAGAGCCGAAACCCATAAGATCTCGAAACCAACTCATGGTTCTAGCATGTGGATAGCTAACTTCCACGCACCTCTGTCCATGGCTAGTTCTTTGGTGTCCTTCAGATCTCTCTTCACGGAATCCTCCCATGTCAAGTTTGATCTACCCCGACCTCTCTTGACATTGTCAGCACGCTTTAACCGTCCGCTATGCACTTGAGCTTCTGGATGCATGCGCTGTATATGCCCAAACCATCTCTGACCACAATGTTGTACAAGCAAAAAAAATTCATGACACTGGTCGAGACAAATGACAACATAAGTTAAATATTTTGTGCTCTTTTGTCAGTTTGTACCCACCTGCCCCATTGATTTACTAATGTGTCAGATTATAAAAACAATCTGATCAATAGCAATTAAGTACCAGTAATGAGTTGTGTAACATGGATTAGGTATTACTTACCCTTGAAAAGTACAAACAAACTCACTAGAAAAATGCGATGTAGCCATTTCTCTGACAACCGCTGTTTAAAGAACTTGATGTAACTCACTTGTGTAGATCCATATATCATATCAAATGTCAGCGTAAAAATCAATCAGAAGATTATTATTAACTAACTTGTTTTCCAAAGCATTGCAATCTGTGGAACTGGTTCGTGAGGATAATTTGCCTCACAAAATTTGTATGCGACTAGAAATGTCTATCTAATACAGATCAAGATCACAGCATCAGCCTGCAATATTCACATACAAACATAGCAAGATGATAGCATCAAAAGACACTTGCATACATACCATGAGTTTCCTTCCAGACAAGGATGTGAGGGAAGAGGGTGGAGATGTAGTTGTTGCTGTCTTGCTTCTTCATAAGGCTTGAGCTCACGTCGGATATGCTTCATCTCTTTGGTATTGCCATCGAGCAAAGTAGGCTTGGGACCCTTCACACCTTGCCTTCTCAACCCCTTCCTTATCTTCTCCGGTCTTAGCCATAGGATGTTACACAAGCAAAACAAAGCTAAGCAAAGAAGAAGAACAAGGATTAGCAAAAGTTCTCCATGGGAGGCAACTGACAACCAGATTTTTTACATCTAAAATAACAAGCTTATTGATTATGATCTGCCAGGCAAATATGTTCGGGCTCAACATATATACAACGGATATAGTGGCATGTGCCGGTACCTCAGCAATGAGAGATGGAGTGAAGGCGAGCTTGGAGTGGTGTGCTGGAGCTTCAGTTGGCAGCTGTGAGCTTCATGCCCGAATGCGCGTGTACATGTGCGCTGGCTTCCACGGTTGAGGCTTTCGTGAGGTACATCCCTGGAAAATGGTGCCACGAGGCCTATGCAGACAACCTATAAGATCAGGATGATCCAGTCACGTGAGACAATATGTGTGCTTCTGCACTAAGTAGAACATACAATACTTCTATTTTTCAAGTCAGAATATGTGGCTAACTAAACTTTCCTCTTTTCTCTAGTAAATTTTACTAATTATTATGGAAGTACTGCTTTACAGTTTTAACAATAAAATAACCTGTACAAAGATTGTGACAGGGACAAGGATACATAATGTTCTATATGAGGCTCACACGCCTGGTGAGTGTTGACTGTCCAAGTTCAGAGTCTGGTCGACTACAGGTCAATGGGTAATGATGGTGATCACAGCTTCTTCACCACCAATGGCATGCCGAACCCTGGCTCGATGGTCAGCCGGAACACCGGCTCGTGGCGGTACGTCGGCGATGGTGAGAAGGCGAACCTGCTCAGCAGGCGCGCCAGCACCACCTTCAGCTCCGTCATCGCCAGGTTCTGCCCGATGCAGGTCCTGGGGCCGAGCCCAAATGGCGTATACATGTGCGCCGGCTTGCACGCCCCAGCCACACCGTTGGTGAACCGGCCCGGGTGGAACTCGTCTGCGTCGGGGCCCCAAACTCCCTTGTCCAGGTGCAGCATCGATCTGGTCACCTGGACGATCGTTCCACGGGGTACGTCCAGGTCGCCGATCTTGATGTTCGTCAGGGCTTCACGCATCATCAGCGACGCCGGTGGGTACAGACGGAGAGTTTCTTGGATCACCATCGTCAGCTGCATTTCAGTGTCAGGTGCAAAGCAAATACACGATGTCTAGTTATAGTACGATGATGAACAGACTGTTAGTTGCTCACAGTTTTCAGTCGGTGGAGGGCGTCGACGTCCAACGTGCTCCTCGCATGGCAAACCTCCAGTGCCTCGACGCGGGCGCACTCCTGCCACTCCGGGTGTTTGGCCAGTAACATCAGGCACCAAATGGCGGTGACCGCTGTGCTCTCGTGCCCCGCGAAGTACATGGTCTTGCAGTTGCCAACGATGAAGTCCTCGGCAGTGCCACCATGGCCAGTACCGTGGGCACCGTTGATGATAGCACGCAGAAGACCATTATGAGTGGCCGCATTCTCAGTTCCATTCTCGTCCATGTTGGCATTTGCCAGTTCCAGGATGAGTAGCCTAACTTGCTCGACCAGATTCCGTATCTCTCGGTTGCTTTTGGTAGGCAGGTGCTTCCTGCAACAGCATGAAAGAACTAGCATGATTGGCCACCGCTTAGTTGTTTCATGTACAGTCTACTGAAATAAATACCTTCCTACTTCCCTGACCGAACTTATAGAAAAATACTGGTTAAGCACGGAACACGGATTAACAATATCTTTTACTTACCACAGTGCAGAGAGTCCAACAAATGCATCCTGTTGAGAAATCACCTTTTGAAGCTTCCTGAGCATGCAGAATATCTCTTCTCCTTTTGCAAAGCTACTCCCGAAGCAAGCCCTGGCGATTACATCTGCTGAGATGTTCCGCACATAATCATCGACAACTATCTCCGTGCTCCCTCCTGCACTGTCGAGAATGTTATCCCATGCTTCTAACAGCGGAGCAGTTGCATCTTCAATCAGCTGTATCATACCCTGCATATATACACCATACCTACAGCCATGAATACTAGTCCAAGTTAACTGTAAGCAAACTGTGTGTCGCTACCTTAATCTTGTCCATGAAGAACTCCGGTGCCATGGTCTTCCTCTGATAGGCCCATTCATCACCATTCACCGTAAATAACCCTCCCCCAAGGAGGGCTTTTCGAGTTTTCTTCAGATAATTAGGCTTCCCAAGCTCTGATGGTGTCCAGTGGCCTATGTCCTTTACCATATCTGGCTGAGAAACATGCAATATCTCCCGACCTCCTGACGAGTAAAGGAACACAGAGCCTGTCCCAAATTCATACTTTCAGTTACCTCCATGTAGTAGTTAGAATAAAAGACGTATATGAATACATAACAAACTTAATTCATTCTTAGATGCACTTAGATTGAACTGACATCAAATATTCTTCTTTTTCCTCGAACACACAACTTACTGTGTGTCACTTTCATTAGAAAGGTGCCAAGAAGACAAAAGGATAGCAAGCAAAACAGAAAACATAAACCTAGGCCTAGCATGAAATGGAAACTGAAGGCAACCTGAGAACCTAGAAAACCCACTGAAAAGAACAGAGATAAACTAAAACTATAGCAAGACCTCGGCCTAAGAACCATCCGGGGGTCTAGCGTGCAGAAGGAGCCTTCTCAGCGCACTTCACACCTGCTAACTAAATAAGCTGGTCGATAACTTCAGAGTCGAGGTCTATGCCATCAATGGCCTCCACCAGATGAAGTTCCATCACTCCTTGCACACTTAGTGCTCAGCTGATATCCTGGATCCACCGATTTTGGTGCAGCGCTGCGCCGATGGTCCTAGCCTTGAGCGTCCGAAATCCAACCTGCCAATTCAGCGATGGACTGCCCTCCAGTCCATCCGTCATTCCAAATTAAAGAGGGTCTGCTGACTGTTGTCGGATGTGGGGTTCCGGCAAATCTTTAAGATTCGAACATTGGGGTGCGCGCGAAGTCTTTTCCTCCTACCGATCTACGCCCTAGCTCGCTAAGATCTCGCGGACGAACTCGACGAACTCGCAACACAGGAAGACACGAGGTTTATGCTGGTTCGGGCCACCGTTGTGGTGTAATATCCTACTCCAGTGTGGTGGTGGTGGATTGCCTCTTGGGCTGATGATGAACAGTACAAGGGAAGAACAGCCTCCTGAGGTTGAGGTGTTCTTGTGGCTAGCCTCTCGATCGGGTTGGATCAAGCTAAGACGAGATGCCCCTACTGTGGTGGCTAGCTCTACTTATATAGGCCCTGGTCCTTTTTCCAAATAATGAGCGGGAAGGGAGCCAACAACGGCAGGCGAATTTGAAGGGGGACAGCTAGTACAAGCTATCCTGACAAAGTGGTCTTCGCCTGCGAAAAGCTCTGGTGGTGACGCCGTCTTGGGGTCCACGATGACCTCCGTCTTGCCGTCCTCCTGGTCTTGGTCTCGTTGCACCAATATAGCAACCTTTGCCTGATGCCTCGGTACTCTTCGCCTGCGCTGGCCTCCTTAGCACCAAAGAGGAAACTAGGACGCTGTGCGCGCTAGCGCCCGCCTGGTGCCGTGCGTCACGAGGGCCTCGTGAGGTTTGCCCCGCCTTGATATCTCCGCTCCTCGTGAGCCTGCCTGGCCAGGCCACTCCAGAGGAGGTCTTGCGCCGTCCGCCTCGCGAGGCTTGGACCCCTCGCGAGGGTCTTGATGCCTTCTTGATGAAGATGGGCCGCACGACCTACTGCTTAGCCACGCTGTGGGCCGCAGGCAGGCAAGTCTGGGACCCCGTTCCCGTAACGCCGTGAGAGCCCGGGCCCAAGTGCGCTCGGGCTTGGCTTCATGGCGAAGCCAAGGGTCAAGCTTCGAGCACCGCGGGCCCCAAAGCTCGCGGCCTCGGTCGACGCGTGACGGTTGATTGGACGGGCGTCTCCGCTTCCCCACGCTGCCTTTGAATCCACTCGCTGCGCGGCCTCGCGCCCTACACAGTTATTCCTCCGCCGCCTGCGCCTTGCTTCCCCAATTCCCCTGCTTTCTCGAGACTCTGTTTCTCTTCTCCAATCTGACTTGCGCTTCGCCTGCTTCATTGCCATGGCGCCGAAACAAGCTGAGAAGGGGAAGAGACCTTTGTCTCTGCCAGCTGCGCCTCACTCCCTTGCGCTGGCGCTTGGCCGGTCTCGGGTGCTCAACTACGAGGCCATGGACAAGGTGCGCCCGATGCTTGCTTCCAGCTTCAATGAGTGGGGGGAGACGGTGGCTTGGCCTGCGTCTCGCACTCGCACGGCTCAGGCGGCCACCGAGGTCCCAATCTTCATAGATGCCCTCTGGACTGGCCTGATTCCTCCCTTCTCCGCCTTCTTCAATGCGGTGCTTGAGCATTATCAGATCCACATGCTGCATCTCGACCCTCAGTCTGTGACTCTTCTTGTTGTCTTCGCCTTCGTGTGCGAAGCCATGGTGGGCATTGCCCCTTCGGTGGCTCTCCTCCGTCACTTCTTCTCATTGCATCTGGCTGACCCTCAACAATGCTCGGGGTGCGTGAGCTTCCAGGCCGTGGCTGCGACGGCGGGCGAGGGGATCGACTTCGAGCTTCCTCCATCCACGAGCGAATTCCAGACAGGACGGGTGTTCATCGATGCCGGTGTGCTCAGCCCTCTGCTTCAGGCTCCGTCGGGGCCCGCTGTTCCTAACTTCGGCTGGAGCCATCAGCGGCTCACGAGCCCCCGCCTTGCTAATGTCTGGTTCAGGTTGAGGTTGCTGAAAGATCGCGGCGTAACTGCGCCGATGGTGGTGAAGGAATTCGTCCAGCGTCGGGTTGCTCCGCTTCAGCGCCATTCTCGCCCAATGTGGACCTTGCTCAGCAGCCAGGACCACATGAGGTTTCAGGAGTCCGAGCTCCTCCTCGGGACGCGGCGAACAGTGCTCAAGGTCCTGACGGGTGTCTTTCTGCCGGCCGAACTGCCTGGGAAGAACTGTTTGCTGTACCGCTGCAAGAACAAGGATGAATTTGTAGAGAACATGCCTCCCTTTGATGAATGGGGGTCGTGGCCGATCGGCCTGGAGGGGCCTCGTGAGAACCCCGTCGTCGTGGTTCCCTTCTTTGCTCCTAATGCTAAGCTCGCCCCAGGTGACGGTGTAGGTGGGCGAGCTCCGGCGGTGGCTGGTGGCTCGAGTGCTGAAGAGCACGTGCCAAGTGGCGATCCTGGGGCATCGTCCTCAGGATCCTGCCACCCCCCTCCTGAGGCGCCGGCTGCTGAGGAGACGCAGCAAGCGACTCCCGAGGCCAAGGCTCCAGGAGCCTCGGGAGATCGTGGCGAAACGGTGCCCGGCTGTCTGCCGCAACCGGGCACCCCTGAAGATATCCTTCCGAGCTCTTCTTCGGCCCCGCTGCGCACTGGCCGTCACGTCCAGCGTTTCGGTCGTCTTTGTGTGGACTTCGAGGAGCTCCGCAAGAGGAAAGGATCCCCCAGCGACAGTAACATCTTTGGACCGCTGAAGCGGAGGAAGTACATCGCCGTTAACGTGTAAGTATCGTACCGTTGTGGCTCCTTGTGTGCTGTTTTTCATCTCCTGACGCCAGTTCTTCGGGGCTCCTTCCGTCAAGGCGGCTGCGTCCCCTGAGAAACGGCCTCCTTCTTCCTCAGCTCTTCCGCCGGCCTCGAGCGCTCCGAGTCCGCTTGTTGCCCCTGGAGCAGGGTTGGTTGAAGGGGCACCCCTGCCCTCCTGGCGCGCTAAACCCGCGGCCTTGTCGCTCCTCCCCCCTGTTCTGGCGTGGAGCTTGGCAGGCATGCCCAAGACCCCTCCGCTTGTCTTAGACGGCAATTGGTTGGCTTCGATCTTCGGCTCCTCTTCAAGCAGCGAGCCTTGATCAGCTCGGGCTCCTCGCAAGGGCTGGTTGACGTCAGGCTCGGCGTCAGCCCCCAGCCCCCTGCCTGGAGGGGGCGCACCACTTGGTGCCCCGCCCGCAGCCCCCGAGGCGAAGAACGAGGTGGGCGGAGCGTTCGAGCTCGAGCACAGGCGGAGCGTGGTTCGTCACGAGCTTTTCCAGGGGGCGATGGGCGTGATGCGTCGACTTGGTGAAGAGCTCGCGAGTGTCGACTCGCGCCTTGAGGCTGAAGGTCTCCGGCTGGTGGAGGAGCAGCGCAAGCTGAAGGTGGCCATCAACCTCGGCGGCTATCAGCGCGATCTTGAGAATGCGAAGGCCGATGCGTCCCTCAAGATTGCCCATGAAGCCCGCTCGCGAGCCTTGGAAGAGGCTCGCGAGGCTAACCGTCGTCGCGAGGCTGCGGAGAAGCGCGCGTGGGAGCTCCAGGCCTGGAGCGCGTCCCTTGAGCAGCAGGTGGAGGCGCATAGGGCCGCTCTCGCATCGCTGAGGGGGATGCCCGCGGAGGAAGAGGAGGTCCGGAAGCGCTGCGAGGCGCTGGCCGAAAGCCGTGGAGCGCAGCCTCGAGCTCGAGCGACTGGAGACGAGGGAGCGTCAAGTTGCTCAAGCAGAAGATGCCGTCGGGGCTCGCAAGGCCGGAGTCGAGGAGGAGGTGAACCGCCGGGTGGTCGAGATTCGCGCAGACCCGGAGGGTAGGTACGACTTGAAGCTGAAGCTCGCAGGTGTGGAGGGTGAGGGCAGGGCCGCTGCCCTCAGGCCCAGGTTGGACGAGGTTGAGAGGCGTGCGGGAGCCACGGCCGCCGCCTTGGTTATGGCACAGGCGGACTTGGCCTCCGCCCGCGCCGAGCTGCGCTCCCTCCGGAGGCGGGTTGATGACGCAGAGGCCATCGCGAGGCAAAACACGGAGGAGGTGCTCCAGCGACGAACGCTAGAGCGCGAGCACGCCCCTATGCTTCAGGATCTCCGGAACAGGGCCAATATCGCCCTGGGCCATATTTGCGACGTGGAGGCGCCGGCCCCTCACTCGAATGACTATGCCAGCCACCTGACCTTCTTCACCGAGGTGGTGACACGCCTGGAGGCTCGATCTGTCAAAGCTCGCCAGCTTGTGGAGGAGAGGGGTCGTGGCCTGCTCGAACGCGCCTTCTCCCGTGTCTTCAGCCACCTCCTGAATGCCGACCCCAACTTTGATTTCGATGCCGCTATCGCCCCCGTACCCACGGCTGTCCGGGGCGAACTAGCGCGTTGGGTTGAGGACAATGTCGACGCGTTGGTCAGCGCCTTCACTTCGGAGGATGACGCGGTGGTGGTCGTCGCAGACGAAGGTGACGTGGTTGACGACGGCGACGGGGGCGTCGCCGATGGCGGCGATGATGCCGATGAAGATGTCGACGACGCGAGTGATGCACCCACGGGTGACGCAGCGGGTGACATTTTTGGCTGATCTCTTGTTCTCCTGTCATTTCACCCTGCGCACAAACTCGGGTGTGGCCCTTGGAAAACTTGTGAGAGCATTTGGGAGGGGGAGCCCCTCATGTAAGCAAACTGCAGTTTTTACTTTCCTATGCAATGCGAGTTTGTGTCCTCGTGAGCTCATGAATCCGGGTGCGAGTTCTCTGTCGTGGTTTACCTTAGTCACTGCCAGCTTTGAGCTAGGTCGCAACGCGTCGAGTTTCTGAGAACCCTGCGGAGCTCATCGCCCCGTCAGAAAGGGGCCCATGAGAGGTGAGCACGGTTGCGCAAGTGCAGTGGCGCTTGGCGTCTTGGCGTGCAGCCACAGCAGCCTGGCCATGAGGAGCTTGAGGGGGAAAGGCGACGGACATGAGTCCCAGACAAAACGAGATCCAGAAGGCAAGAAATTGCTCAAACAAGAAAAGGCCCCCCTGCGCGCATCGATAAAAATTCGGCTTCAACTCAAATCCAGATCCAGAAAGCAAAGCTATTTCAACTCAAATCCAGATCCAGGAAGCAAAGCTACTGAGAGAGAGAGAGATCCAAAGCAAAAGGCCGCGTCCGGCACCTAGTCTAGTCTTCTGGTCTTCAAGTCTTCTCACCAGCGCGGAGCTAAGTGCTGCCACTAGGCGTGGGAGGGAGCCCCAGGGCCTGAGGCCTGCACCCCTGGGACTCCGGGGCGTGTACAGCCCCAACTCATTATTACGTGAGAGTGTCACGGGCGGCGAGCTTCACAGGCACTGGGCCTTCTTCACAGGTACTGGCCTTGCTTCATATCGCCAGACGAGGGCCCCGCCTTGCGCCACCCTCGACCTCCTCTGAGCCGACCGGTCACCAGGACGACTCAAAGGGGGGAAAGAGGACGCCAGTGGTTCCCTTGGCGACCACAGGTCCTCTGTCGGGGGAAGGGTCGGCGAGGCCTCCCCGGCAGAGGGCCTACCTTCGGGTGTCGCCAAGCGTCGCGTGCCGCGGGGAGGGGCCTTGCTCCTGGCTCCCTCCCGGCGGCCCCCGGCGTGTCTCCCTTGTTGGAACGGGTGCCGCCGTGCCAGGGTCGTCGATCGATGCTGCAACCTGGTTCACCTGCAGCCCATGGTTAGCATAAGCCTGTTCCTAAGAGATTAGCGGTACCCTGTAGTTGCCGTTGCTGGCGCGATCGTTGTGGTTCTCCGTTGGTTCTTGGAAGGCTTCGGCTCCTAGCGCCCCCTCTCCCCAATCTTCTCCGATGAATGGGCCGATGTCGTCCTCTGGTGCGTACCCTTGATCCATCATGCGGGGCACGTAAGGCTTCCGGGGCCGTCACCCCGAACACCTCGCCATGGTGCCCCACGCTCCATGTTGCTTGGCCCAGGGTGGCGTCCTGAGGATGGTAGCGTGGCATCCGGCTGGGACCACGAAGGGCGATGCTTGCGCCCGTGCTTGTTGCGGGCGGCATGGGGGAGTCGGAGCCCCCTACGCCACTGGCCGTGCTGACGTTGATGAAGCCCCCGGGCGTAGTTGATGGCACACGGATGTGGTGAGGTTCACCGCGCGGCCCTGCAGTGGCCTGGGGAGGAAGTCGATAGCAAAAGGGTGGTGCTCCCGACGCCGCTGCATCCAGCAGCTCAGCAACACGCTCCAGCAGCGTATCCCGGCCGCTCTCCATCAGCCTGCATCGCAGCAGCTCCCTTGCCACCGTGAGTGCCGCCCGCATGTTTGCTTGCTCCCGCCGTGAGTGCGGCGCCGTTGCTGCGGCATGACTCGCCGCTCTTGCCGCGACTCGTACTTGTCGCGGGGTGAGGGTGGATGACGCCTGGCCGCGCTCTCCGCGCCCGACGGAGTTTGGCGGTGCTCGCGCCGCCTGGAGTGCGAGGTCGAGATCTTCATGGGCAGGCGGCGCTGCCCGGGCTGGCCAGGCTGCCCAGCGATCGGAGCCGGCCCTTGGGTCGGCGGACATCGTGGCTGTGGAGCGTCGGCGAGCTGGTTGGTGGAGAAGAAGCAACGGCGCACCCCTACCTGGCGCGCCAAATGTCGGATGTGGGGTTCCGGCAAACCCTTAAGATTCAAACACTGGGGTGCGCGTGAAGTCTTTCCCTCCTACCGATCTACGCCCTAGCTCGCTAAGATCTTGCGGACGAATTCGACGAACACGCAACACAGGAAGACACGAGGTTTATATTGGTTCAGGCCACCGTTGTCGTGTAATACCCTACTCCAGTGTGGTGGTGGTGGATTGCCTCTTGGGCTGATGATGAACAGGTCAAGGGAAGAACAACCTCCTGAAGTTGAGGTGTTCTTGTGGCTAGGCTCTCGATCGGGTTGGATCAAGCTAAGACGAGATGCCCCTACTGTGGTGGCTAGCTCTACTTATATAGGCCCTGATCCTTTTTCCAAATAATGAGCGGGAAGGGAGCCAACAACGGCGGGCGAATTTGAAGGGAGACAGCTAGTACAAGCTATCCTGACAAAAGTGGTCTTCGCCTGCGAAAAGCTCTGGTGGTGACGCCGTCTTGGGCTCCACGATGACCTCCGTCTTGCCGTCCTCCTGGTCTTGGTCTCGTTGCACCAATATAGCAACCTTTGCACGATGCCTCGGTACTCTTAAATCTGCGCTGGCCTCCTTAGCACCAAAGAGAAACTAGGGCGCGCTGCAGCGCTAAGCTCCACTTTGGTGCCGTGCGTCACGGCTCACGTCACGAGGGCCTCGTGAGGTTTGCCCCGCCTTGATATCTCCGCTCCTCATGAGCCTGCCTGGCTAGGCCAATCCAGAGGAGGTCTTGCGTCGTCCGCCTCGCGAGGCTTGGACCCCTCGCGAGGGTCTTCAATGTCTTGTTGATGAAGATGGGCCGCACGACCTGCTGCTTAGCCACGCTGTGGGCCGCATGCAGGCAAGTCTGGGGACCCCGTTCCCAGAACGCCGACAACTGTCGCCAACTAACTGCAACCCTGGAGGCCATGTGGAGAAGAGAGGTGACATGCCGGCTAGCTTTGATCAGGAGTTGCGACCAAGGCTGAGAGGTGTCAGCTCATTGCAACCAAGGCCAGCGCACCCTCAACGACCAGTTCACCTTTCTCAGGTCTTTGATGCCCAGGCCACCCAAGTCCATAGGGTGGCAGATTCATGCAACATGACCGAGCAGCTACCACCGCTGGCGTCTTGCCAGCCCGTCCAACAGAAGCTCCCCTGCTTTTTATCAATGGCTTCCCGCAGCCACCTCGGCATATCGATTGCCAGCATGCCATCGATGGGTGCAGCTGAGATCACTGTGCAGAATACCTGATCATGACGAGCATGCCACCTTTCATGAGCATGCCAGCCAGCTAGCTTGCTGTTTATCTTGTCGAGGATGGGCAGTGGGTCTGTCGGCTAAGCTTCCAAACAGATAACAGGATTCCCAAGTAATTGGTTGGGAATGCCTTCATTGGGCAAGCAAGGCGCTGCACAGACCTCGATATCTTCCTCACTGCAGTAAATTGGTGTCATGGAGCTCTTCTGGATGTTGGTGTGCAACCCTGATGCCGCACCAAAGGTGTCCAGAAGCTGAAGAATAGCGTCGCACATATAACTAAGAATAAAGCTGATCATCATTTTACATTCTAAAATACCTACACCTTCTACCAAAGCATAACTTGCATGATATTAAAGTGGTTGGCAAATGAATAGCCTTCACAACACAAAATACAGGGAAAAGGTACAGATTCAGTCAATGGAAATATTAATGACAATTTATTGATTGCATCATCCACGTGGGTACATGGCTGTTCAGAGTTGAAAGTCATATTGATACAAAATGACAGAAATGTAAGTGGATGCTTTGAGTGCTTAGTTGGGTGCACACAGGTGCAAAGGAGCATATATTATCATGGTTTATAGTGCAAAAACAAATTTACTTGTCAAGGGAGAGGTAAAAAACCTAATACTTCTCAATCTAAACACCACTTGAAAGCAACTTAGTGGTGGTGGAAGTGTTGTCAATACAAATATTTGGTACATTATTTACAAGACTATCTATGTACTAACCTAAGGTGAATGCCAGGGTACGGAATTCAACGTTTTCAGGGTTGTAGACTGTAGTTCTAATTTTTGGAAAATATGTTAGTTGAAATAGTACATAGATATAAGATATTTTCGAAAATATGTTAGTTGAAGTAGTACATAGATATAAGATGTTTTGGAAAATATGTACTCCCTCCGTTCACAAATATAAGATCTTTTGGATATTTCAATATGGACTACATACGGACTGAAATGAGTGAACAAACACATTAAAACGTGTCTATATACATCCGATTCCGAAAAAAGTTAGAACATCTTATTTGTAAACGGAGGGAGTACTTTTTTGCTTTCTTGTTTTGAGCTTTTCTTTGAGGCTGTGTTGTATGGATCTGGTGCCATCTTGGCGTTTTCTTCTAATACAAAACAACATGCATTTGTGTGTGTGTTCAAGAAAAAAGAAGTAATCTGTACTGTCAACGCTGTAAGAAAATCGCAATGATAGAGTAGCAGGGATAAGTTTAGATATGACGGTATTTTAGTCTCGTGACCCTGAATGCAAAAATAAAAAAAATTCATGACATGAGTCGGGGCAAATGACAGCAGAAGTTTAATATTATGTGCTCTTTTTTCAGCTTCTACCCACCTGCCCCATCGATTTACTAATGTGTCAGATTATAAAAACAATCTGATCAATAGCAATTAAGTACTACTAGTAATGAGTTGTGTAACATGGATTAGGTATTACTTACCCTTGAAAAGGACAAACGAACTCACTAGAAAAATGCGATGTAGTCATTTCTCTGACAACCGCTGTTTAAAGAACTTGATGTTACTGACTCACTTGTGTAGATCCATATAACATATCAAATGTCAGTATCAAATGTCAGTGTACAGATCAATCAAAAGATTGTTGTTAACTAAATCGTTTTCCAAAGCAGTGCAATCTCTCGAACTGATTCGTGGGGATAATTTGCCTCACAAAATTTGTAAGTGACTAGAAATATCTATCTAATAAAGATCAAGATCACAGCATCAGCCTGAAATATTCACATACGAACATAGCAAGATCATAGCATCAAAAGACACTTGCATACATACCATAAGTTTCCTTCCACACAAGGATGTGAGGGAAGAGGGTGGAGATGTAGTTGTTGCTGTCTTGCTTCTTCGTAGGCTTGAGCTCATGTCGGATATGCTTCATCTCTTTGGTGTTCCCATCCAGCAAAGTAGGCTTGGGACCCTTCACACCTTGCCTTCTCAACCTCTTCCTTATCTTCTCTGGTCTTAGCCATAGGATGTTACACAAGCAAAACAAAGCTAAGCAAAGAAGAAGAACAAGTATTAGCAAAAGTAAGTTCTCCATGCGAGGAGGCATGGAGCTGGAGGCGAGGAAGTGTTCCAGTCGAACATTCAGATACAAGACAATGCCAGAACCCCTTATTTGTTTGAGACTGAGCATATGAATCTGACTTGCTCTTCTGGTGTATAATTGTTTAATGGTACGCTATTTTCAGATCTTGGCATTAATTAACAATTAGTTTATTGTTAGATGGTCCATGCCATTGCAGCCCCAGTTAGCGAGCCCCAGGAGAGAGTTGTGGCAACTAAGTGTTTGTTGGAGCAATCACAGCATCCAAGGCAACTGACAACCAGATTCTACATGCATAACAAGCTTATTGATTATGATCGGTCAGGCAAATTGTTAGGAGCTAGGGTTTTGCCCTGCCTTGGGCGTAGGCTATACGGGAAGGAGGGAGGAGGGCGAGGGCTGGAGCGCGGCGGCCGGCGGCGAGGCGCCGTCCTGGCGGTTGGGGCGGCGGCTCAATGAGGAGGAGGCGGCTAGGGTTTAGGGTTCCGGCTCCTCTGGGAGCCGGGCAATAGAATAGTCTTATTGCTTAATTCCAAAAAGAGTCTTACAACCTATATTTATAACCTAGATAACTTGCATAAGAATTCACCTAAGATAACTTGCATAAGAATTAACCTAAGATAACTTGTGGGCTAAGATTGCCTGGTGGGCCTACGGCGGCCATAGACCTGGCCGGTCATAACATCTCTCCCCGCCTGCGCAAACAGCTCGTCCTCGAGCTGAAAGTCGGGGTAGTGCTGGTGGAACTCCTCGCGCTGCTCCCAAGTAGCGTCCTCCTCTGGTAGTCCAGCCCACCGAATCAACACGTACCAGGAGCCTCGGCGCAGCTGGGCCTTGAGCGCCTTCTCCGGTGCAGGAAGGAGACGTCCGTCCGAGGCCGGCGGAAGGGCCGGCGGTGCCGCGGGTGGATCACCGCGGAATGGCTTGAGCAGCCCGACATGGAAGACATCATGAATGCGCGCGCCGCCGGAAGTGAAGACGGTACGCCACTTTCCCAATGCGTTCCAGGATAGCAAAGGGTCCGCATAACGAGGACCAAGCTTCTTCGCGCGTGGGTCCAACGATGCGAGAAGCGGTGAAGTAGACGCAGCCAGACCCAATCGCCCACCGTGAACTCCACCTCGCGATGGTGGCCATCATAGTATCGTTTGGCCAACTGTTGGGCCTGGAGAAGTCGTTGCTGGACTTCCGCGAGCATCTCATCACGGCTCCTCAGAAGAGCTCCGGCCGCCTCGGTCCGTGCCGAGGCCGCATCCACCGGCAAGATCGGCGGGGGCGGCCGACCATACACCACCTCAAAGGGCGTAGTACGAAGGGCGGAGTGAAAAGAGGTGTTGTAGCAGTACTCCGCCCATGAGAGCCAGTCCACCCATGCGCGAGGGCGATCACCGTAACACAACGCAAATACATGGCAATCACCTTGTTAACGATCTCGATCGGCCGTCCGTTTGAGGGTGGAAGGCGATCTTGAGGCGGAGCTTCACGCCCGCCCGCCGGAAAAGGTCGCGCCATACATGGCCCGTGAACACGTGGTCCCGATCACCGACGATCGAAGAAGGAAACCCGTGGAGACGGACAATGCCATCGAAGAAGGCCCGTGCGACAGATGCCGCTGAATATGGATGGCCAAGGGCGATGAAATGAGCATACTTGGAGAAGCGGTCGACCACTGTGAGAATGACGGATTTGCCGCCCACCTTGGGAAGGCCCTCGATAAAATCCATGGAGATGTCGGCCCAAACCTGAGATGGAACCTCCAAGGGCTGAAGCATGCCAGCGGGTCGCAGCGTCTCTGTTTTATTGCGCTGGCACGTGACACAAGACCGTACCCAATCACGGACCAGGGCACGATCGCCTGGAATGTAGAAGTCGGCGCGAGACGGTGGGCGTCTTCGCGACTCCTCATGGCCCGCCCGTGGGCAAGACGCAGCACCTGGCGACGAAGATCGCCGTGTGTCGGGACGAAGATGCGGCGCCCATGGAGAAGCAGGCCGTCGGCTAGTCGCCACGGCTCCTCCAGCTCGCCCGCCGCCATTGCTGCTGCAAGAGGAGGCGTCGGCGCGGTCGCGATCGCGCGGCGGATGTCGGCGCGAGAGGCGAAAGAGGGCCGGTGATGATGCGCGAAGGCCGTCCCATCGGCCGCTCCGTCGTCCACATCGGCGTCACGCCGACGAAGCGTCGGCGGCGGTGTTAAGCGACCCGGCGGTACTCGACGGTGAAATCAAAGCCAAAGAGTTCTTGATCCACCGTGCCGAGGACCGTCGAGCCTCGATCCAAAGATGAACTTGAGGCTGTAGTGGTCCGTGCGGATCCGGAAGGAACGACCCCAAAGATAGGGCCGCCAGTGGCGTCTTGCTGTACCAACCCAATGAGCTCACGCTCATATGCCGCCAACTTAAGATGGCGTGCAGCAAATGGACGGTGAAGAAGGCGAGGGTCCATCATACGATGCAGACCGCGCCAAACCCCAAGACCCGAGGCGTCGCAATCGACGGTGAAGGGAAGGTCGAATCCGGCATCTGTGGGGACGGGTCCGTCGTAAGGGCCCCTTGAGGGCCTCAAATGCGACGTGGCCTCCTCATCCCAAGAGAAGGCGTCGCGACGGAGTAGTAGGCGCGTGAGCGGGCCGCGATGAGCCCAAATTCCGGATGAACTTCGGTAGTACCCGCAAGGCCAAGAAACCCGCGAAGAGCCCGTGGAGATCGCGGAATCGGCCAGCGGCGACGGCCGCCACCTTGTCGGCGTCCATGGCCACCCTCGCCGAGATAGCGTGGCGAGGTAAGCGACCGAAGGTGTCCCGAACGAGCACTTCGAGCGCTTAAGATGAAGATGATGCGCCCGAAGCTCGTTGAAGACGATGGCCACATGCTGGAGGTGCTCTGCCCAAGAGGCGCTGTAGATAAGAATGTCATCAAAGAAAACGAGCACAAACCGACGTAAGTAGGGCTGGAGGACATCATTCATCAAGGCCTGGAATGTCGCCGGGGCGTTGGAGAGGCCAAAGGGCATCACCAAGAACTCGAAGTGGCCGTGATGAGTCCGGAACGCCGTCTTGGCGATGTCGTCGGGATGCATGCGCTTTGATGATATCCCGACCGGAGGTCCGCTTAGTGAAGAAACGCGCCCATGGAGCTCATCCAGAGCTCATCGACCACCGGAATAGGAAACTTATCCTTAAGTGTGAGAGCATTAAGGGCACGGTAGTCGGCGAAGCGCCAAGTGCCGTCCGACTTGCGAACGAGAAGAACCGTGCCGTAAAGGGTGATGTCGATATCCGGATAATGCGGCGGCAAGCATGAGTGCGCATCGCCGCTCCAACTCGCCCTTCGCAATCGAGGGTACCGATGAGACGTCTGACGGCCACCGGAGCCGAGCCCGCAGAAGATGAATACGGTGGTCGAGACCGGCCGCGGAAGACCACGGGTTCCTCAAAAGATCACCGTCTTGCTGCAGGAGGTGATCCAACAATGGGTGCTCGGCCTCCGTGGTCGTCGCGCTAGGCTGGAGTGGAGGGGGGCCGGGTGCCTCAACGCCTCCCACCGGATACGGCGCCCATGCGCCGAAGGTCATCGTCGAGCGTCGAAGTCCACAGGATGGGACCGAGGGTCCATAAAAAGTCAACGCCGAGGATGAAGTCGAAACAGCCCAAATCGATGCGGCACAAGTGATGGTGAAGTGCTCGTCACCGATAGTAATGGGAGCGCCCCGGCGAGTCCATGGCAGCGAGGCGGTCACCATTAGCGACAGTGACACGCAGCTGCTCCCCGCTGCGGGCTGTAGGGCAAGTCGCCGCATAGTAGACTCGGAAGGAAGTTATGTGTAGAACCCGTGTCCAAAAGAGCCACGAGTCTCGCCGTGGATCGTGACCGAATAAGCATAGTCCGCTCATTGCGGATGCCGCCAGCCAGCGTGAAGTGAGGCGACAGGGGCCGTGGCAGCGGGCGTGGGTGCCGGCGGCGTCCGCGGGCGGCTGCTGGTCGCCGAGTCCTCCTCGGTGATGGCGTCCTCCACCTCGTCGACGGTCTCCAAGTAGAAGAGGCGCGGCGGACATGGCCCGGGGCATAGGGCGATCACGTTAAAGCACAGCCCCAGCGGCGGCGCTCGAGCTGCTCGACTGCGAAGGCGCCGGAAGGGCCGTGTTGCGGCGGTGTGGTCGGCGGTGAGACGGCCAAGAAGCGCCCTTCTTGGCGAAGGTCGTGGAGGCAAGCGGCTCCCCGAGCGCTTGCTGGCCGTGTAAAACTCGGGCGCGCTGCTCGAACGCCCGAAGCGTAGTACATGGCCGTCTCAGAGGTCCTGGGGCCCTTCATCTCGGCGCCCACGCGGATGTGGTCGGGAAGGCCACCGACGAAGAGCTCCGCCATTGTAGAGCCGTCACCCCGGGCGTGACATGCGAGCACAAGCGGTGGCGAAATCTGGGCGATGGTGGTGAAGGTAGACGGCCCGGCTTCGGACAAGCGGTGCCGCTCCGTGGAGGTCCGGCGAAGAGACACAGCTCACGAAAACGATCGAGGGGCATGCCACCTCATCACGCTTTCGAGCGTAGTACCATGTCTGGCGGCGCCCGAAGGTGGTAGGACGCGAGCAGTCTTTCGGACGCCGGTGTCGCGCCGGCCGGAAGAACTGATCACATTGGTTTAACCAGATTAGGGGTCTTCGAACCGTCATAGGTGGCGGTCGATCCGGCGAAGCGCGGTGGTGTCGGAGTCGACGCGCGCCGATGTACCGGTTCGTCGATGCGGAGAGCCGAGATGGGCGCATCATGCTGCAGATGGGAACCGACGGGTCTCCGCCTCCGTGTAGACCGGCGTGAGGACGTGCCGGTGAGCCAGCGGGAATCGGAGAAGGCGACGAGGGAACGCGACGTGTTGAATCGGAGCCCGGTAGGGACAGCTCGGCCGGTGCTAGGTGGCGGTGGCGTGGGAACCGGGCGGCGGCGGCGGAGGGGACGGGGCCGGCAGCCGGGCCGGTCTTGGCGGCTTATTGCGGCCTTGCCGACTCTTTGAGGCGGCCAGTGGGGCCGAGCCGGCTGGGCGGCCGATGCCGCTGTTCTTGGACCGCCCAGTCTGAAAGCCGGCGCTGGGCGGCGGACGGTAGGTGCCGGTAGCCGCCGGCCGGCGGGCGGCACCGAGTACCACGGAAGCGCCGTGAGGAAGGCGCCAGTGGGTGGAAGTGTGATGGCGGCCCGTCTGGCTGGCGAGGAAGAGCCGGATGCCCGGACCGCGAGCACCAGATCGTTGAGGACACCCGCCATGGCTTCCGGGTGTAGTTGGCGGCATCGGTGATGTAGACGGCGGCGGCTCGGTGGTGGTGCCCGGCGGCAAGCAGTGGAGGCGCCGGGAGGAGACCCAATGCCCCGGGCGAGAGGGATGACGCGGCGGCGGTGGTGGTGGCGAGGCAGCGGCAGCGATGGTGGTGGGGATGACATAGTCGAACTGAGCTTGATGATACCAAGGTGTTAGGAGCTAGGGTTTTGCCTGCCTTGGCGTGAGGCTATCTGGGAAGGAGGGAGGAGGCGAGGTGGCGAGCTGGCGGCGGCGGCGAGGCGCCGTCTGGCGGTTGGGGCGGCGGCTCAATGAGGAGGAGGCGGCTAGGGTTTAGGGTTCGGCTCCTGGGAGCCAGGCGATAGAATAGTCTTATTGCTTAATTCCAAAAGAGTCTTACAACCTATATTTATAACCTAGATAACTTGCATAAGAATTCACCTAAGATAACTTGCATAAGAATTAACCTAAGATAACTTGTGGGCTAAGATTGCCTGGTGGGCCTACGGCGGCCATAGACCTGGCCGGTCATAACACAAATACATTCTGGCTTAACATACAACAGATAGAGTGGCACGTGCCGGTACCTCAGCGATGAGCGATGGAGTGAAGGCAAGCTTGATCAGCTGCCACATGTGCTAGAGCTTCAGTTTGCTGCTGTGAGCTTTTCCTTGTTCTCGCCCAAATGTGTGTGTACATGTGCGCTGGCTTCCAAGGCTTCCATGAGGTACAAGTGTGCAAGATTGAAGAAGCCATGGACAATGGTGCCACGAGGCCTATGCAGACAACCTGAAAGATTAGGACGATCCAGTCACGTGAGACAGCATGTGTGCTTCTGCAGTAAGTAGAACATATAACACTTCTACTTTTCAACTTTCATCTTTTCTCCAGTAAATTATACTAATTATGGAAGTACTGCTTTACAATTTTAACAATAAATAAATTGTTCAAAGATTGTGATTCAAAGATTGTGACAGGGACAAGGATACATAATATTACAAGTATGCAGTCGCTTGCGGTCCTGAAAAACATGATGGTATAATATTCACACTGGCAAAGATTTCATGTTCTTGTGTCAACTTCCAGCCATTTTCAGTAACGATTTTC
This sequence comes from Aegilops longissima, assembly GCA_021605205.1. Taxonomy (NCBI): domain Eukaryota; kingdom Viridiplantae; phylum Streptophyta; class Magnoliopsida; order Poales; family Poaceae; genus Aegilops; species Aegilops longissima. Next base: position 304,256,464 of record CM038680.1, read on the forward strand.
TGGACACGAAAAGCATGCTCATACAAGATCAAAACATTGCAAGTGGAACCTAATCCACACTAAGTACTACTACTTCCTCTGTTCTAAAATACTTGCGTACTCCGTTTTTATTTACTCCGCGTATTAGCTTTGCTCAAAGTCAAGCCTTGTAAGCTTAGACAAAGTTTATAGACAAAAATATTAACATAGACAATAAAAAATCAATACCATTAGATTCATTATTGAATGTACTTTCACATCAAATAGATTTGTTATTGTAAATGTTCATATTGTTTTTAAACTTGGTCAAACTTTATGAAGTTTCACTTCAGTCAACCTAGATTAAATAAAAACAGAGGGAGTACTTTAAGTTCTAGGTTTGTCCTAAGTCAAACATCTTTATGTTTGACCAAGTCTATAGAAAAATATATTACGTCTACAACATCAACTATATAAAGTATGAAAATATATTCTATGATGAATCTAACAAAACTAATATGATACTGTAGATATTGGTATATTTTTCTATAAACTTGGTCAAACATAAAAAATGTTAGGAGAAACCTAAAACTTAAAGTATTTTGGAACGGAGCGAGTACCATCTAACAATACGCTACAAATATGAAATACTCATCTCACAAACTACGTATGTGGGAAATTGATCTTTTACCCGAACAGGGAACATGAATGGTAAACAAGAAGGATCCGAAAATTAAATTGTGCTTTCGCTTGTATGGGCATGCTCGATTTAAATAAAGGTATGCTTATTGACAATCCGCTTAAGCAATAATATGCTTGGAACTTTGTTTGCCAAAGTTGTATGAAACAGATGTAGAATCTAGATTTGATGTGCCACTATACTCAGGGGTTTCAAATGCAGTAAGTGATCGTGATCATATTGTGAATTTGAGACTCTGAGCATATATACACACACACATACAAGAGCATATCTGCATATGCATGCCTCAAGTCTTTCTCTAGAGAAGGAAATGAGGTAAGGGACTAGAATGTAGCTGGAATGGCCTCCTGTGGATCCTCTTCATCTGCTGGGTGTGGCCATAGAGTTACATAGGCTTGAGACCGTTTATTCCTTGCCTTACTACACGTCTACTCTCTAGACTTAACCATACAGTTCATATAAGTCAACAAGAGTTTGAGATGGGAGGTAATTAGGGCTGAGCTCCTGCATACACCTACTCTTCTGAAATGAATAGTCGCTTCTTATTTTCCTAATTCATTACTCACCGTCAAAACATTGTTTTCAGATCACAAGGCAACATCAAGTAAACAGCCTTCATTGATCTTCAATGCACGGCAGTGTCTATTCATCAGTAGGATGGTAGCAAATTGGTTTCTACCTTCTGCTTGCGTGCTGTTTCCCTGCCCTGTTTTACCTCACGAAAACATACAAGCTAACACAAAATATATACATACCTGAATACCTCTGCAGCAGTTATGCACTTATGCTGCAAGCCAGGGCCATCCAAGGACCTGTGCGGGCAGTGCGACCGCACAGGCCTCCCATATTCCAGGGCCCCCTGGTTTTGCGCCAATATCTAAGTATATTTTACGATTTGGGCCCTTTTTTCACAGCTGGATCTGAGGCGGCCAAGGTATTAGGCGAATAGGCGTCGTCAGCTAGTCCTTGGCTCTCCCAAACTGGGCCTGCTCCTCAATCTCTCGAAATGAGGGTTTCGTTCGTCTCGGTCCACGCACCCTGCCAAACCGATCGATCGATCTATCGATCTTGGAAAGGAAAAAACCCTAATGGAGATGAACTGGCGGAAGTGCGCCGCCACCGCATGAAGACGGAGGGTAGCGGCGTTCTCTAGTTGGATTGCTTCCTTTCCTGTCTGAAGTCGCGACCCGCAGTCCTGCTGTCATGGAGAATTAAATCCACCATTCTGTTGGCCGCTGGTAGCTTAGACCAAGCCACCAAGTTGAGGGTATCACCGATCTATCCACAAGGTGCACTCAAACCGAACCCTATTTAATTTAGACTAGTTTGTTCTCACGGACATGAACTAACGGAGGTACTCAAACTGAATCACAATCTGAATGATTATACTTGTGAGTATATTGTGTGCATATGCATCAACTCATAAATCCATTTTTTTGGGGAAGATATATAGTAGCCTAGTTGATCAAGTTGTCACATACCAGGATTTCCAAGCTAGTTGCTAAATCCAGGGTTCAGTCTTTTTTTATCTTGATTAGCCTATAATTCATAGAGTGTTTCAATTCATTCATATTTCTTTTAAAAAGAAGTCATCTACTATAGAAACTTTAGGGCCTTATTTTGCATTTCACACCGCGGCCTCCAATTTCTGGAGACGGCCCTGCTGCAAGCAGCTAGTTTAGCTAGGCAAGAGCTACTTATGGAAAAGCAAAAGCGACAAGATAAACCTATACATGAGCGTCAACGAATAGAGGATTACCTCACAGCCAGCGCTGGTTAAATTTCTAACATGAGGTGAACTGGAGTCTGGAGGCATCTTGAGTCTTCAGACTGCAGATATATTAAGACATGGATTGAACTTTGAAGCAGAGATTAATTGCTGTTACAGCAATATGAAGCATAGGACATCCAATCACAAGTAGCAGTTGAATAACAACAGCAGGCATCAATACACACTTTGCTGAACTGAGCAAAGTGGTGGAAAATATATAGTTTTGAAATCGGTTACAGGAACAACTCAATGGATCTCCTCACTTATCAGTTATCACATTGACCAAAACTTCAAATCAAACTTTTTACAGAGAAAACACTGCCAACAATCAACTACCATCACAGAGTAAATTTGGGATCAGTACATATGTACTGGATATCTAGAACATGGACCACCAACTTCTTTTTGTGTCTACAAGTGCTGCAGAGGCACTCTGGGATCCACGACACAGTCGCCTTCTACCACTACTAGCAGGATTTGCAAAGCACAAAACAAGAGCTAAGCCGACAAAGCTTACTGCTGGAGCAACTGCAATAAACAGCCATCGACGGTGGGCACGTGCTCTGTTTGACTGCTCAGCAACATGAACACCATGTTCACTTGTATTAGTCACTTCCACTACATCATTAGAAATGTCGTGAGTTTCTTCAGCCTCAGGTTCATCAGAACCTTCTTCACCAATTTCCTGCAGATTGGTGTGTTCCTCCATCCCACGGACATCTCTTTCATTTGTTGCAGCTCGCTCAGACCTCTCGGATTCTGGATCATCTGTAGGAAGCTCATATCGGCAAACTGGGCACGTATTCCTAGAGCTAAGCCATGGCAAGATGCAAGACGAATGATATAGATGCATGCATGGTAGCTGTTTTGCTCTAGTTCTGATAGGCATTGGGTCTTTGCAGACTGGACAGATCACACCACCATCTGCCTCATGGCTTGTGGAGATAACCAGAGAGGGAAGATTTCCAATGAAGGATGTCGCTGCAGGTGGAGCTCCTCTTCTGGAACTGTCGTCCTCAGCAAATTGTTCAAGAATCATCTCAAACTGTCTTGCATCAGCATAATCACCAGGATTCCCAACAAAAGGTGTCCTGACATCTGGCCCTTCCATGTCTGCCATCAAGTTGGTCATATTTGCTCTTTGACTTCTCCAAGTCCATACCCCATCTTCAGACTCCCACCCAGTCAATTCACTAGGGCCAATGCCACGTGATTGGTGCTGGTGCTGCTGTATGGTGTCAACTGCTTCATCAAAATCAGACTCTTCCAACTGCACATCTTCATCCTCTTGGTCATCTGAATCCCACTGGTCTATTCCAGCATTCATGGGATCAATATCTGTATCTGTATTCATGTAGCTCTCGTTGTCAAGTTGAATGGTAATCTCCCTTCCCATCATGCTATGTTGACCTAGAGAAGCATCTGACTCCCCGCCATAGTCACCAAAACTGATGTCTGATTCAAGCTCGTCAAACACAGAATCAGCATAACTGAGGCCATCACTCTCATCGTCTGAAGCATGCCACCTTTGGGACTGGTTCGGTGTAGAATTATAAGACGCCAGCTGCCGCACAACGGTCGGAGAATCAATTTCTGCTTCATGGCCTTGTCTGGCTAAGTTGATCAATTGGGAGAACTGCTGTGAGAATGCGTCCTCATTAGATTCAAGACTTGCAGTCCTAGATCTCCGCCTTCTTTGTCGTCTCTGCTGACTAGTGCTGGTTGTTACATCTCTTTGACTATCATTAAGCACAGTAGCCTTGCATTCCCTGCATATAGCTAAAGCTTCAAAGCTATTGGTCACCTCAGTATCCAAAGTAAAAGGTCTCGTGCAAACTAGGCATTGAGCATCTGGTTGGCTGGCAAGGCGCTCATAGTCGCTAGATTGTGTCTGATTGCCAGACATGGGCACCTTGTACTAGTAAATCTGACACTGAGATGTGTAAGCAGTGCGCTGGTGAAAAGAACAAGGGGCGCTGTTGCAGATAACAAATGATCTAAATGGAAACAGAGGTATGTCCTGCTTAATTCCTGGGTCAGGTGTTTATCAGATACATTGTTGAGCACGTCACAGAAGTTCTTCCCAGATGTCAACCTGACAAAGAAAAGCAAGCGAATGCTCCAGTTATGACGCAGAAGAAATATGCAGCATATATTAAATCAGATGACTATGATCAAATTGGATAAACGAATAAGCATATCTGAAAATAGAATGCAACAGCTACCAAACAAAGTATCACATGACCAAACTGGATACTTTTTTTTACTACGGAGGACCAGCAACCACACCAACCAAATCATTTGCAGAGCCCCCCGTGTTTTCCTTCATTAATTTCCTCTAACATACGATCTTATCAATTTAATCGCCACCCTCTTTTATCACGGAACAGCCTGCCGCAAGAGATCCACGCAGATAAACTAAACAATAATGAAAAGCAGCACTGGCTACACAGGAGAGGTACCGAGATCGTACACGCTTCATTAAGGAGCAGCCGACTCCCAGATTTCCACTACAACGGGGCGCTAATATCAAACGCGAGGGGAAAATATTTTGCGCGGATTTGGAGAAGAGCCGCAGCCATTTGCGATGCGACAGCAAACAATCAGTTGACGGCAAGGTCCAAGGGTTCGAAGAAAATCACCTTCGCCTGGAAAATCTAGGGCGTGATGCGGGGGAGAACTTCGCCGGCAGGAACGGCGATCTGGGAATCGTAGACCAATCTCGGCGATGCTGGGGCTCGGCTGGGGGAAGGGGACGACGTCGGAATTGGGGGTTGGGGATCGGCGGATCGCAGAGGAAAGGGAAAGGTTGGAGCTTTTTTTTTTCCTTGAATGAATGAACAATTGCAGGATTTATTTCGAGTTTTTTCTGCGGGAGAAAAGAGATAACAACCGTGGCGGGCTTGTTCGAGTAGGCCCATTGAAACTCGGGCGCTCGGCCCGTTTAGAGCCACACACACGCCGATGTCCCAGGGGCAGGAGCGTCTTTCCCGTTCGATTCGTCGCCATCACCAACCTCCATTGGCGCCCACCCGCAGAGCTCCACTTTCCACGAGACCACGACCACTCACTCGTCACCCTCCCCATGGCCGCCGGCGTGAGCAGGCTTCCACCGCGTCTCACCACGCTTGCGGTCTTCTCCTCGCCGACACCGAGCCCCTTCGGCCCCAACAAGCGCGTCGCCAGGCCCAGGCTCAGGCCCCCGCCGATCTCCATCTCCATGGACCCGGCCCTCGTCGACCCGGCCCACCTCCAGGCCCTCATGCTCGCCTGCGCGCACTCCTGCGCCATCCGCCTCTCCCCGCCGGAAGCCGCCGCGCGGCCGGAGCCCGTCGACATCCGCAAGCTCCGCACCGCCGTGGCGCACAGCTTCCTGGTCGTGTCCGTCTTCTGCGGGGCCAAGTTCCTGGAGGACGACGACGGAGGGGACGACCGGCGCTTCATGGGCCTGGAGCTGGACCTCGGGCTCGGACGGCGGGGGGAGCAGCGGCTCGTCGGGTTCGGACGGGCCGTCTCCGACGTGGGGCTCACCGCCTCCGTCCATGACGTCGTGGTGATCTTCTCCTCTCTTCTTGTTTGTAGAATTGCCAGTGAGGCGCTCTTGATTTTACAGTGGCGAACTGCGCGAAACCAATGGTTATCGCTCCAGCGCATGTGTTCATGGAACTATCTTCAGTGACTTGCAGGTTCATCCATCAGTGCAGAGGAGAGGAATTGGGCGCAAAATACTTGAAAAAATTACAAGGTAGGTTCCTGACATTGGATTTTTCTGGTGAAGTTTGAAAGGAGCTAACTTCTGAGTCGACCTATACTAGAGTAACAATAGCATTCATGTTTTCTTATGTAGACATAGTATCCCAGTCATCACTCATACATCATACTCCCTCTGTAAACTAATATAAGAGCGTTTAGATACTTTAGTGATCTACTCCCTCCGTTCCTAAATATTTGTCTTTCTAGCCATCTTAAATGGACTACAACATACGGATGTATGTAGACATGTTTTAGAGTGTAAATTCATTCATTTTGCTCCGTATGTAGTCACTTGTTGAAATCTCTACAAAGACAATTATTTAGGAACGGAGGGAGTAAATGCTACTCCCTCCGTTCCCAAATATTTGTCTTTCTAGCCATCTCAAATGGACTACAACATACGGATGTATGTAGACATGTTTTAAAGTGTAGATTCACTCATTTTGCTCCGTATGTAGTCACTTGTTGAAATCTCTAGAAAGACAATTATTTAGGAACGGAGGGAGTATTATATTAGTTTAGGGAGGGAGTACTTACTTGGACAGATAACATTACCATGGCTGTTTGTAGGTAGCAAAGCATACTTGAGTCGACAGACTATAAAGTGATTTATGTTATATTTTTCTTGGGGTACAGACTTTACAGTTTTCTTGTATTACTGTGACTGCATATTGAAACATGAACACTGAATGTATCTCTGGATCGACTAAACTCAGAGGTTGGAACAACATGCTTATGCACAATACAAAGTACTTGCGAAGAGATAATTGCTACTCCCTCCGTTCACTTTTATAAGTCATCTCAGACAAGTGAAATTGAGCTGTTTTGCACAATGTCTGAAACGTCTACAAAGCCTTATAAAAGTGAACAGAGGGAGTATATTTTAAAAGGTGCTGATTTATTTGTTGTCCAAAGTTCAAGCTTCATCTAATTTGCCTGTTTCCGGAACAATCTCTTCAGGGTACTCCATAGCAGAGGTATTTATGACATTTCCGCATTATGCACAGGAAAGGAGAGGTATGACATTTCCGCATTATGTAATCTTTCATATTTTCTGTAAAGGAGGAAGCGCTGTCTACTTCTACTTCCACATATCACTTGTAATAGAACCTTGTGACAGTATATGATGATGTTTGCACATCTTTTGGTACTGTTGCAGGCCATTTTTCCAAGCATGTGGATTCGGTTATGATGCAATGGGTGCCACAACGATGATGTACACTAGAAACTTGTACAAATAGCATTCCCATGGATGGTTGGCAATCTGCACAATGATACTATCACAGCTCCTTTTTTGCTGGTTATTATCTGCTGCCACCTGAGAATGCCAACTGTAAACAGAGTTCTGCGATCCAGCAGTGATTTTACCCCCTCTAACTGGATCCGGTATCCATGGTGCCCCAGCCTTTTCTGTCTTTGAAGAAACCACCCGGATAAATTAGAGAAACTTGTGGGCACGATGTGGTAGTACAGTTCACCTTATTATCGTGTGTGGAAGATGGCATAATCTAGCATGTTCAGAAACTGGACTAGCATTTGTTTTTCGTTTTTTTTTCTTTTGCGAAAAGCATTTGTAAATTTACCACTGATGGTAAAAGCTTGCTGTGTTTACAGAGATAAAATTTTGTACACATTGTTTTTGTTGTCATGTATGTCAGCACTTGAACAAAGAGTGAAGAAAGAGAACCTTGATATACAATAACTGTAGATTTGTGTGCAGATAGTGTTGTTGAAATTTTATTAGGAAATTTTCCTTCATCAAATAACGTTGCAGGATAGACGACAGCAGAAATAAATCAAGGGAGGTGTGTGTGCAGGATTTCAACTATATGCAAAAGATTAAACAGTACTCCCTCTGTCCACAAATATAAGATGTTTTGGATATTTCAATATGAACTACGTACATATTGAAATGAGTGAATAAACACACCAAAGCATGTCTATATACATCCGTTTCACAAAGAAGTTAGATCTTATACTCCCTCCGTTCTAAAATAGATGACTCAACTTTGTACTCCCTCCATCCGGAATTACTTGTCATTAAAATGGATGAAAATGGATGTATCTAGAACTAAAATACATCTAGATACATCCATTTCAATGACAAGTATTTCCGGACGGAGGGAGTACTAACTTTGTACTAAGGTTAGTACAAACTTGAGTCATCTATTTTGGAATGGAGGGAGTATTTGTTAACGTAGGGAGTAGTTGATACATCTGTGACATTCTGTAAATACCCTTTGATTACCACTTTACACGACAAGAAGTTTCAGTCATAGGAAGACGGCAACTTCATGGTGATGATTCGATGGGACCAACCAATCCAATGAATTCTTCTCAGCCTCTGGATTTTGTGCAATAAGATTCTCTTATCCGACTTTGCACAATAATGCTTGCTTCATTGTATATAAACATCCATGGCTACCAAATGGTGGATCTCCAGTCGCTAAACTGCAATTAATTTTCTCCCTATCCCTGTCGAGAAAAGTGTAGGTCCATCTATTCTGCATATGCATTTACCAGCATGTATCATCATACAGCTGCTTGGAACACATGCTCATCTGGAGTTCCAAAGGCTCTCTGTAGGAACCGTTCGACGAGTGAAAGGAATTCTTCAGCTCGTTCCTCCTGGGGCAAGTGCCCACAATTCTTGATCACCTCAAATGTCGCCCCAGGAATCGCACGTGCCAGGCGTTCAGCATTCGAAGCTGGAACAAGGCGGTCTGTGTCGCCAGTCACCACTAGCACTGCAATGATAAGACAATCAAAACCATTCAGAAATAACATTGTTTACGGATCTTCTGGTAAATAGAAGATTGTCTTATGTGTCGTGTATTAGAGTATTCAAAACTTCATCTGAGATTTCTAGGGACATCAGCACATATTCAGTCCAGTAGTAGAACTGAATTATACACAGGTAAGGATAAGATGGCCATTAGAAGAAGCATAGAGTTGAACCTGGGCATGAGATCTCAGAGAGCCTCTTCGAGACTGGCACTTTTGACTTGGGTGAAGAATCTGTGATCATGGATATAGTGTACTCCAAGAGAGCCGTCTCCCATCCCCTGGATCTTAGTGGCTGAAATAATTTCCATGAACAACAATTTGAGTAGGTCTTTCTCACTTTGGAGATATTTTCCTACAGAGAACTCACCTTGGTGTAGCCTTGAATAACATGATCAGTTACTTTGCTTGGGTCATACCATGCATTACGAACGCCCGTTACACCGAATTTATCCATGATCAATCTCACCTATGAAAAGGAATCCAACCACAAAAGTTGCAGGAACTAGAAGTATCCGTATTTTGACTATTTAAGAAGTAAATTCTGAATTTTGCTGTGTTTTTAGGGCCCTTAATTTTGATATTTAGTCAGTAGAGTGAGTCATCAAAGAGCAACGTACCAGACTCGCCGCCAGTGAAGATCGTAGAAAAGCCACAAGAACCTTAGTAGACAAAGCTCTGACCGTATCCTGCACTGCCATGACCAACTTGAGAACAAGCCCTGCAAGCCATATACACATGCCAAGAAACCCTCCCCATATCCTAGCAAATGGATTTGGTGCTGCATTATTGTCATCAAACTCCTTCTTGTCTGCCCCTTCCTGCTCCCCTGCTCTGTTCTCTTTCTCACCCTTCCTCGGCGCGAAAATCGCCGGTGCAACCAGCACTAGCGCCGCTACCCGCTCGGGCGCCTCGAAGTACGCCTCCACTGCAACGAGGCAACCGGCAGAGTGCCTGGGATGACCCAAACCGGAAAATTAATCTCAATGTCCTTGATAAAAAAGAAAAAAACTAGCGATGCAGTGACACAGAGAAATGCAGTGCAGGGTGTGCATCTGTACCCAACAAGGACGGCCTTCCCGGCGCCGAGTTGGTCTATGAATGCCAGTGTGGCCATGGCCGAGAAGGCCATGGAGTAAGGGTTGAGAGGCTTGGTGTCATCGCCGGACCGTCTGGTCCGGGAAGTCAGACCAAACGCCGGCCGGTCGAAGGCGAGGACCTTGGCGCCGGCGATGCGGGCGAGTGGCCGCATGACGCGGCTCCAGGAGAACACCGACGCGCCAAAGCCGTGAAGCAGCACTATGGGCAGCCCGACCTGACTCCTGGCGACGGCGGAGCCCGAGGACTGGTTGCCGGAATCCTCGTCCTCCTCATGGGCGCAGACCTTGTGGTGGACCCTGACGCCGTTGATCTCGTAGAAGCTGCTGTCAGGATCCGCGAGCGCGTCCGGGTCGAGGAGCTCGTCCTGGTCGATGCCGGCCACTAGCCGGCGGCGACGCGGCGGCATCTGCGTGCCGCTGCCCGGAACCGATCCTGCGTTTGCTTCGGGGTTTAGTGCGTGCTTGTGTTTGGGGAAAGTGAAAAAAGATATTCGCGATTTCGAACCACTTTCTAGAGTAACGATCCCAATTTTTCGCTCCAAGAAGAAGAACACCGCAAACCTCCTTTTTCGGAACACCAATTTGAAGCATCTCCTATCCTACCGAAATGTAAAATCTTTCTCCCAATGCAAGAAAAGGAAGTTACCGGCAGGGAACTCGGCGGCGGCGGCTGAAGGCGGGGGAGGACCGGCCGTGCGGCGAGCGCGGAGCAGTGGACGACGGCTCTGCGCGGCGTCGGCGGTGGAGGGGAGAAAGTTTGCGACGGCGGGCGGCGGGGGTCGGAGGGAGAGGAGCATCAGCATCTGATCAGGCCCCAGCCGGCGCGGGAAGCCGACGGGCGGATGGTCGTTGGCTGGAAGGGTTCGGCGGAAGCTTAGCGTGGATTGCGTGGGGGCCGCCGGCAGTGGCACGACGGCCTGAGGCTGTAATCCGTGAGCTAGCGATGTGTCAGTGCTATAGTACGTTGCCCCTATTTCAAAATTTGGATCTTGTGCCGACCAGCTTAGATCAACCTAGCAGACCCGGTAAAACGCCCCGGCCCGTAAAATAACTGCTAAATTGCGGGTCCGGGCAAAAAAATCCGCACGACCAGACACCGCATCCGGCGCCGGCCCGCAAAAATTTTTACGGGACACGGCAAATCTTCTCTCCCAACCTCAATCTTCATAGGCTGGGAGGCCGACCCGAGCTCAACCCCATCCGTGCGAGATTTGGCGGGAGGACATTTCGTCGCCCTTTCCTCCCGCACCCTCCGCCCCCATTGCCCCTCTGAAAGCTCATTTGCTCCTCACGGCCGTCCCTCGCCGCCATGGACGATGTAACACCCGGATAATTAAGCTACAGTAATCCCGGCTAATGAAGCCACGTCACCTTGATTATTGTGACTAAACTCACGATGAATCGATCCCGGTTCAAATTCAAATTTTAAAACAAAAGCAAGCGATAAAAGTTTTCAAAACTAAAACTAAAATGTTGGGGTTGTGAAAATTACAAAGCTAATTATGATGGAGTGCACACATTTTTGAATAGGGTCTAAGTAGTTTAAATAAATTAAAAGCAGAAAAGAAAGAAAATAAGAAAAGAACAAAATAAACAAAAGAGAAAGTGGGGAGAAACCCATTTGGCCCAACTGGCCAGCTCCAAACCCCCACACTTTGGCCCACTCACTGGCCCGGCCAGTAGCCACCTATATCCCCTCACGGGTTGGCTAACCCTAGCCGCCCGCGCCACTCACTCGCCTCCCGATCCCTTTCTCCTCCCCGCTTGATCTAGATCGGGCCGATCCCCTCGTCCTCATCATGGCGACCCGCCCACCATCGCATCGCCCTTTCCTGCGCCCTGCCGCCCGCTGGTCCCCTTCCCTGCGTCGCCCCGCGCCTGAGCCACCGCCATGTGAGGTCGTCCCACCCCACGCCTCACCGGATCTCTGACGGCGGTCGGCCTCCCGCCTCCTCCTCACTGGACGACGACCACAGCCCCGGCCTTCGTCTTAGATCCCACGACCCAGTGAGCTCTCACTCTTCCCCGTCGCTCCACTCTCTCCCTCCCGAGCCGCCGTCGCCGGGCCTCCCGTCGCCGGCTCGGCCGCCTTCCCTTGACCACGCCGTCCCCCACTCTCTCCTCCTCCTCGCCAGCGCCGCTCCTCCCCTCGCCGTGCTCATCGCCCGGGTCTCGCCGTCAGCCTCCTCTCTCCCGTCGACGCTCCTCGCCTCGCCACCGAAACCTCCAGCCTCCAGCGACGCCTTGCGCCTTGCCGATTGCCCGATCTTGGCCGGCCATGGCGTGTCGCATCCTCCTCCGCCTACCTCCGCCGCCTCGACGACCCGGGCCCGTCTAGCCCGCCACCGCCAGAGCCATGGGGACCGCCCTCATGGCTCCTCGTCAGACCCTGACCTCGGCAAGCCCCCACCACCTTGCCTTGGAGATCGGTGGCGCCACGCCCGCGTCCCCCGGATTTTGCCCGAGCAGAATACGCCTGCACGCCTTGACGCAGCAGCAGCCTGGGGCCTATGACATGAGGGCCCCACCCCTCTGGACGTTTTTAAAAATAAAAAGAAAAGGATAATGGAATTTAAATAAATAATAAATAAAATGAATAAAACTAATTAACTAATTAATTAATTAATTAATTAATTAATTAATTAATCCTGATTAATTAAACTTAATGACTAATTAACCTAATTAACTACTGTTAATTAAACTTAACTAAGTTAATTAGTTAACAGTGTATGAAGAACGGGTCCCACATGTCAGGGTTGACTTAGTCAACCTTGTTGACTGCTGGCGTCAGCATGACGTCATGCTGACGTCATAAATACATTTTTTTCGAATTAATTAATTAATTAAATTCCAGAAATTAATAAAATCTTTAAAAATTCATATCTTTTAATCCATAACTCGGATTAAAATATTTTCAACATGAAAGTTGCTCGAGCAGCGTGGCGAATCCGGATCTGTGATCCGTTCGTCGCCACACACCCCTAACCTATCGAGACCTGCAACTTTTCCCCTCGGCTCCTTCTGCTGAAAACCCAAAACACGGGTATACTTTCCGGATGTTTCCCATAACGATACCCCCCATACCACGTTAGGGCACGCCTAGCATCGCTTCTTGGCATGTCATGCATCGATATGCATCTGTTTACTTGGTATTCATTGTTTCTTCCCCTCTTCTCCGGTAGACTACGAGGCCCGCTGCGCTGGCGATTCGACTACGGTGTTGTGACCCTCTCTCTTGCGAGCAACCAGGCAAGCCCCCCTTGATCACGGATATCGCCTACTCTTCTCTATCTGCTTGCATTAGAGTAGTATAGCATATTCTTGTTTTGAGATACTCCTATCTTTCTTTGCATAGCTTTGTCCTTGTTATACATTGTTACCTTACGCAATCCTATATGCTTAGTATAGGATGCTAGTACTTTCATCTGTGGCCCTACATTCTTGTCCGTCTGTCGTGCTATACTATCGGGCCGTGATCACTCGGGAGTTGATCACGGTATATACTATATACTTATACATGATACATGTGGAGATTAAAGTCGGGTTGGTGATGGAGCACCCATGAGTGGATCTTTGAGCGGAGGCGTCAGGCAGGTTGAGACCGCCTAGGAGAGAGGTGGGCTGGCCTGCCTGTTCGGCGTTCATGGTTACTTAACACGCTTAACGAGGTCTTGGTATTTGATCTGGGTTGGCTACGAGCTTATACGCACTAACCATCTCGCGGGAGTAGTTATGGGTATCCGGCGTCGTGGTATCACCAAGCACTTCAGACGTCGGCTGACGAGCGGCGTAGCCGGATTGGACTGGAGCGCTGCTGGGCTAGAGTGCGCTTCGGCAGCGACGCATAGCGTCTTGGTGTGCTTTCGAGGCGATGGGCCCGGACCCTGCGCTTAGGTTTAGACCGGCGTGTTGGCCTCTGTTGTTGTGCCTAGGTGGGGCTGCGACGTGTTGATCTTCCGCGGCGGGCATGACCCAGAAAGTGTGTCCGGCCAAATGGGATCAAGCGTCTTTGGGTAAGATGGTGCACCCCAGGAAGTTAATCTATTCGGATAGCGCGATCTTGATAACAGGGCGACTTGGAGTTGTACCTTGAGCTTATGACAACTAGAACCGGATACTTGATAAAACACACCCTTCCAAGTGCGGATACAACCGGTGGTCGCTCTCTCGGGGATATGAGGAGGGATCGCGGGTAGGATTATTGCTATGTGATGTTACTTGGAGGACTTGGTTTGCCCTCCTCTACATTGCGAGACAGATGTCGAAGCGTAGTCTTCGTTAAGACTAACTATCCCCTCTTATTCGGCATTCTGCGATTCGGTCCTTGATATGGCCCTTTACACATATATCCATGCATATGTAGTGTAGCTCCTTGCTTGCAGTACTTTGGATGAGTACTCACGGTTGCCTTGTTCCCCTTTTTCCCTACCTCTACTCGATTGCTGCAACAGACGATGGAGCCAGGAGCAGACGCCACCGCCTTTGGCGACTACTACTGGAGGTGCCTACTACTACGTGCAGCCGGCGGCGACGACCGGGAGTAACTTAGGAGGATCCCGGCGGAGGCCTGTTCCTCTTCGATCTGTATCACGGTTTGTGCTAGCCATCTTATGGCAACTTGTTTAACTTATGTGCGTACTCAGATATTGTTGCTTCGGCTGACTTCGTCTATGATCGAGCACTTGTATTCGAGCCCTCGAGGTCCCCGGCTTGTATTATGATGCTTGTATGACTTATTTTATTTGTAGAGTTGTGTTGTGATATCTTCCCGTGAGTCCTTGATCTTGATCGTACACATTTGCGTGCATGATTAGTGTACGATTAAATCGGGGGCGTCACAGACGACCCCATGTTGTCCCCTGTCACCGTCGAGGTCGCGCACGCCCCTTCCCCTCGGGCGGATCTCGTCGCCGGCCATGTTGGCCCCGCCGGCGTCGCCCAAGCACACGCCGCGCCTGCCCGCAAGCGGCAGGGCAACGTGATTGTGCAGGGCGGGAATCCGGCTGCCCCCGTCGCGATGGCCCGCGCTCCGGGCGCCAATGCCGCTGTGCGATCCCGACCAGCGGCGGAGAAGGCCGGCAAGGCCGCGGGCGCAAAGCGGAGGAATGTTCCGACTTCAAGGAAGCCATCTTCTTCAACCTCTCACTCCATGCCCCCGCAAGGAGGTGCTCCGGCGATGCCGTTCAACGATGCCGCTCCCCCCGCGAGCGAGGTGTTCGACGAAATGGCCGGAAGGTATATCTCTTCGGACTTCGGCGATTCTTTTCGCCATTGTTTTCGATAGCTCGTGACTTGTTATCGTTCGCTATAGCGGTGGTTCGAACAATGCAACAACCGAGTTCGTGAACTTGTTGGACACGAACGCGGTTGACATTGATCAAGCCCCTTTCGAACCTTTCGACTACAATGAAACGGAGGGCGGCGTGGACGATCATGGTTGTGTGGACGAGTTGGCGGAGATCGAAGCGGAAGCGTTTGAGAATTCACAAGCAAAAACTGGGAAAAGTTAAAGATCGAAGAACTACACTATCTTGGAAGGTCAAGCTTTGATCAAAGCATGGAGTGCAGTGTCTCTTGATGCATGCACGGGTACTAATCAAACCTCCAAGAGATATTGGCAAAGGATTGAAGATCAATACTTCCGCATTATGAAAAACTACCCCAATAAGACTCCACGCACATTTCGGTCTCTTCAAGGTCGTTGGGAGAACATCAAGCCTATGTGCAGCCGTTGGGTAGCTTGCTTAGAGCAAGTACGCAATGCACCTCCAAGTGGCACCGTGGAGTCCGACTATGTGAGTTTGCTTTGCCTTTGTTCAAATTGTGCATCATCATAATGTATCATGAAAAATGATTGCATCACTTTGTTCACATTGTGTAGGACAAGATTGCTCAACATAGATACAAGGACATGGAAGCTTCGGAAGACAGATTCTTCAAATTAGAGCATTGTTGGGAGTTGCTCCAAAAGTGCGACAAGTGGAAGTTGATCGACAAAGAGTCCCCATCAAAGAGAGGCTCACTTATAAACATGGATGAAGATGAGGATGATGATGGCCCAAGAAATTTGAACAAGCCCGATGGCGACAAGAAGACTACAGAGAAGATAAAGAGAGAGCAAGAAGCATCGAGATTGAGGGAGAAGATTGATGCCATGGTGCAATCAAACGAGTTGATGTTGAAGTCGTTGGAGATCAAGAAAGAGTTGGCTGAAAAGAAGGCAAAAGAGAAGCAAGAAAAACGCCAAATGCTCAAGGAAGAGAGGTTGTGCAGAGCTGCCATTGAGGAGAGAAAAGTACGCGCCTCTGAAAACAAATCGCTGTCATTGTTGCTCGCCGAAGAGAACAAGATCATGTCAATGAACCGCAACGACATGGACGACATCACCAAAACATGGCATGATATGGCAAGGAGAGAGATCTTGAAGAGGAGAATGGTCGCCTAGGCCGGTCCGTCTGCCAGTTCCGGTGATGTTTTCTCTGCTCCATATGGTGGCAATGTGGATGATTTCGGTGCGGGAGTTGGAACAAGCGACGGAGGTGGCTACGGTGGCGCCGATGAACTTCAAGATGGACTCCATGGCGCGGAGTGAAGATCGACCCCCAAGATGATGCCGGACATGGGCGCATACCTTTGCATGCCCTCTTTTGCGTAATGAACTTCGCTTTTGTTTGCGCGCAAACTGTTTATGTCATTTGAATTTGAACTTGTTTGTGAAACCCTATGACAAATTTCACATTTACAGTTTTTCTGTTTGTGGGTCGTTGCGCGGTTGCCGGAGTAAAACCCGCATAGCCGACCCGTAAAAAAGCATATTCCATGAATATACTTTTTTATGGGTCCGTTTGAGGGGTCTGCATGTGTGCTAGCCCTCGCCGGCCCGCAGAAGCGGGTTTGCGCGAACTGCAAACGCGTTTTGCGGCCCGACGTTTTACGGGTCTGCTAGAGTTGCTCTTAGCATTGTCACAAATCCGATACCCTAAGAGCATCTTCAAAAGCCTCGCAACGCGCAGACGCATTAAAAAAGTGTTTGCAGCCTGCTATTCGTGAGTTTTTGTACGTGAAAAGATAGTTTCCCAAGGAAAACAAACAGTCGCAAGGAGTGTACGCCTTCTAATTTGCTCGTATGGGTTTAGGGTGACCAAGTTCTGATCACCTGCATCTATGATTTTAGGTCGAGCAGATGCATAACATGAAGGAAATATGCCCTAGAGGCAATAATAAAGTTATTATTTATTTCCTTATATCATGATAAATGTTTATTATTCATGCTAGAATTGTATTAACCGGAAACATAATACATGTGTGAATACATAGACAAACAGATAGTCACTAGTATGCCTCTACTAGACTAGCTCATTAATCGAAGATGGTTATGTTTCCTAACCATAGACATGTGTTGTCATTTGATTAATGGGATCACATCATTAGGAGAATGATGTGATTGACATGACCCATTTCATTAGCTTAGCACTTGATCGTTTAGTATGTTGCTTATGCTATCTTCATGACTTATACAAAGTTCCTGCAACTATGAGATTATGCAACTCCGTTTACGGAGGAACACTTTGTGTGCTACCAAAGCGTCACAGCGAATCGGGTGATTATAAAGGTACTCTACAAGTGTCTCCGAAAGTATATGTTGAGTTGGCATGAATCAAGATTAGGATTTGTCACTCCGATTGTCGGAGAGGTATCTCTAGGCCTTCTCGGTAATACACATCACTTAAGCCTTGCAAGCATTGCAACTAATGAGTTAGTTGTGAGATGATGTATTACGGAGCGAGTAAAGAGACTTTCCGTAACGAGATTAAACTAGGTATTGGATACCGACGATCGAATCTCGGGTAAGTAACATACCGATGACAAAGGAACAACGTATGTTGTTATGCGGTTTGACCGATAAAGATCTTCGTAGAATATGTAGGAACCAATATGGGCATCCAGGTTCCGCTATTGGTTATTGACCGAGAATGGTTCTAGGTCATGTCTACATAGTTCTCGAACCGTAGGGTCCATGCGCAAGGTTTCAATGCGGTTATATTATGAGTTTATGTATTTTGATGTACCGAAGGAGTTGAGTCCCGGATGTGATCACGGACATGACGAGGAGTCTCGAAATGGTCGAGACATAAAGATTGATATATTGGATGGTTATATTCGGACACGGAAAGGTTCGGAAGTTTCGGAGAAAACGGAGTCTGGGAGGGTTACGGAACCCCGGGAAGTTATGGGCCTTATTGGGCCAAGAGGGGGAGAGAGGGCTGCACCGGAGGTGGCGCCCCCTCCATGGGGAGTCCGATTGGACTAGGAGGGGCGCAGCCCCCTCTCCCTCTCCTCTCTTTCCTTCCCCTTCCCTCTTCCTAGTAGGACTAGGAAAGGGAGTCCTACTCTACTAGGAGGAGGACTCCCCTCCTTGGTGCGCCCAAGGGCTGGCCGCCCTCCCCTTGCTCCTTTATATCTACAGGCAGGGGGCACCCTAGGACACACAAGTTGATCTTCGTGATCGTTCCTTAGCCGTGTCGGTGCCCCCTCCACCATATTCCACCTCGGTCATATTGTAGCGGTGCTTAGGCGAAGCCTGCGGCGATAGAACATCAAGATCGTCCCACGCCGTCGTCTTGTGGAACTCCTCCCGACGCTTTGCTGGATCGGAGCCCGGGATCGTCATCGAGCTGAGCGTGTGCCAAGAACTCGGAGGTGCCGAGATGCGGTGCTTGGATCGGTCGGATCGTGAAGGCGTCGACTACATCAACAGCGTTGATATAACGCTTCCGCTTTCGGTCTACGAGTGCGTGGGCGGACACTCTCCCTCTCGTTGCTATGCCATCACCATGGTCTTGCGTGTTCGTAGGAAATTTTTGAAATTACTCGTTCCCCAATGATGGCATCCGAGCCTGGTTTTATGCGTTGATGTCATATGCACGAGTAGAACACAAGTGAGTTGTGGGCGATATAAGTCATCTGCTTACCAGCATGTCATACTTTGGTTGGCGGTATTGTGAGATGAAGCGGCCGGACCGACATTACAGCGTCGCTTACGCGAGACTGGTTTCACCGCCGCGAGCACTAGTTGCTTAAAGGTGACCGGCGGGTGTCTCTCTCTCACTTTAGTTGAACCAAGTGTGGCTCGCCCGGTCCTTGCGAAGGTTAAAACAGCACCAACTTGACAAACTATCGTTGTGGTTTTGATGCGTAGGTAAGAACGGTTCTTGCTCAGCCCGTAGCAGCCACGTAAAACTTGCAACAACAAAGTAGAGGACGTCTAACTTGTTTTTGCAGGGCATGTTGTGATGTGATATGGTCAAGGCGTGATGCTATATTTTATTGTATGAGATGATCATGTTTTGTAACGAGTTATCGCAATGGCTGGCGAGAGCCATATGGTTGTCGCTTTATTGTATGAAATGCAAAAGCCATGTAATTGCTTTACTTTATCACTAAGCGGTAGCGATAGTCGTAGAAGCAATAGTTGGCGAGGCGACAACGATGCTACGATGGAGATCAAGGTGTCGCGCCGGTGGCGATGGTGATCACGATGGTGCCGGAGATGGAGATCACAAGCACAAGATGATGATGGCCATATCATATCACTTATATTGATTGCATGTGATGTTTATCCTTTATGCATCTTATCTTGCTTTGATTGGCGATAGCATTATAAGATGATCTCTCACTAAAATTATCAAGAAGTGTTCTCCCGAGTATGCACCGTTGCCAAAGTTAAATCGTGCCCGGACACCACGTGATGATCATGTGTGATAAGCTCTCGTCCATCTACAACGGTGCAAGCCAGTTTTGCACACGCAGAATACTCAGGTTAAACTTGACGAGCCTAGCATATGCAGATATGGCCTCGGAACACGGAGACCGAAGGTCGGCGTGAATCATATAGTAGATATGATCAACATAGTGATGTTCACCATTGAAAACTACTCCATCTCACGTGATGATCGGTTATGGTTTAGTTGATTTGGATCACGTGATCACTTAGATGACTAGAGATGTCTATCTAAGTGGGAGTTCTTAAGTAATATGATTAATTGAACTTTAATTTGTCATGAACTTAGTCTGGTAGTATTTTGCAAATTATGTTGTAGATCAATAGCTCGCGTTGTTGCTTCCCTATGTTTTCATATGTGTTCCTAGAGAAAATTGTATTGAAAGATGTTAGTAGCAATGATGCGGATTGGATCCGTGATCTGAGGTTTATCCTCATTGCTGTGCGTAAGAATTATGTCCTTAATGCACCGCTAGGTGACAGAGCTATTGCAGGAGCAGATGCGGGCGTTATGAGCGTTTGGCTAGCTCAATATGATGACTACTTGATAGTTTAGTGCACCATGCTTAACGGCTTAGAATCGGGACTTCAAAGGCGTTTTGAGCGTCATGGACCATATGAGATGTTCCAGGAATTGAAGTTAATATTTCAAGCAAATACCGAGTTGAGAGATATGAAGTCTCCAACAAGTTCTATAGCTAAAAGATGGAGGAGAATCGCTCAACTAGTGAGCATGTGCTCAGATTGTCCGAGTACTTCAATCGCTTGAATCAAGTGGGAGTTAATCTTCCAGATAAGATAGTGATTGACAGAATTCTCTAGTCACCATCACTAAGTTAGTAGAACTTCGTGATGAACTATAGTATGCAAGGGATGACGAAAAAGATTCTCGAGCTCTTGGCGATGCTAAAATCGCGAAGGTAGAAATCAAGAAAAACATCAAGTGTTGATGGTTGACAAGACCACTAGTCTCAAGGAAAATGGCAAAGGGAAGAAGGGAACTTCAAAAGGAGCGGCAAGCAAGTTGCTGCTCGAGTGAAGAAGCCCAAGTTTAGACCTAAGCACGAGACTGAGTACTTTTGCTGCAATGGAACTGGTCCTTTGAAGCGGAACTACCCCTGAATATTTGGTGGATAAGAAGGATGGCAAAGTGAACAAGGTTATATTTGATATACAGGTTATTGATGTGTGCCTTACTAGTGTTTATAGTAGCCCCTGAGTATTTGATACTCGTTCGGTTACTAAGATTAGTAATTCGAAACAGGAGTTACAGAATAAACAGAGACTAGTTGAAGGGGAAAGTGACGATGAGTGTTGGAAGAAGTTCCAAGATTGATATGATCATTATCGCACACTCCCTATACTTTCGGGATTAGTGTGGAACCTAAATAAGTGTTATTTGGTGTTGAGCATAAATATGATTTGATCATGTTTATTGCAATCTGATTATTCATTTAAGTAAGAGAATAAATTGTTGTTCATTTACATGAATAAAACCTTACAGTTACACACCCAATGAAAATGGTTCATTGGATCTCGATCATAGTGATACACACATTCATAATATTGAAACCAAAAGATGCAAAGTTAATAATGATAGTGCAACTTATTTGTGGCACTTGCCGTTTAGGTCATATTGGTGTAAAGCGCATGAAGAAAACTCCATCTTGATGGACTTTTGGAATCACTTGATTATGAATCACTTGATGCTTGCGAACCATGCCTTATGGGCAAGATGACTAAAGACTCATTCTCGGAACAATGGAGCGAGCAAATGACTTATTGGAAATAATACATCTTGATGTATGCGGTCCGATGAGTGTTAAAGCTCACGGCAAGTATCATTATTTTCTGACCTTCACAGATGATTTGAGCAGATATGGGTATATCTACTTGATGAAACACAAGTCTGAAACATTTGAAAAGTTCAAAGAATTTCAGAGTGAAGTGAAGAATCATCGTAACAAGAAAATAAAAGTTTCTACGATATGATCGCAGAGGAAAAATATTTGAGTTACGAGTTTGGCCTTCAGTTAAAACAATGTGAAATAGTTTCACTACTCATGCCACCTGGAACACCACAGCTTAATGGTGTATCCGAACGTCGTAACCGCACTTTATTGGATATGGTGCGATCTATGATGTATCTTACCGATTTACCACTATCGTTTTGGGGTTATGCATTAGAGACAGCTGCATTCACGTTTAATAGGGCACCATCTAAATCCGTTGAGATGACACCATATGAACTATGGTTTAGCAGTAAACCTAAGCTGTCGTTTCTTAAAGTTTGGAGTTGTGATGCTTATGTGAAAAAGTTTTCACCTGATAAGCTCAAACCCAAATCGGAGAAGTGCGTCTTCATAGAATACCCAAAAGAAACTGTTGGGTACACCTTCTATCACAGATCTAAAGGCAAAACATTCGTTGCTAAGATGGATCCTTTCTAGAGAAGGAGTTTCTCTCGAAAGAAGTGAGTGGGAGGAAAGTAGAACTTGATGAGGTAATTGTACCTTCTCCTTATTGGAAAGTAGTTCATCACGAAATCAGTTCGAGTGATTCCTACACCAATTAGTAAGGAAGTTAATGATGATGATCATGAAACTTGAGATCAAGTTGCTACCAAACCTCGTAGATCTTCGAGTAAAGATCCGCACTGAGTGGTGCGGTAATCATGTTCGGAAGTCATGTTACTAGAACATGATGAAACCTACGAACTATGAGGAAGCGATGATGAGCCCAGATTCGCGAAATGGCTTGAGACCATGAAATCTGAGATAGGATCCATGTATGAGAACAAAGTATGGACTTTGATTGACTTGCTCGATGATCAGCAAGCCATGTTAAATAAATGGATCTTAAAGAGGAAGGCGGACAACGATAGTAGTGTTACTATCTACAAAGCCCGACTTGTCACAAAAAGGTTTTCGACAAGTTCAAGGTGTTGACTACAATGAGATTTTCTCAAGCTGTAGCGATGCTTAAGTCTGTCCGAATCATGTTAGCAATTGCCACATTTTATGAAATCGGCAAATGGATGTAAAACTACATTCTTTAATGGATTTATTAAAGAAGAGTTGTATATGATGCAACAAGAAGGTTTTGTCAATCCCAAAGGAGCTAACAAAATGCAAGCTCCAGCGATCCATCTATGGACTGGTGCAAGCATCTCGGAGTTGGAATAAGCGCTTTGATAGTGTGATCAAAGCATATGGTTTTATCTGAGACTTTTGGAGAAGCCTGTATTTGCAAGAAAGTGAGTGGGAGCACTACAACATTTCGATAAGTATATGTGAATGACATATTGTTGATCGGAAATAATGTAGAATTATTCGCAAAGCATAAAGGAGTATTTGAAAGGAGTTTTTCAAAGAAGGACCTCGGTGAAGCTGCTTACATATTGAGCATCAAGATCTATAGAGATAGATCAAAGGCGCTTGATAAGTTTTTCAATGAATACATACCTTGACAAGATTTTGAAGTAGTTCAAAATGGAACAGTCAAAGAAAGAGTTCTTGCCTGTGTTACAAGGTGTGAGATTGAGTAAGACTCAAAACCCGACCACGGCAGAAGATAGAAAGAGAATGAAAGTCATTCCCTATGCATCAGCCATAGGTTCTATAAAGTATGTCATCTTGTGTACTGGATCTATTGCATACCCTACCACTAAGCTTGGCAAGGAGTGCAATAGTGATCTAGGAGTAGATCAATGGACGGCGGTCAAAATTATCCTTAGTAGAATAAGGATATGTTTCTCGATTATGGAAGTGGAAAAGGTTCGTCGTAAAGGGTTACGTCGATGCAAGTTTTAACACTAATCTAGATGACTCGAGTCTCAATCTAGATACATATTGAAAGTGGGAGCAATTAGCTAGAGTAGCTCCGTGCGAGCATTGTAGACATAGAAATTTGCAAAATACTTACGGCTCTGAATGTGACAGACCGTTGACTAAAATTATCTCACAAGCAAAACATGATCACACCTTAGTACTCTTTGGGTGTTAATCACATAGCGATGTGAACTAGATTACTGACTCTAGTAAACCCTTTGGGTGTTGGTCACATGTCGATGTGAACTATGGGTGTTAACCACATATAGATGTGAACTATTGATGTTAAATCACATGGGATGTGATCTAGATTATTGACTCTAGTGCAAGTGGGAGACTGAAGGAAATATGCCCTAGAGGCAATAATAAAGTTATTATTTATTTCCTTATATCATGATAAATGTTTATTATTCATGCTAGAATTGTATTAACCGGAAACATAATACATGTGTGAATACATAGACAAACAGATAGTCACTAGTATGCCTCTACTAGACTAGCTCATTAATCGAAGATGGTTATGTTTCCTAACCATAGACATGTGTTGTCATTTGATTAATGGGATCACATCATTAGGAGAATGATGTGATTGACATGACCCATTTCATTAGCTTAGCACTTGATCGTTTAGTATGTTGCTTATGCTATCTTCATGACTTATACAAAGTTCCTGCAACTATGAGATTATGCAACTCCGTTTACGGAGGAACACTTTGTGTGCTACCAAAGCGTCACAACGTAGCTGGGTGATTATAAAGGTACTCTACAAGTGTCTCCGAAAGTATATGTTGAGTTGGCATGAATCAAGATTAGGATTTGTCCTCCGATTGTCGGAGAGGTATCTCTAGGCCTTCTCGGTAATACACATCACTTAAGCCTTGCAAGCATTGCAACTAATGAGTTAGTTGTGAGATGATGTATTACGGAACGAGTAAAGAGACTTTCGATAGCGAGATTAAACTAGGTATTGGATACCGACGATCGAATCTCGGGTAAGTAACATACCGATGACAAAGGAACAACGTATGTTGTTATGCGGTTTGACCGATAAAGATCTTCGTAGAATATGTAGGAACCAATATGGGCATCCAGGTTCCGCTATTGGTTATTGACCGAGAATGGTTCTAGGTCATGTCTACATAGTTCTCGAACCGTAGGGTCCGCACGCTTAAGGTTTCAATAGCGGTTATATTATGAGTTTATGTATTTTGATGTACCGAAGGAGTTCGAGTCCGGATGTGATCACGGACATGACGAGGAGTCTCGAAATGGTCGAGACATAAAGATTGATATATTGGATGGTTATATTCGGACACGGAAAGGTTCGGAAGTTTCGGAGAAAACCGGAGTGCTTGGGAGGTTACCGGAACCCCGGGGAAGTTATGGGCCTTATTGGGCCAAGAGGGAGAGAGGGCTGCACCAGGAGGTGGCGCGCCCCCCCTCCATGGGGAGTCGAATTGGACTAGGAAGGGGGGGCGCAGCCCCCCTTTCCCTCTCCCTCTCCCTCTCTTTCCTTCCCCTTCCCTCTTCCTAGTAGGACTAGGAAAGGGAGTCCTACTCCTACTAGGAGGAGGACTCCCCCTCCTTGGTGCGCCCAAGGGCTGGCCGCCCTCCCCTTGCTCCTTTATATACGGGGCGGGGGGCACCCTAGGACACACAAGTTGATCTTCGTGATCGTTCCTTAGCCGTGTCGGTGCCCCCTCCACCATATTCCACCTCGGTCATATTGTAGCGGTGCTTAGGCGAAGCCTGCGGCGATAGAACATCAAGATCGCCACCACGCCGTCGTCTTGTGGAACTCCTCCCCGACGCTTTGCTGGATCGGAGCCCGGGATCGTCATCGAGCTGAACCTGTGCTGTGAACTCGGAGGTGCGAGTGCGGTGCTTGGATCGGTCGGATCGTGAAGACGATGACTACATCAACAGCGTTGATATAACGCTTCGCTTTCGGTCTCACGAGGGTACGTGGACGGACACTCTCCCCTCTCGTTGCTATGCCATCACCATGGTCTTGCGTGTTCGTAGTAAAATTTTTGAAATTACTACGTTCCCCAACATAACACATGCGTGTGGTTGCGTGCGACAATGTGTTCCATTCACCCCATTCATATTTGATGACCTTACCACGCCTTCCTTATAACCACTCACAATGTATTTTGCAGATAGTTCGAGAAATTGTATTTGGTTTTGCGCCAAGAGTGCATCGTGACATATATATGTATAAAAAGCTAATAATTTGTGATACTCATGTATAAATATTTGTGGTTTACATATGATATGTGTATGTCTTTAGGAATATCCAATGACGCCTCACTTATCAGTTGTGCTTGTTCTTCACGCCATGGACACAACAGAATTAGGTAATACTCTGTGGATGGAGAAGTGGACTCATGGACGAACAACACTGCGAATGGTGATGTTTTTGTTTCCCTCAATGATGAAGGTTTGTTGCATATGGTTTTACCTGGATTTTGTGGGTACTCGAGCAGGCAAGAAACTCAAAATACTGCGCTTCTTGCCAGACAACTCAACTACAAAAAGAAACTCAAATTGGACTTCTTGGCTATTTTTTTTTGAGCCAAGGGCGATAATGAGACTAAAGTATAGTCTGAATATTTCGCTTAACCTTCCATCCATGTTTGTTTTTTGTGCCAAGGGTATAACAGATCGGAATTATGGATATGGATGTAGTAGGGAGTAATAGTCCCTGTCAACCTCACCGTTGTTTTCACAATTACGAAATGAAGAAAGGCTAGAGCATGAAAAAGAGAATCTTAGAGTCCATTCACCTACTCAAGAAAATGAGCTATGGGTCGCCAAAGAAAGACATGGGCCAAACACAATATGAACATAGTCATTCACAGATAATTCAGGAAAACATCATTCAAATAGGTCACCTAACTTTTTGATTGCATTTGGGTTTTGCATCAATGGCGCAACGTGTCATCTAGTGAACGTAGACATCGCGATACACTAGAGAAACTGAGAAGGAGCATTGCCAAGGATCACAACCCATATATGTCGCAAGTTAGGACATTGTCGTACCAAGAAGTTGAAACTGGAAGACACTACATGTCCTTTGAGTGGACAAATGAAGCCATGAATGCAGGCTGCAACCGATGCAAAGTGGCCATGACAATAAATGCACATGTCATAGCTCAGATTCTTGAAAGATCAAACTTTAGGCAACATCGTTGTAGCCAAAAGTGTCCAAGCTCAACTTCATCTGGTACATTGACGGGAGAAGGTGTGCACATGAAAACGGAGAACATGATGGGAGAAGGTGAAGGAAGGAGGGCGAGAAAATTTCGTGCTTGGGAGTTGGGGGTGTAGGAGACATGCGGCTAGGAGAAAGAACATGAAGATGCAGGTTGGTCACCATCTATACCAAGAAATGAAGAGAAAATCAAGATTTTTATTGTCACAAGTCAGACATCACACACATATTGCTCTCTAATGACATGTCCATAAAACAGGATACCATATTAATAAATATTTTATTTATTATCTCATGGCAACACATTATATTTAGTTAGTGACAACACATGTACATTTAGTTAGGAGAAGAGATGCACATGATGACGGAGAACATGGCGGAAGAAGATGAAGGGAGGATGAGAAATTTTTGTGCTTGAGAGTTGAAGATGTAAGAGACATGCGGCTAGGAGAAAGAAGAACATGTGCATGTTGATCACCCTCCACATCAAGAAATCAAAAGAAAATCAAGATTTTTACTATGACGTGTCAGACATCACATGCACATTGCTCTCTAATGACATATCCATAAGACAGAAAACCATGGTAATTAATATTTATTATTCCGTGGCAACCACATGGTCATTTTTTTTAGGATAAGCACATGGTCATTTAACTAGTAGAGGTAGTAGATGAGCAGAATATGACAAACATTTGCACGGCAATGTTCTCACTTTATATGTATATTACATGTTTATACATGTACAAATGTATAGTTATTTTCGAGGAATTAATGGCATATTCCTGTTGTGATAGTCGGCTCGTGATGTATCTATATTTAAGAGCGTCCCATGCACAAACGGAGGACCAAAGATGCATGGACGATGGTCCTTCCCTGTTACATACATGAATGCATGACAAATTTAATCTACTTAGATTGCAGTTCAAATTCATGATTCAACCGTGTAGCCAGTGGCCCTACCACAAGAGAAAGAGGAACCTTTACTGTATGTTGGACCCGCATACTCAGTGAAAAGCCGCGACCCGCAAAATAACCATCAAAATACGGGTCAACGCGGAAAATCATGCACGAACAGACCCCGCAAACGCGTCCGACTCGTTAAAGTTTTTGTAGGGCGCGGCATAATTCCCGTCCCAACCCACGAAAACGCCCCCCCCCCCCGGCCCGTCGGCGCCCTATATATAGCGGGAGCGGTTGGTGGGGAGGACATTTCAGCCCGCGCTTTTCCCACCTACCACCGCCCCTCTCCCCCTCGCCCAGCCGTCGGGCGGCCGCCCACGATTCCAGCGAAAGTAGCCGGCGGGATCACGCCACAAGGCCGCCACAAGCCCGAGGTTTGCCCTCCGCCACTCCCTCCTGCGTCGGCGGGCTGAAAAGTTGCAGACCGGCGGCCGTTCAACGGGGCAGACGAATTTGCCTTTTCCGGCCACCGATGGCTGCTCCAAGCGATGGAATGGTCGGGAAGCACCCCGCGCAGCCCCGGCAAAGCCCCATCACCGAATGCAGGTACGGGTTCGTCCTGTAGCCGCCGCCGACAGTTTGCCGGCAGGGATTCAGTTGGCCGCCCGCCGGGCTCGGCGCTCGCGCAGCGGCTCTGCGGCTCGCCGATGCCGCTCATACAGTGCGATGACTGCACGCAGACAATGCCGTGGCTAACTTCGGGCACGCCGAAGCACTCCGGATGGGTGTTCTTCAAATGCGAAAACGACGGGGTATGTGTTGTTTTCATTCGATTTTGTCACTGTACTCTTCGGTTCAATCGCAATAGCTCATTTTGAACATTGTCATATGTGTAGAAAGATGGATGCTCATTTTGGTTTTGGGAAGAAGAATACATTGATTTATTGATGGAAAGAAACTTAATAGATGTTCATACACTCCTTAGTAGAATTGAAGTTAATGATGCGGCTGTATGTGCAATTAGATAAGAAAGTAGAGGGGAGCAACGTCTACTTCTTTAGAACCAAAGAAGAAGAATGAAGAATGCAAAATCAAGAATCCATAGATCAACAACAAATGCATGGAGAAGATATTGGTCCAACTAGTGGGAGCAGTTATGGAAGTTGGATATCTTCTAAAATGCATAATTGTGGTTCTTGTTTTCTTTGGTCTTGCTATTCTAGCAAAGATTTGGTGAAGTACTATGT
Source organism: Aegilops longissima (assembly GCA_021605205.1). NCBI lineage: Eukaryota > Viridiplantae > Streptophyta > Magnoliopsida > Poales > Poaceae > Aegilops > Aegilops longissima. Next base: position 304,285,505 of record CM038680.1, read on the forward strand.
ATCCAATGCCGTTGAAAAATAAAGAAATATATTTTCCTGTGTGAAATTGAATTGCAAATTTTGGATTTGTGGGCCAGCGGGAGCATGGGCCAAGCAGACCCCGCAAAGCCGATCCGTAAAAAAGCATATTCTGTGAATATTCTTTTATACGGGTATATTTTGCGGGGTCTGACTCTGTGGCCTCCCGCGCCGGCCCGCAAAGACATTTTTCCGTAAACTATAAACGCGTTTTGCGGGTCGACGTTATACGGGGTCTACTAGATATGCTTTAAGAGGTACCTATGATCCGATAATTGACTGCCATGGGGAGTACTTGGATGCATGTGATGTTTAAGATAGAGCCTGTACAGGTTTTACTGGATGAATATATGTACAAGTTAGGGCATCTTAAATGACAACCCGTAAATTTTCTTCCGCATCCGTCCATGGACAGGGGGGACCAGTCCACGGACATGGATGTGGAAGGACGTCATCCAACCGTAGCCGCATAAATTTCATACTTTTTTTCAACAAACCAGATAAAATTCGTGCAAATAAGGCTAGATTTCATATAAACATGACGGACTTTATATAAACACATTCGGATTTCATATAAACATGACTGATTTCATTACATTTACATCAAAAGGGTGCTAGTCTGCCTCTAAACGTATAACTAATACCTAATCCAAATGGTCGCCGGCGTCCGTTCCCCGTATCCGGCCATCAAGCCCTCAGAACTGAAGCTTCACCGTCTCCAGTTTCGTCTCCGCGCTCTCCAACTGCGCCTCCATAACCTCCACCTACAGAGGCTTGGGAAGTGAAGCTGCCCACCTCCACGTCATCGCCAAGCGACTAATCGGCCGAAGATGGTGAGCCCACCAAGCTTGGCGTCGACAGGAGGGAAAGCGGTGGTCTTCCTGGAACACGAGCGGCGGCGACCTACCGTGCACTATTCTTCCTCGTTGCCGGCGGCGCTCGGACATGCCGGCTTCGTGGTCGCTGCGGCGGGGCGCGGACTCGACGATGTCCTTCTCCTCGTGGTCAGTCTCGCCGAACACCGCCTCACCCGTGTCGTCGCTCTCCTTGTAGGCGGATGCCACCTCAACCACCCGCTGGCGGTACCGCCAGCGAGTGAGGCGGATCTCACGTGCGGTGCGGTAGAACTCGAGTAGCGCCTCCTGCTCCACCAGGTCCACGTCCGGCACAATAGCCCTAACGACGGCGAGCTGCTCCACCGCCTGCATGTCCTGCCACAGGAGGTGGTTGTTGTAGGAGGCGTCGGCCTGCGCCTCCCGGAACTGCTCCTCCCGCACCATGTCCATGTAATGGGAACGAGCCTCGCCGATGGTCAAAGTGCAATGCACTGGTAAGGGTGGCACGGATGAGGAGGTCGGCACCGGTTCGTCGTGGGCAGTGTCCTCCATTGGGACGTGGCAGTCCTCCGGCTGCCTGCCGGCCAGCCAGCTGGCAGCAATGGCGGCCATCTCCTTCTTTTGGTGCGGCGTCAGCCCGTCCTAGAGAGCTTTGGCAGGGGAGGGATCCATGATGGGAGTGGTGCATAGAGGGATCGGAGGTGGATGATTGCGGCTATGGCTGGGGCAGCGATTTATATAGCAATGATGGGTGACGAAGGGACGAACAGGTGGTGCCGGAGGAGACGCCTCGGCAACCATGTGCCATCAATGTTGACGGCAAACGGATGGACGTGTGGCTGTCGTGTTGTTTGAAAGCGCGACAGTCGCCTACATCGGGAAGCGGCGCGGGCGGCGCTCGCTCGACCGGCACGCCGCTTCAATGTCGGCGCCAGTAAGCACTCGCTCCCGCTCTGGCCGGGCATGAATGCAGGTGCTGACACCCTAGAGCGGCGTTGACCAAAAATGCACGGGAGGGGCAATGGGTATTTGGTGGATTAGGACGTTCAGAAACGGGCTTGGGAGCGGTCCTGACTCCCGTAAACCTCCCCAATGTTTGTCTCCTGTGTGCGGGAGAAAACACGTCTAGACCGCGCCGCGGACTGATACAGCCCCGCATTGGATGGCTTCCGCGGTCTGTACAACACGGTCCGGACGGTTGTGGAAGGTTTGCAGGTCGGCATTGGAGATGCCCTTACTCTGGTATATGCCACTGTACTATTCAGAAAGATGCCATTATAATTTTGCTCTTTAGAAATGCATTTTTAAAAACTTTTCTAGTTGCAATTATTTAAAATTTTGGACCAAAATACAAACATCTTCTTCCTTGAGAAGGTGCGGGAAAAGAAATAATGTTCCTGTAAGAATAATGTTATTTGTGAACTAGTGTGTATCTTCTAGAGAATGGACGTTTGGCTCTCCGCCTCCATGGAGCCTTTTTTTTAAAACAAATCAAAATGCAAACTTTTCGGTTTAAAAATATCAAAAAAAATTGTGCATGTAAATAAGTAAATAAGGATGTTATGTATTTGTGTGTAAAATTTCAGGATGAAAAATATTGAAATGTAACATGTACAAAAAGATAAATTCATGGCCTGAGAGGGTGAATAGTATCATGTGTTAAAAAGTCCCATATTTGTCTTTTTTGTACAACCCTTATTTTAACATATTTTGCCCTAAAAATTTACACATATTGTGTAATGCCTTCATGTATATCTGTGTTTTTTCAGATTTTTTTGAAACATAGAAAATAGGAAATTTGATAAAATTCAAAATTTTCTAAACCGAGCTCCATGGAGCTCGGCCTCCAAAGACAATATTCGGTATCTTCTATATCTAGATAGCTAGCTCCAATTAACTTATTTCTCTCAACATACAAGCAAGTCACCTTAGCGCTTAGCATGCATGAGGAAATGTTCATCTTAACATGAAATCATGCATAAGAAAAACCAACTCAATACGTAAACATGCATAAGAATCTTCTCCTTATTATGGTATTTATTTGATAAAATAATCGAACATAGTAAATATATAAGTTTCATACAACCATTTCTCATTAAAATGTATTGCGAAATATGCTCACGATAACGTGCGTAATATCATCTAGTATAATTAAAACTTGACGGCAAACTAAAAACTTGAGTACATAACAGACTTGAACTAGCTCAGTTAGTTGTGGTGGCAACGAAAGCGCGGGGTGGTCATGATCACCACTGTCTCTCGATGAGTACTCATTCATGGAAGCCAGATGGAGCACGGGTACATCATCACCATATATAGCTAGCTAGCCACAAAGGTAGTGGCTACAAATTTGATCCCTTGAACAGCAAGAGAATATCCATGATTAAAAGGAGGGAGAGAAGTATAACGAGAGATTCCAAACATGTTGCGTCACATCCAAAACTGTTAGTTGGAAAGAAGGGATTGCATGCATTGGTAATTCATTGATTATGTGTATGACGCACATATATAGGTACAGGGTGGACCAGCCTCTACTTGTCTCCCAAGATGTACAAATATACGAGGGGGAGAGAGAGAGATACAACAGTATAAATACAGAGCCAAGTCCTATACACATGCGGTAGACAACGTACGCTCAACACCCCCCCGCAGTCGAAGCGTCGCCGGAGACACAGAGACTGGACCGAAACTCCTCAAAGACTGGGGTCGGTAGTCCCTTAGTCATAACATCGGCAAACTGCCGAGTGGTAGGAACGTGCAAAACACGAACCTTCCCAAGGGCCACCTGCTCGCGAACGAAGTGAATATCGAGCTCAATATGCTTTGTCCGGCGATAATGAACGGGGTTGGCGGAGAGATACACGGCGGAGATGTTGTCGCAGTAGACGATCGTGGCCTTAGAGACCACACAAAGCAACTCCTGAAGCAGCTGACGGAGCCAAGAGCACTCAGCAACGACGTTAGCCACTGCCCGATACTCCACCTCGGCACTCGGGCGAGAGACTGTGGGCTGTCGCTTGGACGACCACGAAATCAGCGAAGGTTCGAGGTAGACACAATAGCCTGACGTAGAGCGACGTGTGTCTGGACAGCCAGCCCAGTCAGCGTCGGAGTAGGCGACCATGTCGATGGAGGAGGAGGCCTTTAGAGTGAGTCCCAGGGTCATAGTGTCGCGTATGTACCGAAGAATACGCTTCACCAGAGTCCAGTGGGAGTCACGCGGGGAATGCATGTGAAGGCACACCTGCTGGACTGCTTACTGCAAGTCAGGCTGAGTGAGGGCGAGATACTGCAGGGCGCCGACGATGGAGCGGTAGAACGCGGCGTCGGGTGCAGGGGAACCCTCCAAAGCAGACACCTTCGCCTTCGTGTCAACCGGCGTGGAGGCGGGCTTGCAGTTAAGCATACCCGCGCGCTCAAGAAGCTCATGAGCGTACTTCTGCTGATGCAGAAAGAACCCATCGGCACAGCGAACGACATCAATGCCAAGGAAGTAGTGCAACGCTCCCAGATCCTTAAGGACAAACTCGTCACGAAGACGAGCCGTGAGCTGCTGAAGAAGCTCAGGCGAGGATGCCGTCAGGATGATGTCGTCCACATAGAGCAGCAGGTACGCAGTAGCAGTGCCCTGATGGTAGACGAAGAGAGAGGCGTCGGAGCGGGTCATGCGAAACACAAGCTGCTACAGGAACCCAGCCATACGTTGGTACCACGCCCGGGGGGCCTGCTTCAATCCATAGAGGGAGCGAGAGAGAGCAAGCAAACGTGGTCGGGATGCTCAGCGTCGACGAAGTCAGTCGGCTGCTCACAGAAGACCCGTTCCGTGAGGTGGCCGTGCAGAAATGCGTTCGAAACGTCCAACTGATGCACGGGCCAGGCACGGGAGACCGCCAGCTGAAGCATCATGCGAATCGTGCCCGGTTTAACGACCGGGGCGAAGGTGTCGGTGAAGTCCACGCCGGCACGCTGGCGGAAGCCGTGCACCACCCAGCGAGCCTTGTAGTGCTCGAGAGAACCATCTGGGTTGGTCTTGTGACGAAACACCCATTTGCCACTGATGACATTGGCATGAGGGGGTCGCGGAACAAGATGCCACGTGCGGTTGCGCTGCAACGCATCAAACTCCTCGCGCATCGCGGCGAGCCAATATGGATCACGGAGGGCGGCGCGTGCGGACAAGGGGATGGGCGATGGTGGAGAGGATGATGTCGACACCGCGCACGCATACTCATCAGCGGCTGAGCGCGTGCTGGGCCGGTGGATGCCGGCGCGAGACCGCGTCACCATGCCAGCGGGAGGCGGGTCGGCTGCGACAGGAGCAACGGACGAGGATGGCGAAGGGTCCGTCGCTCCCGGCAGCGCAACGGGGCCGGCGCCGGTTGGAGCAGCAGGCTAGCTGGGGGCGCGAGCCGCAGCGCCCGTCGGGGTGGGAGCCGAAGGGCCACCCAAAGTAGCGGGGGGGCCGCGCCTGGACCGAGGCCGCGGGAGGGTGCGCCGAGGCCATGCCGGGAGGGGCCGGAAGGAGCCGCGCCGGGGCCACATGGGGTCGTGCCGGGGGCTGCACCTGGGCCGCGTCCGAGATAGCCACGCCTGAAGGGGCTGCGCGGGTACTCGTCGGGACACCGTCAAAAGGCGCCGAATCCTCAGCAGAAGGCGGTACCTGGTGAAAAGGAAATACCCACTCATCAAAGTACACGTGTCGGGAGGTGTACACACGGTGGGAGACAGGGTCGTAGCACCGGTAACCTTTGGTGTTAGGGGGATATCCTAGAAAGATACACGCTATGGAGCGAGGGGTGAGTTTGTGTGGTGTAGTGGAGGCGGTGCTAGGGTAACACAGACATCCGAAGATGCGGAGACCATCGTAGGATGGAGGAGAACCAAAGAGAAGTTGGTGCGGAGTGTAGTTCCAGTAGGGACGACATGGCCTAATGTTAACTAGGAGAGTAGCAGTGGCGAGAGCATCAGGCCAAAACCAAGGGGGCACGTTGGAGTGGAACAACAACGTGTGGACACAGTTGTTAAGAGTGCGGAGAATCCGCTCGGCTCGGCCGTTCTGTTGGGATGTGTAAGGGCATGTGAGACGAAAGGTGGTGTCGTGAGACGCTAGAAGGTGGCGAGTGGCAGCGTTGTCGAACTCTTTTCTGTTGTCAGTCTAGAGGGCGAGAATAGGGCGCCCGAACTGGGTGGTGATGTAGGAGTAAAAGGCCGTAAGGGTGGCGAGGACATCGGATTTGCGACAGAGTGGAATCGTCCATGCAGAATGAGAGAAATCATCAAGTAAGACAAGATAATATAAGAAGCCCGGGTTGCTCGCAACTGGAGATGTCCATACATCACCATGAATTAACTGAAACGAAAAAGTAGAAATAGTGTTTGACTCGCTAAAGGGTCGACGAACATGTTTACCGAGACGACAAGCATGACAAGTGTGCTCGTCGAATTTATTACATGAAAATGAAAAACTCTTGAGAATCTGGCGAAGGACGGTGGAGTTGGGGTGACCCAAGCATGCATGCCAGAGGTCGACACCTGCGGAGAGGGTGATTGGAGAGGTGGCGGTGGCGGTGGCGGTGGAGGCGGAGTGCACCGGGTACAGGTCATCTGGGCTGTCACATCGATGGAGTACCATCCGTGTACGGGCGTCCTTCACAGAGAAACCAAGATCATCAAATTCAACAGTAAGAGGATTGTCACGTGCAAGACGACGAACGGAGACAAGATTCTTAACTAGGTTAGGTGAGACAAGAACATTAGACATGTTAATAGGCATAGAATTAGACGGAAAGGAACTATGTCCGACATGAGTGATGGGTACGGAGGAATCGTCACTGAAGGTGATGTGGTTCGAGGTGGTGTCCGGAGAGGAGGAAGCAAGGTTACCGGGGTGCGACGTCATGTGGGCGGTAGCCCCCGTGTCCATGTACCAATCACCGCCACCTCCATAGTTGGAGGGAGACGGCGCCGAGTGTAGCGCGGCGAGGAGTGCAGGGTCCCACGGGGCCGCGGAAGGGAGAAACCCCCAGGCTGGGTTGGCGCGGGAGGCGGCACGTAGCCGCCCGGCTGCGGGTAACCGGCCTGAGAAGCAGGCGCCAGTGGGGGTAGTGCTACCTCTTGAGCATGCGTTGGTTTTCCCTTGAAGAGGAAAGGGTGATGCAGCAAAGTAGCGTAAGTATTTTCCTTAGTTTTTGAGAACCAAGGTATCAATCTAGTAGGAGACTACACGCAAATCCCTAGTACCTACACAAACAATCAAGAACCATGCAACCAATGCGATAAAGGGGTTGTCAATCCCTTCACAACCACTTGCAAAAGTGAGATCTGATAAAGATAATAAGATAAATATTTTTGGTATTTTTTTTGTATAGATTGAAAAGTAAAGGTTGCAAAATAAACGGCGATAGAAATAGCTAGTTGAGGGAGATTAATATGATGGAAAATAGACCCGGGGGCCATAGGTTTCACTAGTGGCTTCTCTCAAGATAGCAAATTCTACGGTGGGTGAACAAATTACTCTCGAGCAATTGATAGAAAAGCGCATAGTTATGAGAATATCTAGGCATGATCATGTATATAGGCATCACGTCCGTGACAAGTAGACCGAAACGATTGTGCATCTACTACTATTACTCCACACATCGACCGCTATCTAGCATGCATCTAGAGTATTAAGTTCATAAGAACAGAGTAACGCGTTAGGCAAGATGACATGACGTAGAGGGATAAACTCAAGCAATATGATATAGACCCCATCTTTTTACCTCGATGGCAACAATACAATATGTGCCTTGCTGCCCCTGCTGTCACTGGGAAAGGACAACGCAAGATTGAACCCAAAGCTAAGCACTTCTCCCACTGCAAGAAAGATCAATCTAGTAGGCCAAACCAAACCGATAATTCGAAGAGACTTGCAAAGATATTAAATCATGCATATAAGAATTCAGAGAAGAATCAAATATTGTTCATAGATATTCTTGATCATAAACCCACAATTCATCGGATCTCGACAAACACACCACAAAAAGTATTACATCGAATAGATCTCCAAGAGAACCGAGGAGAACTTTGTATTGAGATCCAAAGAGAGAGAGAAGAAGTCATCTAGCTAATAACTATGGACCCGAAGGTCTGAGGTAAACTACTCACACGTCATCGGAGAGGCTATGTTGTTGATGTAGTAGCCCTCCGTGATCGATTCCCCCTCCGGCGGAGCACCGGAAAAGGCCCCAAGATGGGATCTCACGGGTACAAAAGGTTGCGGCGGTGGAAATAGGGTTTCGCGGTGCTCCTGGATGTTTTTGGGGTATAGGAGTATATATAGGCGAAAGAAGTAGGTTGGTGGAGCTATGTGGGGCCCACGAGGGTGGGGGCGCGCCTACCCCCCTGGTCGCGCCCTCCAACCTCGTGGCCGCCTCCTGTCTTCCTTGACATCCACTCCAAGTCTCCTGGATTGCGTTTGTTCCAAAAACAATCCTCGCGAAGGTTTCATTCCATTTGGATTCCGTTTGATATTCCTTTTCTACGGAACACTGACATAGGCAAAAAAAACAGCAATTTGCACTGGGCCTTCGGTTAGTAGGTTAGTCCCAAAAATAATATGAAAGTGCATAATAAAGCCCATTAAACATCCAAAACAGATAATATAATAGCATGGAACAATAAAAAATTATAGATACGTTGGAGACGTATCAAGCATCCCCAAGCTTAATTCCTGCCCGTCCTCGAGTAGGTAAATGATAAAAACAGAATTTTTGATGTGGAATGCTACCTAACATAATTTTCAATGTAATTCTCTTTATTGTGGCATGAATGTTCAAATCTGAAAGATTCAAGATAAAAGTTTAATATTGACATAAAAATAATAATACTTCAAGCATACTAACTAAACAATTATATCTTCTCAAAATAACATGACAAAAGAATGCTCATCCCTACAAAATCATATAGTTTGGTCATGCTTCATTTTCTTCACAACAAAATGCTCTCATCATGCACAACCCCGATGACAAGCCAAGCAATTGTTTCATTCTTTAGTATCTCTCAAACTTTTTCAATTTTCACGCAATACATGAGCGTGAGCCATGGACATAGCACTATGGGTGGAATAGAATATAATGATGGGGGTTGTGTGGAGAAGATAAAAAAGGAGAAAGACTCACATTGACGCGGCTAATAAATGGGCTAGGGAGATGCCCATCAATTGATGTCAATGCAAGGAGTAGGGATTGCCATGCAACGGATGCAGTAGAGCTATAAATGTATGGAAGCTCAACAAAAGAAACTAAGTGGGTGTGCATCCAGCTTGCTTGCTCACGAAGACCTAGGGCATTTGAGGAAGCCCATTGTTGGAATATACAAGCCAAGTTCTATAATGAAAAATTCCCACTAGTATATGAAAGTGACAAAATAAGAGACTCTCTATCATAAATATCATGGTGCTACTTTGAAGCACAAGTGTGGAAAAAGGATAGTAGCATTGTCCCTTTTATTTCTTTTTTTGGGCCTTTCTTTTTTTATTTGCCCTTTCTCTTTTTTTTCATGGGACAATGCTCTATTAATGATGATCATCACACTTCTATTTATTTACAACTCAATGATTACAACTCGATACTAGAACAAAATATGACTCTATATGGATGCCTCCGGCGGTGTACCGGAATAGGCAATGAATCAAGAGTGACATGTATGATAAATTATGCATGGTGGCTTTTCCACAAATACGATGTCAACTACATGATCATGCAAGGCAATATGACAATGATGAAGCGTGTCATAATAAATGAAACGGTGGAAAGTTGCATGACAATATATCTCAGAATGGCTATGGAAATGCCATAATTCGTAGGTATGGTGGCTGTTTTGAGGAAGATATAAGGAGGTTTATGTGTGATAGAGCGTATCATATCACGGGGTTTGGATGCACCGGCGAAGTTTGCACCAACTCTCAAGGTGAGAAAGGGCAATGCACGGTACCGAAGAGGCTAGCAGTGATGGAAGGTGAGAGTGTGTATAATCCATGGACTCAACATTAGTCATAAAGAACTCACATACTTATTGCAAAAATCTACAAGTCATCAAAAACCAAGCACTACGCGCATGCTCCTAGGGGGATAAATTGGTAGGAAAAGACCATGGCTCGTCCCCGACCGCCACTCATAAGGATGACAATCAAAGAACACCTCATGTTTCAAATTTGTCACACAACAGTTACCATATGTGCATGCTACGGGACTTGCAAGCTTCAACACAAGTATTTCTCAAATTCACAATTACTCAACTAGCACAACTTTAATATTACCATCTTCATATCTCAAAACAATCATCAAGTATCAAACTTCTCATAGTATTCAATGCGCTCTATATGAAAGTTTTTATTATACCCATCTTGGATGCCTATCATATTAGGACTAATTTTATAGCCAAAGCAAATTACCATGTTGTTCTAAAGGACTCTCAAAATAATATAACTGAAGCATGAGAGATCAATAATTTCTATAAAATAAAACCACCACCGTGCTCTAAAAGATACAAGTGAAGCACTAGAGCAAAGTTATCTAGCTCAAAAGATATAAGTGAAGCACATAGAGTATTCTAATAAATTCTGATTCATGTGTGTCTCTCCAAAAGGTGTGTATAGCAAGTATGATTGTGGTAGACTAAAAAGCAAAGACTCAAATCATACAAGACGCTCCAAGCAAAACACATATCATGTGGTGAATAATATATATTATCAAGTAAAGTTACCGATAGACGAAGAAGAAAGAGGGGATGCCTTCCGGGGCATCCCCAAGCTTATGCTTTTGGTTGTCCTTGAATTTTACCTTGGGGTTCCTTGGGCATCCCCAAGATTAGGCTCTTGCCACTCCTTATTCCATAATCCATCAAATCTTTACCCAAAACTTGAAAACTTCACAACACAAAACTCAACAGAAAATCTCATGAGCTTCGTTAGCGAAATAAAACAAACCACCACTTTAAGGTATTGTAATGAACTCATTCTTTATTTATATTGGTGTTAAACCCACTGTATTCCAACTTCTCTATGGTTCATACCCCCCGATACTAGCCATAGATTCATCAAAATAAGCAAACAACACACACAAAATAGAATCTGTCAAAAACAGAACAGTCTGTAGTAATCTGTATAAAACACAAACTTCTGTAACTCAAAAATTCTGCCAAAATATGACGACCTAAAAATAAATTTTTTATTGATCTACTGCAATTGGAATCAGTATTTTATCACTTTTTGATGATTTTTAAAAATTGTTTTCGTGAGCAGAAAGTTTCTGTCTTTTTCAGCAAGATCAAATAATTATCACCCAAGAAGATCCTATAGGTTTTACTTGGCACAAACACTAATTAAAACATAAAACCAAATCTAACCAGAGTCTAGATGAATTATTTATTACTAAACAGGAACAAAAAGCAAGGAACAAAAATAAATATGGGTTGCCTCCCAACAAGCGCTATCGTTTAACACCCCTAGCTAGGCATAAAAACAAGAATAGATCTAGGTATTGTCATATTTGGTATGCAATCCATAAGTGGCTCTCATAATGGATTCATAAGGTAATTTAATTTTCTTCCTATGAAAGTTCTCCATGCCCTTCCTTAACGGAAATTGGAATCTAGTATTTCCTTCTTTCATATCAATAATTGCACCAATCGTTCTAAGGAAAGGTCTACCAAGAATAATAGGACATGTAGGATTGCAATCTATATCTAGAACAATGAAATCTACGGGCACATAATTCCTATTTGCAATAATAAGAACATCATTAACCCTTCCCATAGGTTTCTTAATGGTGGAATCCACAAGATGCAAGTTTAAAGAACAATCATCAAATTCACGTAAACCTAACACATCACACAAAGTTTTTGGAATTGTGGAAACACTAGCACCCAAATCACACAAAGCATAGCATTCACGACCTTTAATCTTAATTTTAATAGTAGGTTCGCACTCATCATGAAGTTTTCTAGGGATAGAGACTTCTAATTCAAGTTTTTCTTCATAAAATTGCATTAAATCATCAACGATATGTTTGGTAAAAGCTTTATTTTGACTATAAGCATGGGGAGAATTTAACACGGATTGCAACAAGGAAATACAATCTATCAAAGAACAGTTATCATAATTAAATTCCTTGAAATCCAAAATAGTGGGTTCATTGCTATCTAAAGTTTTGACCTCTTCAATCCCACTTTTACCAATTTTTGCATCAAGATCTAAAAACTCCGAATCATTGGAACACCTTTTAACTAAAGTTGACTCATCTCTAGTCCCATCATTATCAAAATTCATATTGGAAAAAAAGATTTAATAGGAGACACGTCAATCACTTTTATATCTTCATCATTACTATCATGAAAACTAGAAGAACACGCTTTCACAAAGCAATCTTTTTTAGCACGCATCCTAGCGGTTCTTTCTTTACACTCATCAATGGAAATTCTCATGGCTTTGAGAGGCTCATTGATATCATGCTTAGGTGGGATAGATCTAAGTTTCAAAAAATCAACATCAAGAGAAATTATATCCACGTTCCTAGCCAACTCATCAATCTTAGGCAATTTTTCTTCAAGCAAAGCATTGAAATTCTTTTGCGAATTCATAAATTATTTAACACTAGTCTCAAAATCAGAGGACATCTTATTAGAATTTCCATAAGAGTTGTTGTAGGAATTACCATAATTATTAGAGGAATTACTAGGGAACGGCCTAGAATTAAAGTTTCCTCTATATGCGTTGTTACCAAAATTGTTCCTACCAACAAAATTCACATCCATAGATTCATTATTATTCTCAATCAAAGTGGACAAAGGCATATCATTAAGATCATAAGAAGCACTCTTATTAGCAAACAATTTCATAAGTTCATCCATCTTTCCACTCAGAACATTAATCTCTTCAATTGCATGAACCTTTTTACTAGTAGATCTTTCGGTGTGCCATTGGGAATAATTAACCATAATATTATCTAGGAGTTTAGTAGCTTCTCCTAGAGTGATTTCCATAAAAGTGCCTCCCGCGGCCGAATCTAAACGATTTCTAGAAGCAAAATTCAATCCGGCATAAATTTTTTGTATAATCATCCATAAATTCAAACCATGTGTAGGGAAATTACGTATCATTAATTTCATCCTCTCCCAAGCTTGTGCAACATGCTCATGATCAAGTTGCTTAAAATTCATAATATCGTTTCTAAGAGAGATGATCTTAGCGGGAGGAAAATACTTAGAGATAAAAGCATCTTCGCACTTATTCCATGAATCAATACTATTTTTAGGCAAAGAAGAAAACCAAGTTTTAGCACGATCTCTAAGCGAAAATGGAAATAGCTTTAATTTAACAATATCAGTATCCACATCTTTCTTCTTTTGCATGTCGCACAAATCAACAAAGTTGTTTAGATGGGTAGCGGCATATTCACTAGGAAGGCCAGAAAATTGATCTTTCATGACAAGATTCAACAAAGCAGCATTAAGTTCACAAGATTCAGCATCGGTAATTGGAGCAATAGGAGTGCTAATAAAATCATTGTTGTTGGTATTGGAAAAGTCACACAATTTAGTATTGTCTTGAGCCATTGTGACAAGCAATCAATCCAACACACAAGCAAACAAGAAGCAAGCAAAAAGAAGCGACGAAAAAAAGGGCGAATAAAACGAAAAGGGTGAAGTGGGGGAGAGGAAAACGAGAGGCAAATGGCAAATAATGTAATGCGAGGGAGAAGAGTTTGTGATGGGTACTTGGTATGTCTTGACTTGTGCGTAGATCTCCCTGGCAACGGCGCCAGAAATCCTTCTTGCTACCACTTGAGCATGCGTTGGTTTTACCTCGAAGAGAAAAGGGTGATGCAGCAAAGTAGCGTAAGTATTTCCCTCAGTTTTTGAGAACCAAGGTATCAATCCAGTAGGAGACTACACGCAAATCCCTAATACCTACACAAACAATCAAAAACCTTGCAACTAACGCGATAAAGGGGTTGTCAATCCCTTCACGGCCACTTGCAAAAGTGAGATCTAATAAAGATAAATATTTTTAGTATTTTTGTTGTATAGATTGAAAAGTAAAGATTGCAAAATAAACGACGATAGAAATAGCTAGTTGACGGGAGATTAATATTATGGAAAATAGACCCGCGGGCCATAGGTTTCACTACTGGCTTCTCTCAAGATAGCAAATTCTACGGTGGGTGAACAAATTACTGTCGAGCAATTGATAGAAAAGCGCATAGTTATGAGAATATCTAGGCATGATCATGTATATAGGCATCACGTCCGTGACAAGTAGACCAAACGATTCTGCATCTACTACTATTACTCCACACATCGACCGCTATCCAGCATGCATCTAGAGTATTAAGTTCATAAGAACAGAGTAACGCATTAGGCAAGATGACATGATGTAGAGGGATAAACTCAAGCAATATGATATAAACCCCAACTTTTTATCCTCGATGGCAACAATACAATACGTGCCTTGTTGCCCCTGCTGTCACTGGGAAAGGACACCGCAAGATTGAACCCAAAGCTAAGCACTTCTCCCATTGCAAGAAAGATCAATCTAGTAGGCCAAGCCAACCGATAATTCGAAGAGACTTGCAAAGATATTAAATCATGCATATAAGAATTCAGAGAAGAATCAAATATTGTTCATAGATAATATTGATCATAAACCCACAATTCATCGGATCTCGACAAGCACACCGTAAAAAGTATTACATCGAATAGATCTCCAAGAGAATCGAGGAGAACTTTGTATTGAGATCCAAAGAGAGAGAAGAAGCCATCTAGCTAATAACTGTGGACCCGAAGGTCTGAGGTTAACTACTCACACATCATTGGAGAGACTATGGTGTTGATGTAGAAGCCCTCCGTGATCGATTCCCCCTCCGGTGGAGTGCCGGAAAAGGCCCCAAGATGGGATCTCACCAGTACAGAAGGTTGTCGCGGTGGAAAATAGGGTTTCGCGGTGCTCCTGGATGTTTTTGGGGTATATGAGTATATATAGGCGAAAGAAGTAGGTCGGTGGAGCTACGAGGGGCCCACGAGGGTGGGGGGGTGTGCCTACCCCCCTGGGCGTGCCCTCCTACCTCGTGGCCGCCTCGTGGCTTCCTTGACCTCCACTCCAAGTCTCTTGGATTGCGTTTGTTCCAAAAACGACCCTCGCAAAGGTTTCATTCATTTTGGATTCCGTTTGATATTCCTTTTGTGCGAAACACTTAAATAGGCAAAAAAACAACAATTTGCACTGGGCCTTCGGATAGTAGGTTAGTCCCAAAAATAATATAAAATGCATAATAAAGCCCATTAAACATCCAAACCAGATAATATAATAGCATGGAACAATAATTATAGATACGTTGGAGACGTGTCGTAGCCGCCCACTTGGGTCGTAGTCGGCGCCACCGCCTGCACGGGCTGCGCGAAGCGCGCTGGGGCCGGTGGGTGCGGACCGAGGATGCCCGAGGCCCGCGACATCGGCATGTGGTACACATGGACCACTCCGGTCCATGGATTGGTGCCGACCGACCAGGGCGGGAGGGGGGGGGGGGCAGATGATAACGTGGAGCCCTCCCGTACCCCGACTGCTGCTGCTGTTGTGGTGGCTCGGGGCGACTGCCTCCGGGGCGCCGGTTGCGGCAGCCACCGCCCTGCTGCGATGGGTGGGTGGCGCTGGCGGGGCTGGCGGGAGGGGGAAGAACCCCGTGTTGGGGAACGTAGCAATAATTCAAAATTTTCCTACGTGTCACCAAGATCAATCTAGGAGATGCTAGCAACGAGAGAGAGGGAGTGCGTCTTCATACCCTTGAAGATCGCTAAGCGGAAGCGTTACAAGAACGCGGTTGATGGAGTCGTACTCGCGGCGATTCAAATCACGGAAGATCCGATCAAGCACCGAACGGACGACGCCTCCGCGTTCAACTCACGTGCAGCCCGGGGACGTCTCCTCCTTCTTGATCCAGCAAGGGGAGGGGAGAAGTTGAGGGAGAATTCCAGCAGCACGACGGCGTGGTGGTGGAGGAGCTCGTGGTTCTCCGGCAGGGCTTCACCAAGAACTACGGAAGAGGAGGAGGAGTTGGAGAGGGGGAGGGCTACGCCAGGGGAAGGGTGTGGCTGCCCTCCCGCCCCTCACTATATATAGGGGGAAGGGGAGAGGGCGGAGGCGCCCTAGGGTTTCCCCTAGGGGGCGGCGGCTAGGGCAGATTGGATCTCCCTAGGGAAACCCTAGGGAGACTTGCCCCCCAAAGCCAAGCAGGTGGAGACTTGCCTCCCAAGCCAGGTGGAGGCACCCAACCTCCCCAAGTAACGTGGGAAAGGGTGTGGGGGTGCGCACCCCCTTAGTGGGCTGGTTTGCCCCCTCCCCTTGGCCCATGAGGCCCTGCAACACTTGCCGGGGCCCCCGAAACACCTTTCGGTCATGCTGGCCATAGCCTGGTACCCCCGGAACACTTCCGGACTCCAATACCCTTTGTCCAATATACCGATCTTCACCTCCGGACCATTCCCGAACTCCTCGTGACGTCCGGGATGTCATTCGGGACTCCGAACTGCCTTCGGTAACCACATACTATTTCCCATAACAACTCTAGGGTCACCGAACCTTAAGTGTGTAGACCCTACGGGTTCGGGAACCATGCAGACATGACCGAGACCTCTCTCCGGCCAATAACCAATAGCGGGATCTGGATACCCATGTTGGCTCCCACATGTTCCATGATGATCTCATCAGATGAACCACGATGTCGGGGATTCAATCAATCCCGTATTCAATTCCCTTTGTCCATCGGTATGTTACTAGCCCGAGATTCGATCGTCGGTATCCCTATACCTTGTTCAATCTCGTTACCGGCAAGTCTCTTTACTCGTTCCAGAACGCATGATCCCGTGGCTAACTCATTAGTCACACTGAGCTCATTATGATGATGCATTATCGAGTGGGTCCAGAGATACCTCTCCGTCACACGGATTGACAAATCCCAGTCTCGATTCGTGACACTTTCGGAGATACCTGTAGTGCACCTTTATAGTCACCCAGTTATGTTATGACGTTTGATACACCCAAAGCATTCCTACGGTATCTGGGAGTTGCACAATCTCATGGTATAGCAAACGAACTACGCGATCTTGTGCTATGCTTAGGATTGGGTCTTGTCCATCACGTCATTCTTCTAATGATGTGATCCCGTTATCAACGACATCCAATGTCCATGGTTAGGAAACCACAACCATCTATTGGTCAACGAGCTAGTCAACTAGAGGCTTACTAGGCACATATTATGGTCTATGTATTCACACATGTATTACAGTTTCCGATTAATACAATTATAGCATGAACAATAGACAATTATCATGAACGAGGAAATATAATAATAACCATTTTATTATTGCCTCTAGGGCATATTTCCAACAGTCTCCCACTTGCACTAGAGTCAATAATCTAGTTCACATCGCTATGTGATTAACACTCATAGTTCACATCGCCATGTGACTAACACCCAAAGAGCTTACTAGAGTCAATAATATAGTTCACATCGCCATGTGATTAACACTCAATGAGTTCTAGGGTTTGGTCATGTTATGCTTGTGTGAGAGGTTTTAGTCAACGGGTCTGCAACATTCAGATCCGTGTGTACTTCGCAAATCTCTGTGTCATATTGTAGATGTTGCTACCATGCTCCACCTGGAGCTATTCCAAATGGTTGATCCACTATATGTATCCGGTTTGCTACTCAAAGTCATCCGGATAGGTGTTAAAGCTTGCATCAACGTAACCCTTTACGCCGAACTCTTTATCACCTCTATAACCGAGAAACATTTCCTTTTTCCTAAGGAAATTTTTTACTGTTGTCTAATGATCCACTCCTGGATCACTCTTGTACCCCCTTGCCAGACACGTGGCAAGGCACATCGCAGTACACAGCATGACATATCGTATAGAGCCTATGGCTAAGGCATAGGGGACGACTTTCGTCCTTTCTCTTTCTTCTGCCGTGGTCAAGCTTCAAGTCTTAACTTCACACCTTACAACTCAGGCAAGAACTCCTTCTTTGACTGATCCATCTTGAACTCCTTCAAGATCATGTCAAGGTATGTGCTCTGTGAAAGTCTTGTCAGGCGTCTTGATCTATCTCTATAGATCTAGATACCCAACATGTAAGCAGTTTTACACAGGTCTTCCTTTGAAAAACTCCATTCAAACAACCCTTTATGATTTCTATAAATTCTACATCATTTCCGATCAACAATATGTCATCCAGATATACCTATCAGAAATTTTGTAGTGCTCCCACTCACTTTCTTGTAAATACAAGTTTCTTGCAAACTTTGTATAAACCCAAAAAGCTTTGATCACCTCATCAAAGCGTATGATCCAACTCCGAGATGCTTGCTCCAGTCCATAGAAGGATCGTTGGAGTTTGCATACCTTTTAGCATCCTTAGGATTGACAAAACCTTCTGGTTGTATCACATACAGCCTTTCCTCACGGAAACCGTCAAAGAAACTTTGTTTTGACATCCATCTGCCTGATTTCGTAAATGAAAATGCAACAACTGCTAACATAATTCTAACAGACTTTAGCATGTCTATGATTGAGAGAGTCTTATTATAGTCAACCCAGTGAACTTGTCGGAAACTTCTTTGAGACAAGTCGAGCTTCACAAATGGTGATATTACCATCAGCGTCTGTCTTCTTCTTAAAGATCCATTTATTCTCAATGGCTTGCCGATCATCAGGCAAGTCCACCAAAGTCCATACTTTGTTCTCATACATGGATCCTATCTCAGGTTTCATGGCTCCTAGCCATTTGTTGGAATCCGGGCCCACCATCGCTTCTCCATAGCTCGTAGGTTCACTATTGTCCAACAACATGACCTTTAAGGCGGGGTTACTACTCAGAAGTTGTACTCACCCTTGTCGACCTACGAGAATCGATACTAACTTGATCCGAAGCTTCATGATCATCATCATTAGCTTTCTCTTCAACTAAGGTAGGTGTCGGTGTCAAAACCGGCGGATCTCGGGTAGGGGGTCCCGAACTGTGCGTCTAAGGTCGATGGTAACAGGAGACAGGGGACACGATGTTTACCCAAGTTTGGGCCCTCTCTATGGAGGTAATACCCTAGTTCCTACTTGATTGATCTTGATGAATATGAGTATTACAAGAGTTGATCTACCACGAGATCGTAATGGCTAAACCCTAAGTGCCTAGCCTATATGACTACGGTAATGAATAAATCCTCTCCGGACTAAGTCCTCCGGTTTATATAGACACCAGGAGGATCTAGGGTTACATAAGGTCGGTTACAAAGAAAGGAATCTACATATTTGGTCGCCAAGCTTGCCTTCCACGCCAAGGTGAGTCCTATCCGGACACGGGCGCAGTCTTCGGTCTTCGTATCTTCACAACCCATCAGTCCGGCCCATGGCTAACAGGCCGGATGCCCGAGGTTCCCTTAGTCCAAGACTCCCTCAGTAGCCCCCGAACCAGTCTTCAATGACGAGGTGTTCGGCGTATGGATTGTCTTCGACATTGCAAGGCGGGTTCCTCCACCGATGAATTCCAAGTAGTATATTCGGCCTTCCATTTAATGTCGTACCCCTCGGCTTCTGTGTATCAACAACTTCAGCTTCCACGTGTCAAGCAGATGCGAGAGGTCAGGGTATTTTTGCACATAACACCCTGGCCACGCGAGGGACAACGTCTATTTAACGAGATGGGATCCTAGATCCACTCAATCATATTGCGGAGAAAATCCTCAAAGGTCGCTAGGAAAGAACACTCCAACATGTCTAGCGCTCCCAGCCCCTCCTCCCGTCCCTGCGGCCCAGAGAGAGGCGAGTGGGAGAAGTGCTCCGTATCCCACGGTCAGCTGGTGAAGCTGCAAACGCAAGGGTTTCTCCCCCCTCCGGTCCCTGTTCGAGCAGGGTTGGCATCCTTTGATGGAAAAACCTAGGCAGAGGATTTCCCCAATCCATCCGGGGGAAACGAGCGTGTTTTGTCCCCTATTTGCTAAGGGGTGTGGGATTTCCAATTCGTCCATTCCTCTGAGGGCTTCTTGAATATTACGGCCTCCAGCTGCACAACTTTACTCCATCCTCTATCCTGCACATTGCGGGTTATGTCGCTTTATGCGAACTATTCCTGGGTTGTGAGGCCCATTTTGAACTGTGGAGAAAGTTATTCTGCCTTGTCCCGTGTAACCACGAGGTATCAATATTTGAATTGGGCGGAGCCGAAATATGGCGCATTGCCGAGACCGGATACCTATCTAGCACGCCGAAGAAAGTGTCTAAAGAGTGGGCTTCCGAGTGGTTCTACATCGAGGACGTCGTACTTCCAGACCCAGCCCGGAGGGGTCTTCCTGAGTTCACAAGTGTTCCTTTGAAGATACACCACGGCTGGCGCCCTCGGAGCCTCGAGGAGGAAGACAGTGCGGAGGTTCGCCAACTCTTGAGCAAGATAAAGATGCTCGCCCAGTCCTGATAATACGGTAGTCGAAGTAATGGCGACCTCCATAGTGCGGGGGGTCCAACCACTCCAATACAGATGACTTCCCAAGTGGCACTATAATGGGGAAGATGACGCCTCCCGCTGCGGCAGGAAGGGTCCGGACACCCCTGCCGCCCTGGCCAAAATATTGGCCGAGCTGTTCAAAGGGGAGGAAGAGGAGTTCCTGCGCATCAAGCACAGGAAATGATATTCTATGTATAGTCCTCCTAGCTGGGTAAGCCCCCAACTCCTCTGCTCTACTCATTCCATTCCCTGGGCTATGTTTAATGAACATTAACCCGCCCATTGATAACAGTGATACGTCTCCAACATATCTATAATTTTTTATTGCTCCATGCTACTTTATCTATTGTTTTGGACTATAATGGGCTTTATTCTCCACTTTTATATTACTTTTGGGACTAACCTATTAACCGGAGGCCCAGCCCAGAATTGCTTTTTTTTGGCTTTTTCAGTGTTTCGAAGAAACGGAATATCAAACGGAGTCCAAACGGAATGAAACCTTCGGAAACGTGATTTTCTCACCGAACGTGATCCAGAGACTTGGACCACGCCAAGGAACAACGGAGGCGGTCACGAGGGTGGGGCGCCTCAGGCGCGCCCGCCTCATGGGCCCCCGTTGCTCCACCGATGTACTCCTTCCTCCTATATATACCTCACGCACCTCAAACGATCGTAACATGAGACAAAACCTAATTCCACCGCCGCAACTTCCTCAGATCCACGAGATCCCATCTTGGGGCCTGTTCCGGAGCTCACGAGGGGGCATCCACCACGGAGGGCTTCTACATCAACACCATAGCCTCTCCGATGAAGTGTGAGTAGTTTACTCAGACCTTGGGTCCATAGCTAGTAGCTAGATGGCTTCTTCTCTCTTTTGGATCTCAATACAATGTTCTCCCCCTCTCGTGGAGATCTATTCGATGTAATCTTCTTTTTATGTGTGTTTGTTGAGACCGATGAATTGTGGGTTTATGATCCAGCTTATCTATGAATAATATTTGAATCTTCACTGAATTCTTTTATGTATGATTGAGTTATCTTTGCAAGTCTCTTCAATTATCCGCTTGGTTTGGCCAACTAGATTGGTAGTTCTTGCAATGGGAGAAGTGCATGGCTTTGGGTTAAATCTTATGTGTCCTTACCAAAGGATGTAAAGGGTTGCAAGGCACGATTGTATTGTTGCCATCGAGGATAACAAGATGGGGTATTTATCATATTGCATGAATTTATTCCTCTACATCATGTCATCTTGCTTAAGACGTTACTCTGCTTTTTAACTTAATACTCTAGATGCATGCTGGATAGCGGTCAATGAGTGGAGTAATAGTAGTAGATGCGAATCGTTTTGATCTACTTGTCTCGGACGTGATGCCTATATACATGATCATACCTAGATATACTCATAACTATGCTCAATTTCACAATTGCTCAACAGTAATTTGTTCACCCACCAGAGAATACTTATGCTCTTGAGAGAAGCCACTAGTGAAACCTATGGCCCCCGGGTCTATTCTCATCATATCAATCTCCATCACTTTTATACTTGCCTTTGTTTTTACTTTGCTTTTTAATTTTTACTTTGCATCTCTATACCAAAAATACCAAAAATATTATTTCTATCAGATCTCACTCTCGTAAGTGACCGTGAAGGGATTTACAACCCCTAATCGCGTTGGTTGCGAGTAGCTATCGTTTTGTGCAGGTACGAGGGACTTGTGCGCGGCCTCCTACTGGATTGATACCTTGGTTCTCAAAAACTGAGGTAAATACTTACGCTACTCTGCTGCATCATCCTCTCCTCTTCGGGGAAAACAACGCAAGCTCTAGACGTAGCAAACAACACCGGCGAAAGATTTCCGAAGGGCTTTACAGCCCCGCCCCGCAACCCGAGGGCCACAATCGGGACCTTGACCCCGGATTCGAAGAGGACCAGATATATTCGTGGTGCTCGAGAATGGGGTGTTTTACCAGGCGAGCTACGACGACATAGAAGTGGCCATCATCGCCGATTACCTTGGTCTTCTCCCCGCTTCACACGAAAGTAGTCAGGAGACATCTCCCCCGGAAGGGTTCCCCGTTCCGCCTCACCCACCACACTGTCTCATGCTTCAAAGGGGAGGCGTTCGATGTGCCGTGCTACTCCAGGAGCGACTCCAAAGAGAGCGGCTCCCGCACCGGGCAAGCCTTCGAAGAGGAAGGCAAACGAAGACACGGTCGGGCCCTCATCAAAGAGGTATGGGTTTGGAAATATGTTTTTAATAGTCGCATCCAACTGTGACTTTCATGTTCGCCCCAGTCGGGAAAGAGTTCACGGACAAAGGTCCGGGATCAGCGAGAATACTCCCAACAGCCGGGATCCGGCCCCAGCCGAGGAGACGGGGGCCGATATGGGAGTGACGCCGGACTGTCCTTTGGTCGAGGGATCAGAATATATGTCCGTCACCAACTCGGAAGTGGAGAGCGCCATGAATCATCGGCACCGGAGGGCCATTTTACAAGACCCCCGCTTTTCGGAAGAGGCGTTTAATGCCTTCAGCTCGGCTGATGCATACATCCGAGCTACTCAAGATGGGCTTAGCACAGCCACAAAACAACATTTAAGAGATGTGCAGGTAAGTTTACTGTGTCTGAGTATGATAACCATATGCCAGTAGCCCCCGAGACTTAAAGTAGTTGGTACAACTAATTTGAAGATCGCTACATAATCAGGTTCTTTCTGAGAAGAACGACTTGCTGGCCCAAGAGCTAGAAAAGTGCCAGACATAGTTAAATGCAGTTACCGCCGAATTGGAAAAATCCAAGAAGGCGTCTTCCGGTAATATTTCCCTCCATCGAGAAACATTAATTGTATAGCGACTGTGTTAACACTGCGGCTTATCGTATAATAGGATCATCAGGTCAACTGCAGGACAAAGAGTCGAAATGACTACATGCCGCAGGCGAGCGGGTGTTGGCCCGAGTCAGACAGGAGAAAAACAAACTCCAAGATTCAAACACCCAGCTGGGCGAAGAACTAAAAGATGTGCGGGCCCAGTTGGCCGACTCCGTAAAGGAGAACAAAAGGCTGCGAGGAGGCATATTCAGTATGTGGCCGAACTTACCTTGTGATAGTTCGGAGATTAAAGGTACTGATAGAGTTATGTTTGTAGGTATGCTGATGGGCCGTCCTGAAGAGGAGATGTCCGGATTCTCGGGTGAACTTCTACAAGAGCTATCGCGCATGCATGAACAAGCTCGGCAGGCGATGCGAAGCGTTGCCAAGGCCTTATGGCCGTCTGCCTCTCCTCCAGGAAAGATGGAGGAGCTCCTAGAGCTATTCAAGGGAGCGCGGCGGCGCGTTCGATTGTGGAAAATATTAGCCTGCCAGGAAGGTGCGCAAGAGGCCTAGGCCATGGTGAAAACGCGGTACACCAAGCTTGTTCCAAATCATATGGCTCGGGTCAGACCTCTAGGGTCAGATGGGAAAGAAGTTCCCGTTAGTTTGGTATATGACCAAGTAAAAGTAGCCGCCAAGTATTCTCAGCAGGATTGTAAGTTAGATAACCTGCTGGACGGTATAGAGGAGGAAGTTTTTGAGTCCTAAGTGAATATGTACTTTCCTTTGCATATGTAACTCTAGCTGAATTGTAAAACGATTGTCATGGCAGACCTTTTCTCTTCGACCTCTGGACCCGAAGGTGTGAAGTATTTCCGAATACCAGAGCGACCGAGTAGACCGGGTATGCATGGAAACCAGGCGTAGGGGTCATAGTTGCTTGAACAAACAAGTATCCAGCTAGTTATGTTATATTACATTAAGATTGTAAGAAACATCTTCCAGAGAGAATAGTTCCGTTAAGGGTTCCTTTCCCTGGGTGTGCATGCGTTAATGCGCATGTCCGAACTGTGATTGAAAAAATCGCAGCATGTTTTAACTTTTGGGGGTTCACAGTGTAGTAAATGCAAAAACCTTCTTTAATCCACCGACTGAATATTCCCTTAAGAACGCTAGCTTTCGGCTTCACCCAGTCTGAGGTACACATCCGGATGACCCGACAATAACAATCGCAGAGGTGCTCCCTTTATGTCCTAGCCGAACTAACAAGAACGTAGGGCATAAGCACAGGAGCCAGGCAACCCAGCTTGGCCAAAACTTAAGTCATATCGATGCATATAATGGTGAAGAAAAGGTACATATGGAAAGAGCGCATATGTAATGAGCTTAATGCTCGGGGAATAATAATAGCAAGCTTCTGATCAAGAAGCCCCCAGGTATAATGGGCGTACATTTTAAAGATGTGTGCGTCAGGCGTGCACGATCTAACCGCATGAAAGCTGTAAGGTTGAAGAGAAACAATGAAAAGAGAGAGAAAGAAGAAAAAAGGTATTATGGAAACAGCAAGGAGAAGGAGACGGACAGACAGTTCGGCGCTTAAGCATAGAATCTTCGGAGTCTGGCCGCGTTCCAGGGGTTCGGCTCGAGGTGATTGTCTGACGCATCATGCAGGCGGTACGCTCCTCTGGTGAGAACTTCGTACCCTCCCATTTGGGCTTGAGTTTGTCCTTTTTCTTCTCCGGCAAGCGTAGAACGAGTTCGCCAACGTTATAAGTCTTGGCCCATACTTCTCTGCTTTGATATCTGCGGGCCTGTTGTTGATAAAATGCGGAACGGGCGTTTGCAACGTCACGCTCCTCCAGGGCGTCTAGGTTGTCCTGCTGATCAAGCTCGGCTCTCTCTCTCTCTCTCTCTCTCTCTCTCTCTCTCTCTCTCTCATACATGCGCACCCGAGGCGAGTCATGTATAATGTCGCAGGGTAGCACAGCCTCTGCGCCGTACACCATGAAAAAAGGTGTGTATCCGGTAGTGCGATTGGGCGTGGTCTGCAGCCCCCAGAGTACGGAGTCAAGCTCCTGAACCCAGTGTTTGTCTGATTCCATCAAAGACCGCACCAGCCTGGGTTTGATGCCGCTCATAATAAGACCGTTGTCCCGTTCGACTTGACTGTTTGTCTGCGGATGATAGAAAGAGGCGTAATCGAGCTTGATGCCCAGATTAGCGCACCAGGCTTTCACTTCATCGGCTGTGAAGTTGGAGCCGTTATTAGTGACGATGTTGTGTGGAACACCATAACGGTGTACGACACCGGATATAAATTCTATCACCGGCCCGGACTCGGCCGTTTTGACTGGTTTGGCCTCTATCCACTTAGTGAATTTATCCACCATAACCAACAGATATTTTTTCTTATGGCTTCCTCCTTCAAGGGGTCCAACCATATCCAGTCCCCAGACAGCAAAAGGCCAAGTGATGGGGATAGTTTATAGGGCAGTGGGGGGCATATGGCTTTGGTTGGCGAAGAGTTGGCATCCGATGCAACGTTGGACAAGGTCCTATGCACCTGCTCGGGCCATCGGCCAATAAAACCCTGTACGGAAGGCCTTGCTAACAAGGGCCCGAGCTGCGGCGTGGTGCCCGCCGAGACCGACATGAATCTTAGCCAGGAGCTTCCGCCCCTCCTCCTCGGAGATACATCTTTGAAGGACTCCGGTAGCGCTTTTTTTGTAGAGCTCTCCGCCGTGAACCTTGTAGGCCTTCGAACGTCGGACAACGCGGCGGGCCTCATTCTGGTCCTCAGGAAGTTCCTTCCTATTAAGGTAGGACCGGAAGGGTTCGGTCCATGGGGCAATGATTGCCATAATGAGATGGCCTGACGGTGTTATTTCGGTGGCTGAGCCTCCGATGATATCGGTATGTTCGGGATCTTGGCTTGTGTTCGGATCCGGACTAGTGTTGCCGCTTTCCCCCTGCCACACCACGGATTCGCGCTTGGCGCCGATACGAGCAAGAACGTCTGCCGCTTGATTACTTTCTCGGGCCACGTGATGGAACTCGAGTCCCTCGAACCGAGCCGGCATTTTTAGGACGGCATTATGATAAGCTGCCATCTTCGGATTTTTGGCATCGAAGTCTCCATTTATTTGAGATATTGTGAGGTTTGAGTCCCTGCGCACTTCCAGGCGCTGTATGCCCATGGAGACAGCCATTCGGAGACCATGCAATAAGGCCTCGTATTCGGCTGCGTTATTGGAGTCTGTATATAGTATTTGGAGTACGTACTAAATGACGTCTCCAGTGGGGGACATTAAAAATCGACGCCCGCTCCTAGCCCTGCCAGCATTTTGGAGCCATCAAAATACATAACCCAATTGGAATATGTGCATTACTCTTTAGGGAGTTCGGCCTCTGCACATTCGGCGACGAAGTCAGCCAGTACTTGGGATTTAATGGCTCGACGTGGTTTGTATGTAATATCAAATGGAAGGAGCTCGATGGCCCATTTGGCAATCCGGCCCGTGGCATCACGGTTGTTTATTATGTCGTTGAGTGGTACTTTGGAAGCCACCGTGATCGAACACTCCTGAAAGTAGTGTCGTAGCTTTCGGGACGCCATGAAGACCGCATATGCTATCTTTTGATAATGGGGTACCGGGATTTGCATGGTCTAAGGACAGTGGGTAGGTAGTATACTGGCTTCTGAAGCGGGAATTTGTGTCCGTCTTGTTCTCGTTCAACGACGAGCATGGCGCTGACCACTTGATGTGTTGCTGATATGTATAGTAACATGGGTTCGCCGATGTTTGGCGTGGCCAGGATTGGGTTGCTCGCTAGAAGAGTTTTTATTTCTTC
This sequence comes from Aegilops longissima, assembly GCA_021605205.1. Lineage (NCBI taxonomy): Eukaryota > Viridiplantae > Streptophyta > Magnoliopsida > Poales > Poaceae > Aegilops > Aegilops longissima. The sequence continues at coordinate 304,312,555 of CM038680.1, forward strand.
CAGTCCAGCTGTTGCCGCGTCCGTCCACTCGAAGTGATCAGTTCGTCGTAGGAGGCGATAGAGTGGTAGTGCCTTTTCTCCCAATCTGGAGATACATCGGCTTAAAGCTGCCACACAACCCACAAGTTTTTGGACTTTGTTTAAGGTCTGTTGGCGTAGCCAATTGTGACAGAGCTCGGATTTTGGCTGGATTTTCTTCAATTCCTCTATTGGAAACGATGAAGCCCAGCAGTTTTCCTGCGGGGACACCAAAAACACACTTTTCCGAATTGAGCTTAATGTCATATGCGCGGAGGTTGTCAAATGTGAGACATAGGTCATCTATTAGTGTTTCGACGTGCCTTGTCTTGATTACGATGTCGTCCACATAGGCTTCAACTGTCTTTCCGATCTGTTTCTCTAGGCATGTTTGGATCATGCGTTGGTAGGTGGCACCGGCGTTCTTGAGCCCGAAGGGCATGGTGTTGAAGCAGAATGGCCCATATGGGGTGATGAATGCTGTTGCAGCTTGATCGGACTCCTTCATTATGATTTTATGGTATCTGGAATACGCGTCGACGAAACACAGTGAGTTGTGTCCTGCGGTAGCATCAATGATTTGATCAATGCGGGGGAGGGGAAGAAATTCTTAGGGCAAGCCTTATTGAGGTCTTTAAAATCGACACACGGGAGCCAGAATTTATCCTTCTTTGGTACCATCACCAGGTTTGCCAGCCAGTCCGGATGTTTTATTTCTCTAATGAATCCGGCTTCGATTAGCTTGGCTAGCTCCTCTCCCATGGCTTGGCGTTTGGGTTCGGAAAAGCGCCGCAGTGTTTGTTTGACCGGTTTATATCCCTTTTGTCGGTGTTCTGGGAACGGGGGTCACCAGACTTGCCTGCCTGCGGCCTGCGGCGTGGCTCAAGTGGGGGCCCAGTGCGGCCCAGCTTCATCAGCTCAAGCTCAAGACCCTCGCGAGGGGCCAAGCCTCGCGGGGTGGACTACAGGAACCTTCCTCAGGAGCAGCCTCGTCAGGCAGGCTCACGAGGAGGCGGAGAGATCAAGGCATGGTACCTCACGAGGTTGTCCCGTGACGCAAGCCATGACGACGAGACTGGGGGGGCGCCGGCTCAAGAAGGTCCTCGCTTCCCCTTTGGTGAAAAGGAGGCAAGCACAGCCAAGGCATCAGCAAAGGTTACCGCTTCGTGCAACAAGACCAAGACCAGCAGAGCGGCAGGACGGAGGTCATCGTGGAGCCAGACGCGGCCACCGCTGAGCCTTTGGCAGCCGAAGACCAACTTTAGTCAGGATAAGTGTACTAGATGTTCCCCTTCAAAATGGCCAATTGTTGGCACCCTTCCTGCTCATTATGTGGGAAGAGGCCCAGGGCCTCCCTCTATAAATAGGACTAGCCACCAAACGAGAGGAGGACCGATCGGAACAGGAAGGGCAGAAGGACGGACCAAGACGGGAAAAACCTACCAGAGAGAGATAGAGAAGCGACTGGACTCACCCAAGCAGTCCATCACACCAGCTCAAGAACAGCCCCTCGCGAGGCTGTTCTTCCTTTGTACTGTTCTTCATCAGCCCCAGAGGCAATCCACCACACCACAAACTAGAGTAGGGTATTACACCACAATGGTGGCCCGAACTAGTATAAACCTCGTATCCCTTGTGTGTTCTTCTTCCTAGTTTAGATCCCTTGCTAACCATCGACGCGTGAGCTGGTAGGGGAAAGATCTCCGCGCGCTCCCCAGTGTTCGAACCTCAAGGGTCTTCCAGAACCCGAAATCCGACATTTGTCGCGCCAGGTAGGGGTGCGCCGGAATCCTTCCTCCGCCGCCTCGCGTTTCGTCACCTCGTCGTTCGATGTTAGCGACCCGGCAGCCGACGCCGATCGCTGGGCGGCGTGGGTTCGCCCACGCCGTGCCGCCAGCCAGGCGACCTCAACCTTGCACCTCGTGCAGCCCGCGCTCCGCAAGGCGCTATGGGCGCGGCGACGCGCAGACACCGCCTGCCCTCACGCCTGCTGGGCAGTGCGGCCAATGCCGAGCCTCAAGTTACGCCATGCCACGGTGCCACACACCCGACGGGAGCAAAGCGAACCTGTGGGCGCGCCACGGTGGCTCGAGAGCTGTTACGGTGTCGGCTTTAGAGGGCGGCCGCGACGTGCTGTTGGAGCGAGTGGCCGAGCTCCTGGACGCTGCCACCTCGCGAGCACCTCCTTTCTGCGTCCGGCTGCCACCTCTGGCCCAGAGCGCGCCATACGGCGACCCCGTGCGCGCCCATACAACCTCAAGCAGGCTCCAGGGCCTACTCGACGCCAACTTGGCTAGCAGCACCAGGCAGCAAGCCGCGCGGACCCCATCTCCGGCCGGGGAAGGAGCGCACGCCGTGACCTTTGGCCTTGGCGGACCACCGCGCCACCACTCTCAAGACAACGCTCCGGGCCAGACTGCGTGGCATATGGGGCACTACAGTGAGACCTATGGGGCAGCGTCCCCAGAAGCTTATGTGCCCCGCATGATGGATCAAGAGAGCGCACGGGAAGAAGACCATGGCTCATTCCTTGGGCCAAGGTGGGGCGAGGAGACACCACAAGCTGAGCTCTTTCAGGAACGCCAAGAGGGCCTCAACAACCGCGCCGGCGGCATCAACTATCTGGTACCATTAATTCCTCAGGAGCAAGCTTATGCTAACCGTGTGCCGCAGGAGGTACAGGTCGCCATGACAGTGGTTGCCCCAACTCGCAGCCTCTACCCTCAGGAGGAGGGCATCGGGGGCTGCAGGAGAGGGGCCGAGATCCGGGTTCGTCCCCGCGGCGCTTGGCGCAAGATGTTCTCGGGAGGTAGGCCCTCTGCCGGGGAGGTGCCTCAGGGCCTGCCCCCGCTAGAGGACCCGTGGTCGTCCGGGGAACCGCTGGCGACCGCTCTACCCTATTGGCGTCGTCCTTGGTCTCCGGCCGATGTCGGTGGCGGTAGAGTGTGGCGCAAGGCGGGGCCCTCATCCGCGATATGAGCAAGGCCGACACTGTGAAGAAGGCCCAAAGGCTCGTGAAGCTCGCCGCCTGTGACACTCTCACATAATAATGAGGGGTTGTACACGCCCGAGTCTCGTGGCGCCGGCCTCAAGCCCGGGCTCCCTCCCACGCCCAAATGGCGATGCTTAGCTCCACATTTGGTGAGAAGACGTCAAGACTAGACTAGGTGCCGACGCGACCTTTTGCTTTTTTGCCTTTTCCTCTCTGACAAGTTTCTTCGATTTGAATTTGTTGGATTTGAGTTCGAGTCTTGCGCATGCTTGGGGAAGGGTGTTTAGTCTCATTCTAGCAATCTCGTGTTCTGGTTTCGCTTGCGTCCAAAGCTAGCGTTAGCTGCCTCCCCTCATGAGCCCCTCGTGAGCCGGGCGGGCCAATCGCGCCCACAGCTCGGACGGTGTTGCCACGCCCTCTCCGGAGGTTCTTATCGCAGGATCAATGGGTTCACCAGAAGACACATATGGCGCTTATGGCCCCACAACCCCGCCGGGCTCACCTGTGGTCAAAGGTAAACGAGCCACCTGACCCACCATCGGGCCGCCGTTAAGCTCACACGCCATGCTAAGATTACCAAGGCATTTATCAGAACCTTACATGAGGGGCTTCCCTCCCAAAATGCTCTCACAGCCTTGAGGCCAAGCCCAACCTCTTTCATGTAGGGTAAACAGCGATGACAAGCAATCAGTCGACATGTCGCTCATGGCGCCTTCTAGGTCACCTCCGAGGCGTCGCGACATCATCGCCACCACCAACACCTCCGCTTGGCCGCCAGACCGTCCACCACGCTGCCTTCATCGGCGGCCACGATCACGCCGTCATCATCAGACATGAAGGCCCTGACAAGGTCGTCCACGTGATCCTCCACCCATTGCACCAGGTCACCCCGGACGGCTATGGGCACCGGTGCGATGGCGGCATCAAAGTCGGCGGGGATCCCTCGTCCCGCAGAAATCAAGACACGGAGAAAGCGCCGAGCAAGGCTCGCTCCTCTCCTCGACGAGCCAACGAGACCTCTCGGCGCGGTTCTCCAGAGCGCTACCACGTCCAAAAATACTGGAGGTTGCCGGCATAGTTGGTCTCGTGCGACTCCTCGGCAGTAGCCTCGCAAATATTGCCCAGGGCCACGTTAGCCCGTTCCCTGAGCATCCGGAGCATGGGGGCGTGCTCGTGCTCCAGAACCCGCCGCCGACGAATCTCGCCCTCGTTCGCCGGCGATGGCCTCGGCGCCATCAATCCTCCTCACGGAGAAGAAGCAGCTCGGTGCGGGAGGAGGTCAGCTCCGCCTGCGCTGCGCAAAGGGCGGCTACGGAGGAGTCCGCACCCCGCGTCACTTCGTCTAGTTTGGCCTTGAGGGCCGCGGTCCCGCCCTCAGCTTCGGCCCTGACCAGCTCCAACCTCAACTCATGCTGGCGCTCGAGGCCTGAGCGAGCTTCCGCTACATGGCGGTCGATCTCTTCTTGGGCTCGGGCTTGGCATGGGCGAATCGCCCTCCGCTCGAGCCACCAGCGCTCCTCGTCTCCAGCCGCTCAAGGTCGAGGATGCGCTCGGCGGCCTCCAGCGTCAGCGCTTCCTCGCGCTTCTGGAGCTCTGCCCGGTCGACGGAAGCCTCCTTCAGCGACACAAGTGCAGCCTGGCGCAACTTCACCTGCTGCTCCAGAGAGTTGCTCCAGGCTTGAAGCTCCCACGCACGCTCCTCCGCGTCCCTGCGCCGCCGATCTGCTTCCATGGCCTCCTCGACGGCTCGAGAGCAAGCCTCTCGCAAGGCCGCCAGCGACGCCTCAGCCTTCGCATTGTCAAGGTCACGCTGGTGACGCGCGAGGGCAACGGCTACCTTCAGCTTGCGCCTCTCCTCAGCAAGGCGCAAACCTTCAGCCTCGAGACGCGCATCCTCGCCGGCAAGCTCCGCCCCGAGCCGGTTCACCGCGTCCGTCGCCCCACGGAGAAATTCTTGACGGCAGGCGCGGCGTTCGCAAGCACGCCTGAGCACGTCTTCCGCGTCCTCCTCTGCTGCTGGAGTATGCGGAGGGCCCAGAGGCGGCACGCCTCCTCCCGCAGGGCAGGGGGCTGGCGCCCCAACAATTGCCGGACGGGCCTCGCCAGGAGCAGGGCCTGGCGCCGGCCCGTCCCCAGAAGAAGAGCTCAAGATTGACTTCAACCAATCGCCATTCACGACCAAGGAAGGAGCACGGGGCAAGCTGGCTGTGCCCCGGGAGAACTCGAGAAGGGAAGACAGCAGGCGCATAGGCTCGGGACACTCAGCTGAACGAGCCACCTCTGCGGCCGACTGAGTGATAAGGGCGCCGCTTGAACCCGACGCACCAAGGACCAGCGGCGGGGACGGAGCTTGGGGAGATGGCTCTTTGGCTGTCTCCATGAACTGGTAGGAAGGGCCCCAAAGGCCACGGTCGGTTGCAAAACCGAGAAGTAGAGGAGCAGAGAGAGAAGAGGACTTACTCAAATGCTGTGGTGAAGTACCTCCTACACTTGACAAGCGGCAAGGGCGATCGTCACCGCCGAGGCCTCCTTCCTCTTGTGGAGGGCCACGGTTCACGCGAACCGCCTAAGCGCTCGGCGCAGGGGTCGGTTTGTGGCATGGAGGAGGTGGCGAGGTGATCAGCGCCAATGGGACCAGCCTGGGGGACGCCACCAGGCGCCGCCTCATGGGACGACCGGGGCCTCGGGAGCCCCAACCTCGGGAGCCGGAGGACACGACTCCTCGCCTGTCACTATTACGGAATGAGCTCTGGGAGATGCCGCCCTCAGGGCTTCACGCGGCGTCACCACCTCAACATCGTCCCCTTTAACTCCTGACGGTTCTCGTCTCCCTGCTCCATCACGCGAGACAGAGCCACTTTGGGCGACTGGAAGAGCTACCACGGTAACTGGGTTCTCGCGAGGCCCACTGAGGCCAGCCGGGCGCAGCCCCCACTCGTCAAAGTTGGGCATCTACTTCACGAAATTGGCCCTGCCCGAACAGAGATACAAGAGGGCACCATCATGTCGAAGGCTGCCTGGGGAAGGATTGCCAACCAGACCTCGAGCACCGTCCTCAAGACTTCAGCGCCAGTCCCTCCCCAAGTCGCATGCGTCTTGGCGCCCGCAAAGTCCCACATCCGATGAGAGTGGCGCTGGAGAGGAGCAATGCGACACTGAAGGAACTCCATCACCACCTTGGGCGCCGTCACGTTGAGCGCCCTCAAGCTCTCGAAGCAGCACCACACGAATGCAAGCCGGGTGTCCGACCCCAGCCTGAGTTGGAAATAGCAGGCAAGGTAGGATGCGAGAGCAAGGGGCTGGGCACCCCAACATCCACATACAACCACCGCTCTCTAAACTTGGCCTCAGGGGGAGGGAGTCCGAAATCGATCCCTAAAGCAGCCGTCTCTGGCACCGCAAGGAAGCTCACACACCCCGAGCATTGAGTAGGATCGCTCAGGCGCAAAGAGAAGAAGTGACGCAGCAGGGCAACGGAAGGAGGGATGCCCACCATTGCCTCACAGACAAAGGCGAAGACAGCCAGGAGGGTAATGGACTCGGGCCCGAGATGCATCATGTGGATCTGATAGTGGGAGAGCACCGTATTGAAGAAAGCGGAGAAGGGGGGAACCAGACCCACCCACAGGGCATCAGCGAAGAACCGGACCTCCGTGACAATCCTGTCGAAGGAGGCATGGGACGCAGGCCATGCCGTGGTCCTGCCACACTCGTTGAAGATGGTGGCAAGAGCAGAGCGGACCTTGCCCAAGGCCTCGGGGTTGAGTATGATGGATCGATCGACGGCGGGGGCCACCGCCGGAGGCGAGCAAGACGAAGGCGCGGGCTTCTTCGCCTTTTCCTTCTTCGTTGGCGCCATGGCGACAGGAAGGGTCAGAGTCCAAGTTGGATCAAGGGCGGAAGTTGGAGCCAGAGGAAGAAGGAAGGGCCGGGAATGCGCGGACGCGAAAGGGGAATGGCTGTGTGCAACCCCGGGTCCGCTTAGCCGGCCGTGTAATGAGGCATTGTGGGGAAGCGGAGATGCCCACGACCAATCAATCGCCATGCGGCGCCCAAGGCCGCAGGCTGTTGGGGCCCGCGGCGCTTCACACTTGCCCCTTTGCTTCTCTGCTAAGCCAAGTCCGGGCGCGCCTTGGGCCCGGGGGCTACTGTCGGCGTCTGGGAACGGGGGTCCCCCAGACTTGCCTGCCTGCGGCCTGCGGCATGGCTCAAGTGGGGGCCCAGCGCGGCCCAGCTTCATCAGCTCAAGCTCAAGACCCTCATGAGGGGCCAAGCCTCGCGGGGCGGACTACAGGAACCTTCCTCAGGAGCAGCCTCGTCAGGCAGGCTCACGAGGAGGCGGAGAGATCAAGGCAGGGTACCTCACGAGGTTGTCTCGTGACGCAAGCCATGACGATCGAGACCAAAGGGCGCCAGGGGCGCCGGCTGCAAGAATGTCCTTGTTTCCCTTTGGTGCAAAGGAGGCAAGCAGTGCCAAGGCATCGTGCAAAGGTTACCGCTTGGTGCAACAAGACCAAGACCAGCAGAGCGGCAGGACGGAGGTCATCGTGGAGCCCAGGACGGCGTCACCGTCAGAGCCTTTGGCAGCCGAAGACCAACTTTAGTCAGGATAAGTGTACTAGATGTTCCCCTTCAAAATGGCCAATTGTTGGCACCCTTCCTGCTCATTATGTGGGAAGATGCCCAGGGCCTCCCTCCGTAAATAGGACTAGCCACCAAACGAGAGGAGGACCGATCGGAGCAGGAAGGGCAGAAGGACGAACCAAGACGGGAAAAACCTACCAGAGAGAGAGAGAAGCGACTGGACTCACCCAAGAAGTCCATCGCACCAGCTCAAGAACAGCCCCTCGCGAGGTTGTTCTTCCTTTGTACTGTTCTTCATCAGCCCCAGAGGCAATCCACCACACCACAAACTAGAGTAGGGTATTACACCACAATGGTGGCCCGAACTAGTATAAACCTCGTGTCCCTTGTGTGTTCTTCTTCCTAGTTTAGATCCCTTGCTAACCATCGACGCGTGAGCTGGTAGGGGAAAGATCTCCGTGCGCTCCCCAGTGTTCGAACCTCAAGGGTCTGCCGGAACCCGAAATCCGACACCTTTAATATGCTGAGGCTGTGTTCGGCCAGTTTGCGCGGGATTCCTGGCATGTCAGAAGGGTGCCAGGCGAATATATCCCAGTTCTCACGAAGGAAATCCCATAGCGCGGCGTCGACCGTTGGGTCTAGTTGTGCCCCAATAGATGTTGTCTTCTTGGGGTCCGTTGGATGGACCTGGAATTTGACTATTTCCTCCGCTGGCTTGAAGGAGGTGGATTTGGGGCGTTTGTCTAAGATCACATCGTCCCTGTCCACCGTGGAGTGCAGTGCGGTTAATTCTTCGGTCGCGAGGGCTTCAGATAATGCCTCAAGGGCCAGGGATGCGGTTTTATTTTCGGCACGGAGTGCTATGTCCGGATCACTGGCGAGAGTGATTATGCCATTGGGCCCGGGCATCTTAAGCATCATGTACCCGTAATGAGGTACAACTTGGAAGCGTGTAAATGCCTCTCGTCCCAAGAGGGCGTGATATCCGTTGTTGAAAGGGGCCACTTGGAAGGTTATTTCTTCGGACCGATAATTTTCCGGTGTGCCGAATACCACGTCGAGTGTTATTTTTCCCGCACACCACGCCTCCCGACTGGGAATGATTCCTCAGAAGGTCGTGCTGCTTTGCTCGACGCGGCTCCTGTCTATTTCCATTTTGTGGAGTGCATCTTCATAGATGAGGTTTAGTCCGCTGCCGCCGTCCATGAGAACCTTGGTGAGCCGAAAGCTGTCCACGATTGGACTGAGGATCAAGGCGGCTGGTGCTGGGACTGTCCTGTATTTTGGTTCGTCACCGGCATTAAAAGTTATAGCCGTGTTGTTCCAAGGGTTTATTGCTGCTATTTGACAGACTTCGGGGAGTCCGCGGAGTGCCCTTTTGTGCTTATTGTCTGAGGCGAATGTCTCAAAGACCGTCAGTACTTTGGGATCGTCATCTTCTGGGGGGTGTTGTTCTGGGGTATTCTTAATGAGGATATCCTCGCCGCTCTTGGCCACTTGCCGGAGTATCCAACATGCTCTAAGGCTATGCATTGGTATGTTATCCGGTGTTGCGTGTATTTTGCATGGCCCATTGAGCCATCCTTCCAGAACGGTTCCGCGCCCCGTGCTAGACTTATATTTCTTTACTATTGAACCGGGCGTGTTATAAGGGTGCACCCTTTTCGCCTGAATGAGGGGTTGAGTGGGGACCGACGGTTCCCAACGGGCTGCCTGAGTTTTCCGGGCACTTTCCATTGCGTTGTACTTCTGTGCGATAGTTGCCAAGTCAGCGAAGTGTAGTATGCGACGGTGGCTGATGGCGTTGAGGATTCCTTCGTCCATGCAATTGTTGCGGAACGCTGAGATCACTTCCTTGTCGCGGCAATATTTCATCTTGTCTTTGACAAGAAGGAATCTGACCCAGAAGTGGTGGACCGTTTCCTGAGACTGTTGTTGTATGCTCATGAGAGCGCTTATATTTGGGTGGGTGGGTGGATTTAAATCTGAACCCTGACCCAATTTTGGAACCGGAGTCTGAAGGTCTTTCGAACTTAACAGATCGGGCTCCGGGATATCCACTGATTTCTTAGGCCCGTCATCCGATTCTATGTTCGGAGGGCATGATGCATCTCCTCGTAGGTGGGTGTCCGGCTCTTCAAAACCGGAGATCCGGACATAGTCTGTCCTTAGTATGGAGGAAGAGTTGTTGTCTCGCTCCTCGACTACCGCTATCTGGTGGGTGATCAGTGGAGATTTGATTTCTCTCTGATCGGGCTTAAGCCCAATTCGGTCGTAGTCTGTAGCAACCCCCAGGGCGGCGATGCGTCTAGGAGCTCGTTTAAGGACGAAAGCTCGGTTGGATCCATCTGCTTGGAGTGTTCGGAGTCGATATGAAGGGGATTTTTGATGACTCGGGAGGTCATCGTCGGCTCTACGACCGAACAGGCGGTCATGGTAAAGCCGCCCAGCCGGAGGGTTTGACCTGGGGCCAGTGCTCCTCCGGCGGTGATATTGTCCTTGAGAACAAGACGAGCCATCGATCCTGTCGTCGACGTCACAGTGGAACTCTCAATGAAGCACCTATGTCGGTGTCAAAACCGGCGGATCTCGGGTAGGGGGTCCCGAGCTGTGCGTCTAAGGTCGATGGTAACAGGAGACAGGGGACACGATGTTTACCCAGGTTCGGGCCCTCTCTATGGAGGTAATACCCTACTTCCTGCTTGATTGATCTTGATGAATATGAGTATTACAAGAGTTGATCTACCACGGGATCGTAATGGCTAAACCCTAAGTGCCTAGCCTGTATGACTATGGTAATGAATATATCCTCTCCGGACTAAGTCCTCCGGTTTATATAGACACTGGGAGGATCTAGGGTTACATAAGGTCGTTACAACGAAAGGAATCTACATATTTGGTCGCCAAGCTTGCCTTCCATGCCAAGGTGAGTCCTATCCGGACACGGGCGCAGTCTTCGGTCTTCGTATCTTCACAGCCCATCAGTCCGGCCCATGGCTAACAGGCCGGACGCCCGAGGACCCCTTAGTCCAGGACTCCCTTAGTAGGTGCCACAGAAAACATCTTTCTGTGCTGCGCTACTCTCTGGTTGAAGTGAAGGTTCAACAACCTCATCAAGTTCTATCGTCCTCCCACTTAGTTCTTTCGAGAGAAACCCTTTCTCGAGAAAGGAATTGTTCCTAGCGACAAATATTTTGCCCTCAGATCTGAGATAGAAGGTATACCCATCGTCTTGTTTGGGTATTCTATGAAGACACAATTTTCCGCTTTGGGTTCGAGCTTTTCTGGCCGAAGCCTATCGACATAAGCATCGTAGCCCCAAACCTTAAGAAACAACAACTCAGGTTTCTTGCCAAACCATAGTTCATACGGTGTCGTCTCCATGGACTTAGATGGTGCCCTATTTAAAGTGAATGTAATTGTCTCTAATGCATAACCCCAAAATGATAGCGGTAGATCGGTAAGAGACATCATAGATCGCACCATATCCAATAGGGTGCGACTACGACATTTGGACACACCATTACGCTATGTCGTTCCAGGTGGCGTCAACTGTGAAACGATTCCACCTTGTCTTTAGTGATTGCCAAACTCATAACTCAGATACTTTCCCCTTGATCAGATCGTAGGAACTTGATCTTCTTGTTATGATGATTCTCAACTTCACTCTGAAATTGCTTGAACTTTTCAAACATTTCATACTTATGCTTCATTAAGTAAATATACCCATATCTACTCAATTCATCGGTGAAGGTGAGAAAATAACAATATCCACTGCGTGCGTCAACACTCATCATACCGCACACATCAGCATGTGTGATTTCCAACAAGTCACTTGCCCGTTCCATTGTTCCAGAAAACGGGGTTTTAGTCATCTTGCCTATGAGGCATAGTTCGCATGTGTCAGGTGATTCAAAATCAAGTGACTCCAAAAGTCCATTAGCATGGAGGTTCTTCATGCGCTTTACGCCAATATGACCTAAGCGGTTGTGCCACAAGAAAGTGGTACTATCATTATCAACTCTACATCTTTTGGCATCAATGTTATGAACATGTGTATCACCACGACCAAGATTCAATAAACCATTCACATTGGGTGTATGACCATAGAAGGTATTATTCATGTAAACAGAATAACCATTATTCTCTGACTTAAATGGATAACCATATTGCAATAAACATGATCTAATCATGTTCATGCTCAACGCAGACACCAATGCAAACAACATTTATCTGGGTTCAATACTAATCCCGAAGGTAGAGGGAGCGTGCGATGGTGATCATATCATCCTTGGAAACACTTCCAACACACATCGTCACCTCGCCTTAGCTAGTCTCCATTTATTCCGTAGCTTTTGTTTCGAGTTACCAATATTAGCAACTGAACCGGTATCTAATACCCATGTGCTACTAGGAGTACTAGTAGGGTACACATCAATAACACATATATCAAATATACTTTTGTTGAAGTTTTCATCTTTCTTATCTACCAAGTATTTGAGGCAGTTCTGCTACCAGTGACAGTTCCCCTAATAGAAGCACTTCGTCTCGGGTTTGGGTTCTTAGGTTTCTTCACCTGAGCGGCAACTGGCTTGCCATTCATGAAGTTTCCCTTCTTGCCCTTGCCCTTCTTTGAAACCAGTGGTCTTGTTAACCATCAACACTTGATGCTCCTTCTTGATTTCTACCTTTACGGCCTTAAGCATGACGAACAGCTCCGGGATCATCTTCCCTTGCATGTTATAGTTCATCCCGAAACTCTGGCAGCTTGGTGATAGTGACTGGAGAACTTTTGTCAATCACTCTCTTATCTGGAAGATTAACTCCCACTTGATTCAAATGATTGAAGTACCCAGACATTCTGAGCAGATGCTCATTGGCTGAGCTATTCTCCTCCATCTTGTAGGCAAAGATCTTGATAGAGGTCTCAAACCTCTCAGCACCGGCATGAGCCTGGAATACCAATTTTAGCTCTTGGAACATCTCATATGTTCCCTGGCATTCAAAACGCTTTTGGAGCCCCGACTCTAAGCCATAAAGCATGGTGCACTAAACTATCAGGTAGTCATCAGAACGTGTCTGCCAGATGTTCACAACATCCACAGACGACGCCAGAGGGGTTGGCACACCGAGCGGTGCATCAAGGACAGAAGCCTTCTGTGTAGCAGTGAGGACAATCCTCAGACTATGGCCCTAGTCCGCACAACTGCTTGCAATATCTTTCAATTTAGTCTTTCTCTAGGAACGTATTAAAACAGGGAGCTAAAGCGTGAGCTATTAATCTACAACATATTTGCATAGACAATTTTAGATTATGTTCATGATAATTAAGTTTATCTAATCAAATTATTAATGAACTCCCACTTAGATAGACATCCCTCTATTCATCTAAGTGATACATGATCCGAATCGACTAGGACGTGTCCGATCATCACGTGAGAGGGACTAGTCATCAACGGTGAACATCTCCATGTTGATCGCATCTACTATATGACTCATGTTCGACCTTTCGGTCTTTTGTGTTCCGAGGCCATGTCTGTACATGCTAGGCTCGTCAAGTCAACCTAAGTGTTTCACATGTGTAAATCTTGCTTACACCCGTTGTATGAGAATGTTAGAATCTATCACACCCGATCATCACGTGGTGCTTCGAAACAACGATCCTTCGCAACGGTGCACAGTTAGGGGGAACACTTCCTTGAAATTTTGTGAGGGATCGTCTTATTTATGCTACAGTCGTTCTAAGCAAATAAGATGCAAACATGATAAACATCACATGCAATTCATAAAGTGACATGATATGGCCAATATCATCTTGCGCCTTTGATCTCCATCTTCGAGGCGCGGCATGATCACCATTATCACCGGCATGACACCATGATCTCCATCATCATGTCTTCATGAAGTTGTCTTGTCAACTATTACTTCTACTACTATGGCTAACGGTTAGCAATAAAGTAAAGTACTTACATGGCGTTTTCATTGACACACAGGTCATACAATAAATTAAGACAACTCCTATGGCTCCTGCCGGTTGTCATACTCATCAACATGCAAGTCGTGATTCCTATTACAAGAACATGATCAATCTCATACATCACATATATTTAATTCATCACATCCTTTTGGCCATATCACATCACATAGCATACCCTGCAAAAACAAGTTAGACGTCCTCTAATTGTTGTTTGCATGTTTTACGTGGCTGCTATGGGTTTCTAGCAAGAACGTTTCTTACCTACCAAAAGCCACAATGGTGATATGCCAATTGCTATTTACCCTTCATAAGGACCCTCTTCATCGAATCCGATCCGATTAAAGTGGGAGAGACAGACACCCGCTAGCCACCTTATGCATCGAGTGCATGTTAGTCGGTGGAACCTGTCTCACGTAAGAGTACTTGTAAGGTTGGTCCGAGCCGCTTCATCCCACAATGCCACCGAATCAAGATAAGACTAGTAACGGTAAGCAAATTGAACAAATCATCGCCCACAACTACTTTGTGTTCTACTCGTGCATAGAATCTACGCATAGACCTAGCTCTGATGCCATTGTTGGGGAACGTAGCAATAATTCAAAATTTTCCTACTGTCACCAAGATCAGTCTAGGAGATGCTAGCAACGAGAGAGATGGAGTGCATCTTCATACCCTTGAAGATCGCTAAGCGGAAGCGTTACAAGAACGCGGTTGATGGAGTCGTACTCGCGACGATTCAAATCGCGGAAGATCTGATCAAGCGCCGAACAGACGGCGCCTCCTCGTTTAACACACATACAGCCTGGGGACGTCTCCTCCTTCTTGATCCAGGAAGGGGAGACGATAAGTTGAGGGAGAATTCCAGCAGCACGACAGCGTGCTGGTGGAGGAGCTCGTGGTTCTCCGGCAGGGCTTCGCCAAGCACTACGGAAGAGGAGGAGGAGTTGGAGAGGGGGTGGGCTGCGCCAAGGGAAGGGTGCGGCTGCCCTCCCACCCCCTCACTATATATAGGGAGAAGGGGAGAGGGGGGAGGCGCCCTAGGGTTTCCCCTAGGGGGCGGCGGCTAAGGCAGATTGGATCTCCCTAGGGAAACCCTAGGGAGACTTGCCCCCCAAGCCAAGCAGGTGGAGGCTTGCCCCCCAAGCCAGGTGGAGGCGCCCCACCTCCCCAAGTAACGTGGGAAAGGGTGTGGGGGCGCACAACCCCTTAGTGGGCTGGTTTGCCCCCTCCCCTTGGCCCATGAGGCCCTGCAACACTTGTCGGGGCCCCCGAAACACCTTTCTGTCATGCTGGCCATAGCCTGGTACCCACGGAACACTTCCGGACTCCAATACCCTTCATCCAATATACCGATCTTCACCTCCGGACCATTCCGGAACTCCTCATGACGTACGGGATCTCATTCGAGACTCCGAACTGCCTTCGGTAACCACATACTATTTTCCATAACAACTCTAGCGTCACCAAACCTTAAGTGTGTAGACCCTACGGGTTCGGGAACCATGCAGACATGACCGAGACCTCTCTCCGGCCAATAACCAACAGCGGGATCTGGATACCCATGTTGGCTCCCACATGTTACACGATGATCTCATCGGATGAACCATGATGTCGGGGATTCAATCAATCCCGTATTCAATTCCCTTTGTCCATCGATATGTTACTTGCACGAGATTCGATCGTCGGTATCCCTATACCTTGTTCAATCTCGTTACCGGCAAGTATCTTTACTCGTTCTGTAATGCCTGATCCCGTGGATAACTCATTAGTCACACTGAGCTCATTATGATGATGCATTACCGAGTGGGCCCAGAGATACCTCTCCGTCACACGGATTGACAAATCCCAGTCTCGATTCGTGCCAATCAAAGAACACCTCATTTTTCAAATTTGTTACACAACGGTTACCATGCGTGCATGCTACGGGACTAGCAAACTTCAACACAAGTATTTCTCAAATTCACAATTACTCAACTAGCACAACTTTAATATCACTACCTCCATATCTCAAAACAATCATCAAGTATCAAACTTCTCTTAGTATTCAATGCACTTTATATGAAAGTTTTTATTATACTAATCTTGGATGCCTATCATATTAGGACTAATTTTATAACCAAAGCTAATTAGCATGCTGTTCTAAGGAGCTCTCAAAATAATATAAGTGAAGCATGAGAGATCAATTATTTCTATAAAATAAAACCACCACCGTGCTCTAAAAGATATAAGTGAAGCACCACAGCAAAAACTATATAGCTAAAAAGATATAAGTGAATCATATAGAGTATTCTAATAAATTCCGAATCATGCGTGTCTCTCTAAAAAGGTGTGTACAGCAAGGATGATTGTGGTAAAATAAAAATCAAAGACTCAAATCATACAAGACGCTCCAAGAAAAACACATATCATGTGGTGAATAAAAATATAGCTCCAAGTAAAGTTATCGATGGACGAAGACGAAAGAGGGGATGCCTTCCGGGGCATACCCAAGCTTAGGCATTTGATTGTCCTTGGATTTTACCTTGTGGTGCCTTGGGCATGCCCAAGCTTAGGCTCTTGCTACTCCTTGTTCCATAATCCATCAAATCTTTTACCCAAAACTTGAAAACTTCAGAACACAAAACAGAAAATCTCATGAGCTCCGTTAGCGAAATAAAATAAACTACCACTTTAAGGTACTGTAATGAACTCATTATTTATTTATATTGGTGTTAAACCTACTGTATTCCAACTTCTCTATGGTTCATAAACTCCATTACTAGCCATAGATTCATCAAAATAAGCAAACAACACACGAAAAACAGAATCTGTCAAAACCAGAACAGTCTGTGGTAATCTGTATCTAACGCAAAATTATATAACTCAGAAAATTTTACCAAAATAGGAAGGCCTATACAATTTGTTTATTGATCTACTGCAATTGGAATCAGTATTTTATCACGTTCTGGTGATTTTAAACAATTGTTTTCGTGAGCAGAAAGTTTCTGACTTTTTCTGCAAGATCAAATAATTATCATCCAAGAAGATCCTATAGGTTTTACTTTGCACAAACACTAATTAAAACACAAAAACAAGTATAACCATAGGCTAGATCAAAAATATATTGAATAACAGCAAGGAAAAATATTGGGCTGTCTCCCAACAAGCGCTTTTATTTAAAGCCTTTTGGCTAGGCATTGATAATTTTAATGATGCTCACATGAAAGACAAGAATTGAAGCGCAAAGAGAGCATCACAAAACACGTGATAAACATGTCTAAGTCTAACATACTTCCTATGCATAGGCATTTTATAAGCAAACAAATTATCATAGCAAGCAAAAATTAGCATGTGCAAGGAAGAAGAAAGAGACGATAGCAATCTCAACATGACGAGAGGTAATTTAGTAAGATAAAAGTTTCTACAACCATGTTTTCCTCTCTCATAATAATTACATGTAGGATCGTAGGCAAATTCAACAAAATAGCTATCACATAACATATTCTCAACACGATCCACATGCATACGAAGTTGACACTCTTCCAAAATAGTGGGATTATTATTAACTAAAGTCATGACCTCTCCAAACCCACTTTTATCACTGGGATCGAGCACCGCATGATTGAACCCAAAGCTAAGCACTTCTCCCATTGCAAGAAGGATCAATCTAGTAGGCTAAACCAAACTGATAATTCAAAGAGACTTGCAAAGATAACCAATATACATAAAAGAATTCAGAGGAGATTCAAATATTGTTCATAGATAATCTTGATCATAAATCCACAATTCATCGGATCTCGACAAACACACCGCAAAAAGAGTTACATCGAATAGATCTCCAAGAGAATCGAGATGAACTTTGTATTGAGATCCAATGAGAGAGAAGAGTCCATCTAGTCAATAACTATGGACCCAAAGGTCTGAGGTAAACTACTCACACATCATCGGAAAGGCTATGGTGTTGATGTAGAAGCCCTCCATGATCGATTCCCCCTCTGGCGGAGCGCCGGAAAAGGCCCCAAGATGGGATCTCACGGGTACAGAAGGTTGCGGCGGTGGAAATAGGGTTTTGTGGTGCTCCTCGATGGTTCCGGGGTATAAGAGTATATATAGGCGAAGGAAGTCGGTCAGGGGAGCCACAAGGGGCCCACGAGGGGGGAGGGCGCGCCCAGGGGGGCAGGCGTGCCTCCCTGCCTTGTGGCTTCCTCGTGTGTTTCTTGACGTCCACTCCAAGTCCTCTGGATCACGTTTGTTCCAAAAATCACACTCCCAAAGGTTTCATTCCGTTTGGACTCCGTTTGATATTCCTTTTCTGCGAAACACTGCAATAGGAAAAAAAACAGCAATTTGCACTGGGCCTTGGGTTAGTAGGTTAGTACCAAAGATAATATAAAAGTGTATAATAAAGTCCATTAAACATCCAAAACATAATATATAATAGCATGGAACAATAAAAAATTATAGATACGTTGGAGATGTATCAGCCGCATTGCCGAAATCCTCGTTGAGACCAGCGGTGAGGGTGCTGAGCATGAGTTCATCCAACACCTTGGCGCCAATATCGCGGAGCTCATCAGCGAGCCGCTTAAGGCGCATGCAGTAGTCGTCGATGGAGGAGTCATCTTGGTGGCACCCAAAAAATTCCTGCTGCAAGAACACGAGACGTTGAAGTTTATTATTAATGAAGAGGTTGTTGATCTTGGTCCACACGGCACACGCGTCATCATCCTCCGAGACGACCATGTGGAAGATGTCCGGCGAGACAGTGAGGTAGAACCACCGGATGAGAGAGGCCTCAATGGCCACCCGGTCCAGATCGCCCGCCATGAGGTCGCCATCAATGGTCCCGTCGATGTGCTCGAGGAGGTGGTACTCGCGGAAGAGGAGCTTGAAATAGGTCTTCCACGCATAGTACGAGGAGTTGGATTGGTCGAGCTTGATGGGGACGCGGGTGTGGATGTCAAGACGGCGAACGGCGGTAGCTTCAGGCTCAGGTGCGGCGAACGGGTTCGAGTTGCTGGAGTGGGGAGACGCCATGGAGGAGCTGCGGCGGTGGGAGCGGCTCGGGTGGGTTAGGGTTAGCGGCGGCGACGCGGGGTAGGGTTAGGGTTTAGGTGTGCGGCGGCGGCTAGGGGAGAGGGAAGCAGCGGCGATAGAGAGGATGGCGGCGGCTGCGTGGGAGAGAGGGCGTGGCGGCGGCGTACAACGGCGGCGGCTACGTGGCGGAAGGCGGCGGCGGCCGCTGTACGGCGGCGGCGGCGGGTTTAGGCGGAAGCGAGGAAAGGAATAGGCGTTCTATCTGATACCATGTTAGTTGGAAAGAAGGGATTGCATGCATTGATAATTCATTGATCATGTGCATGACACACATATATAGGTACAGGGTGGACCGGCCTCTACTTGTCTCCCAAGATGTACAAATATACAAAGGGGAGAGAGAGATACAACGGTATAAATATAGACCCAAGTTCTATACACATGCGGTAGACAATGTATGCTCAACAAAAACAACATCACTCTGTCGTGATGCCACAATAAAGTGGAGTACAAACAGCCAACTATCTACCACTCCCACGTCCCAAAATATATGACTCGAGTTTATACTAACTTTTTAGAAAGTTAGTACAAACCGAGGGAGTACATTACAACATGTAAGAGGCTGATGGGCCGGCATGCGGCCTGCCACGCTGTGCCACCATCTAGGGCTAGACCGAGACGTGTGTTCCCCCTGGTTTACCATCTTCAGGGTGGGGTTTTGCTGCTCGTGTCGCGGATTCGACGGCGGCGGAGCAATCACAACTGAGTACGGCGGGTCACGGGAACGGGGAATCTCCGCCGCCGCATCTTCCACTGCTGGCCGCTATCGCCGCGTGGGACACTTGGGCGGCATCGCCGGCGCGGTGGATATGCAGTCGCTGGGCTAGAGATGACAGCTACGGTGGATGACAATGATACGAGGATGGCTACGACAGAGGACAGTGGGATCATGATGGATATGGGGAAGTGGCCATGCCAAAAGTTCAAGTATGTGATGTCAATTTAAACTTGTGATGTCAAATACATGTGTATTTACAATTTTTCTACCATCTTCTGCATAATTTTTACTTGTAGTTAAGAGTTTCACCAAAATGTTGTGTGGTCAAGTGACCACACTGCTTGAACGTGGCTTCGCCATATGGGGCCTATGTTGATGACCGCAACATGGGTTCGCCATCAAATGGTGGTGGCCGGGGATATGTTGGAGATCAGTGTGGCAGCACAACGAGACCGGCGGCCGCAGTTACGTCAGACCACCCGGGAGCTTTGTCGAACCCCAGCAGTACAAACCCTAGGGGGGTAGATGGCATATCTTGGAGGGCAGGAGGGCGGCTGGTGCTACCGGCCAAAACCTCCCTCGACACGCCCCACCGCCTCGTGTTGACCTGCCTCCCCTATAGTTGATGTGATGACCTCGATGACGTAGGCGAGTCCTGTCACGGTGCCGACGATGATGGCAACAGGGCCCCATATACCGGCACTACCTGCTACTTGTGAGCTGCGTAGGGATTTCTTCAAAAAGGAGAGGATGATGAATTACAATAGAGATAAGTATTTCCCTCAGTTATGAAACCAAGGTTATCAATCCAGTAGGAGAACCAAGCAACACTATGTAAACAACACCTTCACACAAACAACAAATACTTGCAACAAAACGCGTAGAGGGGTTGTCAATCCCTCAGCGGTTACGAGCAACATTAAATTGTATAGGATTTGATAGATAGATCTGACAAAAATAAAAAAATAAAAAAATTGCAGTAAGATATTTTTGGTTTTAATGTATGATAGAAAATAGACCCGGGGGCCATAGTTTTCACTAGAGATTTCTCTCCAGAAAAGAGCATACGGTGGGTAAACAAATTATTGTTAGGCAATTGACAGAAAAGAAAATAATTATGATGATATCCAAGGCAATGATCATATATATAGGCATCACCTCCGAGACAAGTAGACCGAAATGATTCTGCATCTCCTACTATTACTCCACACATCTATCGCTATCCAGTATGCATCTAGTGTATTAAGTTCATGAAAGAACGGAGTAGCGCCTTAAGTAAGATGCATGATGTAGACAAGATAAACTGACATATGAAATAAATCTCATCTTGTTACCCTTAATAGCAACGATACATGCGTGTTATGTCTCTTTCTATTACTGAGATTGAGCACCGCAAGATCGAACGCATCACAAAGCACCCCTTCCCATGGCAAGATAAATCAATCTAGTTGGTCAAACGAAACCAATAAATGGAGAAGAAATATGAGGTTATAATAATCATGCATAAAAGAGTTCAGAGAAAACCCAAATAATATTCATGGATACATCCGATCATAAACTCACAATTCATCGGATCCCAACAAACACACTGCAAAAAGTCATTACATCAAATAGATCTCCAAGAACACCGAGGAGAACATTGTATTGAAGATCAAAAAGAGAGAAGAAGTCATCTAGCTACTAACTATGGACCCGTAGGTCCGTGGTAAACTAGTCACGCATCATCGGAGGGGCATCAAGGATGATGAAGAACCCCTCCATAATCGTTTCCCCCTCCGACAGAGTGCGAAAAAGGCCTCTGGATGGGATCTCATGGTTCTGGAACTTACAGCAGCAGAAAAATTATTTCATGGACTCCCTGGTAGGTTTCCTGATTTTAGAGTATTTATAGGGGGTGGAGTTAGGTCAAACGGAGGCTCGTGGGCCCCACTACCCATTAGGGCGTGCTAGAGGCCCTTAGCGCGCCCTGGTGCCTAGTGGGCCACTCCTCCATCTTCTTGTGGTCTCTCGAAGCTTCCAGGGTCTGTTATTGCCAGAAAAAATGTCCAAAAACTTTTGTGGCATTTGGACTTTGTTTGGTACTGATACTCTGCAATGTCAAAAAACAAGCAAAAAACAACAACTAACACTGGGCAATAAGTTAGTAGGTTAGTCCCACAAATGATATAAAGTTGCTTGTAGTTGTATATAAAACATACAAGATTGATAATATAATAGCATCAAACAATCAAAAATTATAGATACGTTGAAGACGTATCAAGAATCGCCAAGCTTAATTCCCGCTCGTCCTCGAGTAGGTAAATGATGAAAACATAATTTTTTGATGTGGAATGCTACCTAACATATTCATCATATATTCTTTTCTTTGTAGGATGGACATTTGGACTTGAATGATTCAAATCAATAGTCTATAATTTGACATGAAAACATCAATACTTAAGCATATCAACAAGCAACTATGTATTTCAAAATATATATCAACGTTAAAGAAAGCTATCCCTAGCCCATTATGCTCAGTCATTGTTCCATTCATGAAACACACTCAAATATTAACTACATCAATTACACAAGCATGACAATAGTGTTCCCTAGTTGGTGCTTTATAAGAGAAGATGGAGACTCAATAATTTTTTTTGCATAAAAGTAAATAGATAGGCCCTTCACAGAGGGAAGCAGAGATTTGTAGAGGTGTCAAAGCTCATAGATTAAATTGAGAGATAAAATTGTTTTGAGAGGCATGCTTTTCCTGTAAAAAAAATGACCGAGAATTCCAAATATCTTTCATGCTAGACAAAGTATAGGAGGCTCCCAAACAAAAATTAAAAATTATTTTCTTTCCACCATTCTTTCACAATCCATGGCTAGACGTATCCACGGGTCTCTTCCATACCAACACTTTACAAGGAATTTATTATCATAGTATTTTATTTCATTTTGGGACTGGGCATCCCTATTAACTGCCACACTCTCGTGCAATGACAAATGAATAAACACTCGCCGTGAGAATAAAATACCTAGCATGGAAAATATTGGCCACCCCCTGCCACTTCATAGTGGTACATGCACACTAAACGGAAATTCATTTTGAAAATTAGAGTTGGCACATACAAATTTACTTGGGAACGACATGAAAATACCGCATATAGGTAGGTATGGTGGACTCATTTGGCACAACTTTGGGTTTAAGGAGTTGGATGCACAACAGTATTCTCGCTTATTACAAGTTAAGGCTAGCAAAGAGATTGAGAAGCAACCAACCAAAAAACAAAAACGGTCATAAATGCGCATTGAACATAATTAACATTGAATTATGCACAAGAAGTAGGATATAATTTCATTGCATAACTATTGAATTTACGCGCATGTATATGGAAACACAAACCTTAACATCAATATTCTTACTAAAGCATAATTACTCACCAACATGACTCACATATCACTATCTCCATATCGCAAAACTATTGCAAGGAATAAAATTTATAATATCCAATGATCTTCATGAAAGTTTTTATTATACCCCCCTTGGATATCCATCACTTTGGGACCAAATGCATATCTCGTGCAAATTACCATTACTATTCTTAACTCTCAAAAGGATCTAAGTGAAGCACGAGAGCATAAATATTTCTTAAAAAAATTCAACTCTCAGTATAATATAAGTGAAGCATGGGAGCATATTTCTTTAAAAAAATTCAACTCTCAAAAAAATATAAGTGAAGCAAGAGGGTTTATTTCTTTAAAATATAACCACTGCCATGCTCAAAAAGATATAAGTGAAGTATTAGAGCAACTGCCTAGCTCAAAAGATTTAAGTGAAGCACATAGAGTATTCTAGCAAATCATGGTATGTGTGCGGCTCTCTCAAACAAGTGTGTTCAGCAAGGATGATTGTGACAAACTAAATAGCAAACAAAGCAAAGACTCATATACTAGAAGACTCTCCAAGCAAAACTCATGATATGTGACGAATAGAAATATAGCTCCAGGTAAAATTACCAATGGTCGTTAGAAGAAAGAGGGGATGCCTTCCAGGGCATACACAAGCTTAGTTGCTTGGGAGTCCTTGAACCTTGGGGCGTCTTGGGCATTTCCCAGCTTAGGCTCTTGCCACTCCTTATTCCTTCATCCATCGTGATCTCACCCAAAACTTGAAAACTTCAATCACACAAAACTTAACAAAACCTTCGTGAGATCCGTTAGTATAATAAAGAAAATCACGACTTTAAGTACTGTTGCAAACTCATTCGTATTTTTTATTGCATTATACCTACTGTATTCTAGTTTTACCATGGCTTGTACCCCCGATATAATCCATAGACTCATCAAAATAAGCACACGATGCAACGAAAATAGAATCTGTCAAAAACAGAACAATAGTAATATGAACATTGACCATACTTCTGTAACTCCAAAAATTCTAAAAAATTAGGAAAGCATGGGAAAATTTTATATCAATTTTTTGTAAAAAAATTCAGAGCAAAAGCACGTTTATGTGAATTTATAAAATTTCATAACCGGGCACAAAAGTTTCTGTTTTTTAACATAATCGAATCAACTATCACCCAAACCATCCTAAAGGCTTTACTTGGCACAAACACTAATTAAAACATAAAAAGCACAATCATAATAGTAGCATAATTGTGTGAACATGAGAAAACTGAAAAATAATAACTTTCGGGTTGTCTCCCAATAAACTCTTTCTTTATAGCCATTAAGATAGGCTGAGATTTCAATGATGCTCACATGAAAGATAAGAATTGAAGCATAAAGTGAGCATCATAATACATGTGACAAACACATTTAAGTCTAATATACTTCCTATGCATAGGCATTTTATATGGAAACAAATTATCAAGACAAGAAATATCTAGCATATGCAAAGAAGAGGAATAAAACATTGACAATCTCAACATAACGAGAGGTAATTTAGTAAAATGAAACTTTCTACAACCATATTTTCCTCTCTCATAATAATTAGATGTAGGATCATAATCAAATTCAACAATATAGCTATCATATAAATTTTTCTCTTCATGATCCACATGCATAAAAGTTTTATAATCTTCCAAGATAGTGGGATTAACATCAACTAAAGTCATGACCTGTCCAAACCCACTTTTATCGAAAAATTCATAAGATTGAACACTCTCTAAATATGTGGAATTATTTTTAGCTAAAGTTGACACTCTCCCAAACCCACTTTCAATATTATCGCAAACATATTCATCATGAGGTTTAAATAAATTTTCAAGATCATAAGAATCATTATCACCCCAATCATGATCAATGCAATAAGTAGTGAGCATAAAAAAATCATCATCCCCTTGCTTGGGTTTTTGCATATCATTAACAAAATTTACATTAATAGAATTTATAATAATATCATTGCAATCATGCTTTTGATTCAATGAGCTATCGTGAATCACCTTATAAGTTTCTTCTTTTAACACTTCATCACAATTTTCAGA
The DNA here is from genome assembly GCA_021605205.1 of Aegilops longissima. Classification (NCBI taxonomy): domain Eukaryota; kingdom Viridiplantae; phylum Streptophyta; class Magnoliopsida; order Poales; family Poaceae; genus Aegilops; species Aegilops longissima. The sequence goes on from CM038680.1 coordinate 304,337,388, forward strand.
TTCACGAGTTTCAAGAAAAACCTCATAAAGATAATCTAGTGCACTCAAATGACTAACAATTGGTTCATCATAATTGGATCTTTAAAAAAGATTAGCAAGAGGATGAGGATCCATCTTAATTTTTCTTATTTATTTTTCTGTTTTGCAGTCATGGAGGCAAAAAGCAAACAAATGAGCAAAAAAAAATGCAAAAGCCAAATATTTTTGTGTTTTTGCACGATAATATTTTTAGAAGTGGGGGAGATGAAAACGAGAGGCAAATAGAAAATAGAGTAACTGCAAGGAGATGAAAGTTAATGTGTAGGTACTTGATAGATGTTGATGATGTCTCCCTGGCAACGGCGCCAGAAATTCTTCCTGCGACTTGTGAGTTGCGTTGGGATTTCCTCGAAGAGGAGAGGATGATGCAGTACAGTAGAGATAAGTATCTCCCTTAGTTATGAAACCAAGGTTATCAATCCAGTAGGAGAACCAAACAACACTATGTAAACAACACCTGCACACAAACAACAAATACTTGCAACCCGACGCGTAGAGGGGTTGTTAATCCCTCAACGGTTACGAGCAAGGTTAAATTGTATAGGATTTGATAGATAGATCTGACAAAAATACAAAAGAAAATAAAATTGCAGCAAGGTATTTTTGGTTTTAATATATGATAGAAAATAGACCCGGGGGCCATAGTTTTCACTAGAGGCTTCTCTCGAGAAAATAGCATATGGTGGGTAAACAAATTACTGTTGGGCAATTGACAGAAAAGCAAATAACTATGATGATATCCAAGTCAATGATCATATATATAGGCATCACGTCTGAGACAAGTAGATCAAAACGATTCTGCATCTACTACTATTACTCCACACATCGACCGCTATCCAGCATGCATCTAGTGTATTAAGTTCATGAAAGAATGGAGTAACGCCTTAAGCAAGATGACATGATGTAGACAAGATAAACTCATGTATGGAATACTTCCCATCTTGTTACCTTTCATAGCAACGATACATGTGTGTCATGTCTCTTTCTGTCACTGATATTGAGCACCGCAAGATTGAACCCATCACAAAGCACCCCTTCCCATGGTAAGATAAATCAATCTAGTTGGCCAAACCAAACCAATAAATCAGAGAAGAAATACGAGGCTATAATAATCATGCATAAAAGAGTTCAGAGAAAACCCAAATAATATTCATGGATAGATCTAATCATAAACTCACAATTCATCGGATCCCAAAAACACACTGCAAAAAGTCATTACATCAAATAGATCTCCAAGAACACCGAGGGGAACATTGTATTGAAGATCAAAAAGAGAGAATAAGCCATCTAGCTACTAATTATGGAACCATAGGTCCGTGGTAAACTACTCACGCATCATCGGAGGGACGACAATGATGATGAAGAACTCCTTCGTGATTGTCTCTCCCTCTGGCAAAGTGCCGGAAAAGGCCTCTAGATGGGATCTCGTGGTTCTGGAACTTGCAGCGTGGGAAATGTATTTCATGGACTCCCTAGTAGGTTTCCTAATTTTAGAGTATTTATAGAGGCGGAGTTAGGTCAAATGGAGGTTCGTGGGCCCCACTACCCACCAGGGCACGCCAGAGGCCCTTGCCCTGGTGCCTAGTGGGCCACTCTGATGTCTAGTACACAACTTGTTCTTGTAGATTCGTGTTGGGCCTCCAAGCGCAGAGTTTTGTAGGACAATAGCAAATTTCCCTCAAGTGGATGACCTAAGGTTTATCAACCCGTGGGAGGCGTAGGATGAAGATGGGCTCTCTCAAACAACCCTACAACCAAATAACAAAGAGTCTCTTGTGTCCCCAACACACCAAATACAATGGTAAATTGTATAGGTGCACTAGTTCGATGAAGAGATGGTGATACAAGTGTACTAATGATATTAGATATTGAATTTTTTAATAGTAACAATAAAAAACAGTAAGGTAACGAGTAACAAAAGTGAGCACAAACGGTATTGCAATGCTTAGAAACAAGGCCTACGGTTCATACTTTCACTAGTGCAATCTCTCAACAATGCTAATATAATTAGATCATATAACAATCCCTCAACGTGTGACGAAGAATCACTCCAAAGTTCTTATCTGGAGGAGAACATAAGAAGAAATTATTTGTAGGGTACGAAGCCACCGCAAAGTTATCCTTTCCGATCGATCTATAGAGATATCCCTATAAGTGTCACAAACAACCCAAGAGTTCATACTAAAATAACACCATATGATACACATCACCCAACTCTAATGTCACCTAGATACTCCAATGTCACCACGAGTATCCGTGAGTTGATTATACGATATGCATCAAACAATTCAGATTCACAATACTCAATCCAACACAAAGAACTTCAAAGAGTACCCCAAGATTTCTACCAGAGAAACATGAAAGAAAACATGCATCAACCCCTATGCATAGATTACCCAATGTCACCTTGGGAATCTGCGAGTTGAGTGCCAAGACATACATCAAGTGCTCTAGAAAACAACAAAGTATTCAATCCGATAAAAGTGAAATCTCAAAGGGAGAACTCAGTTCATCACAACAAGATAGAGAGGTGACCATATGATCCAACTATATCAACAAAACTCGTGATACATCAAGATCGTGCCAAGTCAAGAACACAAGAGACAGAGAGAGAGAGAGAGAGAGAGAGAGAGAGAGAGAGATCAAACACATAGCTACTAGTACAAACCCTCAGCCTCGAGGGTGGACTACTCCCTCCTCATCATGGTGGCCGTCGGGATGATGAAGATGGCCTCCGGTGATGATTTCCCCCTCCAGCAGGGTGCCAGAACAGGGTCTAGATTGGTTTTTCGTGGCTATAGAGGCTTGATGCGGCTCGAAGCTACGTCGGTATTTCCCCAAAGAGGAAGGGATGATGCAACACAGCAGCAGTAGGTATTTCCCTCACAGTTGATTTTCTCCCCCTTTTCCCCCTTCCCTTCTACCTGGTTGTCGCAACCAGATGTCGGAGCCCAGGAGCCAGACGCCACCGTCGACGACGACTCCTACTACACCGGAGGTGCCTACTACTACGTGCATCCTGCGGACGACGACCAGGAGTAGTTTAGGAGGATCGAGCAGGAGGCCTGCGCCTCTTCGATCTGTATCCCGCTTTGTGCTAGCCATCTTATGGCAACTTGTTTAACTTATGTACATTCTCGATATTGTTGCTTCCGTGACTCGCCTATGATCGAGCACTTGTATTCGAGCCCTCAAGGCCCCGGCTTGTATTATGATGCTTGTATAACTTATTTATGTTTTAGAGTTGTGTTGTGATATCTTCCCGTGAGTCCCTGATCTTGATCGTACACATTTGCGTGCATGATTAGTGTACGATTGAATCGGGGGCTTCACAAGTTGGTATCAGAGCCGACTGCCTATAGGAATCCCCCTTTCTAACTCCTTGGCCGAAGTCGAGTCTAGTCTTTGAAAATTTTTTACTAACATGGTTGTGTGGCTTACGGGCCCACGTCGTCATTTGGGTGGTATTAGGATATTTTATTCCTCGCCTTTACTCTGGGACCCTGATCTCTCTTCTATTCGGGTTAAATGATTTTGCTAAAAACAAAACTAACTTTAGGCTCTCGATAATACTTTCTCCCGGAGAGCCCCTCACTTCAGATGATCGCCTGATGCACTAGAAGGTTCCGAAGTTACTCTACAATGTTCTCTCGAGTCTTTGTGACATCGCATTTGTGATTTCCTTCCACCGTCAACCCCTATGAAAACTGCATACACCTGCCATTCATACAATCATTCCCCATTGATCTTGTTATTACAAGATGTCCTAGAATACTCTCTGTTGTTCCGAGAATCCTTTGAGCTTAGTACCTTGTTGTACTTTGTCACCTGAATACCCCTACGTATAATTCTCGCACTTACCGAGTATCCGCTCATCCCCAGTTGATTCAGGTATTTCACCCAAGTCTTCGTAATACCGTTCGTTCTTCTGAAAGTCCTCAACAGCCTAATGCTCTTGAAATTCTTGCTTGCTAGCATTATGATTAATCCAATAAGTCTGGTAATCTTATTGGCATCCTTTGTCATTATCATTTAGAGTCTATTGATTCGATATGTTGTGGATGCTTGTAATCCTCAGGATTTATCCTTTCGGGTCAGACATCATTTTAAACATGAGCTGGTTCTCGACCAATCTGATTGCCATCGATTGTACTCCTAAGCATACGAAACTTATCCATCCTTAATCAGAGTGTTTGCTTCTGATCCCTTGGTCGGAAATCATAATTCCTTTACATTTGAGATTTGAATTAGTCAGTTGTTTCTATACTCCAATGCCTTTGCATTGTTTCTTCTTCTGATTGTGTGCCGATGCTCACATCAGCTCCGTTGTGGACCGTCAGTTCCTTTGTTGGGTTTTATCCGACAACGTCCTTCCTATTCAATCACTTTGGAAATTCTTTTCCTGATATATAATGCCTTTGGTAAATTGTTTCATCTACTTTTGAACAATGCTCTACATTCGAGCTTGTATTATTTACTCCGAAGTTTGTGGTATATGTTCCTAAGATGCCCTGATGGGTTGAACCTACGCCTTCCCTAATCCGTGTGAACCCGAAAGATTACACGGGTCATACTTATCTGGTATTGCACCAGGTAAAAACTTTCAACAACTAATGTCATTTTCGAAATACGAGAGGTGAATGAAAGGTTATGCGTTGAACAAGTGGGAGTTGACCTTGAACCCTGTGTTCATGCCCATGGACACGACGTATACCTTATCATGGAAGCTTCTCTTAAAATAATTATCCCCTTGTTATAAGTTCATATTGTATCCGTGGACGTGGTTCCGACCATGTTTCTCCTTGATTCCGCTTTCGTGCAAGTTTGAGCACTTGTCTTCGCAGAGCAATACCCTAGTCCAACCTCTACCTTGATCGTCAGTCGAGTATTACCCCCTGGTATCTCGAGATTATCATGGAACTGCATAACTTCTTATGAGTTCTTCATCAAGTGCTAAATTCTCACTGATTCCAATTTTCCACGGGCTCCGAGTTATTAGTCACTCGGGAACACCGATAAGTGAATCGATTTCACACTTCGATTCAATAACTCTAAGTAATTCTTGTTGCTTACGAGTTTAATAATCCTTCAAGTCATTCCTAGCCTTATCGGCTATATCATTATCATGCAAAATTTTAACTGTGCTACCTGGTCCTTCTTCCGGAGTACAACTTTCGATGATGAGCTAGACTTACGTCGATCTTCCTTGTCATATCATTTAGCCTTGAACATCAAGCTTGATTTCGAGTTCGTGTCGTACCCTTGGTTCCAGTAACTTTCGCTTCATCAGTCCTTTGACTTGATGTCATCGTTGTTCGATTACATCTTCATGAAACCTCTCGACAAATGTGTCGTGATCATCATCTACATTCCGAGCTCTTACAGGATATCAATCGAATTCGTGATGAGAAATACCATCCTTGCCCCTTGATGATTGTGTTATCATCGACGACATTCTTGCCTTCCCCCAACACAAACTTGTTCATGTTTTGTGTTATACCTTGAGTTCCTTGCTATCCAGCTTTGTTCTTCTTTACCTTGGAGTATTACCATATTTTATGTCAGGAATGTCATGAGACTTTCACCACCTCTTTAAGAATTCTTGATACAAGTGATACATCCTGCCATCTACATTCATCTCTTGGTCCCCGTGTTGTTTCTAACCGGAAACCGACAATTGAACTATGATGTGCGAATTCAAAACTTCTAGCAACCCTATTGCTTGAAGTTAATGGTCGACATTTCATTCTTAGACCATTGGTTATCGAATCACCATTCTAACATTGATCCTGCTGCCTAAGCCCATATTTCGGGCGCACCTTTCAACCAATGTTTAATTGTGTATGTTTTTCGAGCATACCTCATTATATCACTTGATCTGACAAATCTTATCTCCTTGTTCTCATAATTGTGGAAATCCATCTTTTTGGAAAATCTCAATGAATGGTCGCTGAGTCCATCAGCCACCTCCTCATCCTCTCCTAGGTTTAATGATGAACTCTTGTTTCGGAACTTGCTTCCATGGTTCATTTCCCGAGAATCTTACAATGTCTTCTCGTCAATTTGTGTCGCACCTTTTTCTTCTCAGGCATCCTGAGTCTGAGGTATCCTGACCCCAATCAGATCTGAATCTTGGTCAGATATGATGGTTGGAACATTTTCCAAGAGTCATAATGTTGGTCCTTATTTGACTCGGTAAAGTGATGTCATGCCTAACACACCTGGCCGGAGGACCTATTGTTATAGTTTCCTTGTTAGCAAGGCTATCAATTCTTCCATGAGGGAATTGTAAGCTTATTCTACAAGTTATTCCTAATGGATCCTTTGTGATTCCAAAGTCTGATCTTCACCTGATGACCATGTCAATACTATCTTGAAGCATGTCTGTGGTACTCCGATTTTCAACAAAAACATTTGAAGCCCAATGCTAGATGTTTCCTGCTCGACTATCCAAACACCGCTGTATGGGTAATGTCATGAAAATTCTCTCCCCTACCTAAAGAGTTTACTACATTATATCCTGTCATGGATATCATGCTCTGCTCGTCCTTCCGAAGGATATACCTTTGAAATATGTGTTTAAACACATTTTACTTTCCATTGTTCTATTTAATATGATAATCATATTTTTCTTTCCATTTGTTGGGTTAACGTTCCTTGTGATCTATATGATCTAAGCAGTATTATTCTCCTGCTTAGGTAAACACCTCGGTTTACAACTCTGTCAGTGTGACCCTATGACTATTGCTGACGACATCCTGGTAACCTCCGATGGACGAGAACTTTGCCTATTGGTCTGCCTCGTTCAACGAGCAGGAAAGTGGTTCTCTTCGTCCCTCGCCCTTGGTACCAACGTTGTTGCCAACATAACTGACAGGCTATCCTCTGCCATGCCTTGCTACCATGACCGTGCAATATGTCAACATCCTTCCAACCTTGAACCACATGGTGGACCCATAACCCACAGTTCCACAGGATCGAAACCTGACTCTCCTGCACCCCCTGTTCCCAAGGTTGTTCCTCGCGTGTGGCCTCGTATGTAATTCACGAGCTACCTTCCGAGGGATCATCAAATCTTTTACCGGACGCAATACTTATTCCCGATTGCTTTGAGCCCCTTTCACGCCCTGCTTCAGGCATCGAACGGTTGCCTGCTCGCTCGAAACTTCCCATGAAACCTCATTACTTTGCTCTCAATATTTCCTTAAGTTTCAATTTGTGAGTTACTTTCTGCCACCTTCCCCGATGTTATCGACCAGATAGTCAACCTTTTAGAGGTTCGTTCTCCCGGAATACCCCCCTTATTCTTTCGTAAGTACGATGGAACCCCCGAAGAAAGGCTACCGACTTCATCTTGATGACTTGACGCAGAAAAATGAAGACATCAATATAATGGATCGACCACTTCGAGAAGAGCAACCAAGACCGAGAAGATTCGTTAGAATTTCGTAACTAGACCTTTCCCCTGTTTTCCACCTCTTAAATCTCGGGATGAGATTTCTTGTAGTGGAGGAGAATTGTGACGCCCGAATACTTAAGCTATAGTGAACCTCTGCTAATGATGCCACATCATCTCTGTCTCTGTAGTTAATCTCGGGTTAATTCAAAACCGCTTCAAAATTCAAATTAAATTAATGTCAACAATAAAAGTTTTCAAAAGTTGAAACAAAAATGTTCAGTGGGTGCCGAATATTACAAGAGTACTTATAATAAAGAAAACACATTTTTATAAAATGCCTAAAAGATTTAAAATAAAATAAAACAGAAAAGAAAATAAATAAAAGAAAGAAAATACAAAAGGGAAAAACAAACGGAAAAAAGAGAAAACCCCCCATCGGTCTCCGGCCAAGAGAGCCACAGCCCTACTGGGCCAACCACCAGCCCAACCGCCTCGCCCACTCTCCTTATGTAGCGACCGACCTCGGACGGTCAAGCCTCGTGTTGTTGTGCCATCCACGGATCAAGTATCTTTGGCACACACAAGACATCAATGTATATATCAAAGTGCAATCACATGTATAATTAACGTAAAACTGATATATACCTCATAAGTCACAATGAAACAAATAGTCGGGTATGGAGTCCCATCAACGCCATCGACAAAGTTGAGTGTAGACCGTAACCTGCACTGTACTCTTACTGTCGAGGAAATATCTCGCAACATGATACGTTGCAGCCGTGTAGGTCAGTACAGTACATTGAATGTACCGGCAAGATCACAACATGAGAAAACAGATGATAAAACTATACTATATGCAATATGGCTTTGTGGCTATGTGTCTGAGTTTTGTTTGCGTAAAAGCTGGTTTTATTTTCCCTACATCAAAGGAATAAATGAAGTCTGTACTATGGAGTTTTCTATCATGACATGGTTCCGCTAACCGATGTCTCATAGCCCAAAATCATCATAAATTGCCCACAATTAAGTTATCAATCCGGTGTTGAGAGTTCCAAGATAGATCCAAGTCCAGATGCTCAAATTGTCCGTAACCGGGGACACGGCTAATCGATTAGGTTTTAACCCTCTGCAGAGGTTTGTACACTTTACCCGCAAGATTCGATCCCTCTCTTTACGTTCTCGCACTTCACGGTGTTTGAGAACAAGACGACCGAAACATGGTCTTCCAAAGAGTTCCCGACCACCGTCCGGTGCTCATCCAATCCTCTTGTAGTTCTACATCTGCTAGCACCGCCCCAGCCAGAGTCACAACTAAGGTCAACCAAGCGAGCCCATAGTGACTTGCGGTTGCATAGGTAAGCTTCCGGCATGAAGTATTCTTCCGTCTCTTTGAGTCTGGGTGAAGCTTTCCGCAAGATGTCATGGCGCTTCTCCATCCATCCCGCCAACCTTTGGTTTCTCCAGTCTTGCGTCAACCATCCTTCACCCAAAGAGTGTGTATTGAATTCTTGTCTCGAGTCTTGAAGTCTTGAGGCCTTGAAGATGCAGTCCTTGCAGATTCCATCATGGAGTTGTCGTCATTGACGTAGATCCTCCATTCTCACACCACTCCCGAGCACTCATACCAACCCCGTCTACTATAGCGTAGCATTAAAATAAATAACGTCCCGGGCTTGGTAACAGGGTGATGGGTTCCTACCTCATGCATACTACTCAACTACAAGGATTCAATATCACTACTGGAGGGATTGTTGCGAAGATGACACTAGATGCAATAAAACACATAGGTATGAAAAACATGGTCAAAGTGAACTTGCCTGGTAAGTTGATGAAGATAACAACACTCTCGAATAATGACTTGGTAGAACTATTCGTCACTCCGTTGAAAATCTATATAGTCAAACATAGCATTCATATAAGCAAACATCCTAGCACACAATTTTAACACTCATAATAAAACCAACAAATAAAAATGCAAATCAAGGGACACCAAATAAAAACAACGGAAAACTACACAACAAAACTACTAAAGAAAACTCTAAGACATAACACAAAAATAGTTTTGTCCTAAGTAAAATTTAACATCAAAGGAAATACCAACATAATAAATAATCTGAAAATAAAATATAAAACAACTAATTTTAACACAAAGTATTTTTCATAAACTTTTAATAGCAAAAAGAAACAAATAAAAAGCTTTTATGAAACACTAACTATGACCTAAACAAGTTTTCATACAAAACTAAGAAAATAATTTTTAAAATAAAATAAATTTTTCTCCTGTTTTCTAACAGAAACACAACTAATTTTGTCAAAAGTGACAAAAAGAAATAATTTCAAACTAATAAAAACAATAAAGAAAAAGCTAAAACAGAACTAATAATAAAACAATACTGTTTTGCTACAAACCTAATTTAAATTAACCTAGAAATAAAATACTAAATACTACTGGATAAACAAAGGTCCTAGAGACCAGGAGCAAAAAGAATCGGTCAAAATAATATTCCTAACTCAAAATAGCTCAAATCTAGTGATTTGAGAAAATTCATACAAACACAAATTTAAACTGCTCAAATGTGAAATAAAATTGAACTAACAGAAACTTCAGCAAATTTGTGACACATAGCAATTGGAATCACTCAAAATACTAAAAACTCTAAAAGATATGAATTTTCTAAGATTGCTATTTTCTGAAAAAAATGAATTACGGGATTTCGTGGATCTCACGGAGTAGTCGTCGGAGTTGGGGAAGAAGATCGGATCCGATGTTGCAGTTGCTCCTAGAGGAAAGGAGATCACGGGACGGTGGAGAGGAGATCATATAAACCTCAGGAGAGGTCGAGGGCGCGGCGGCGGCACTTGGCGGCGGTGGTGCTGCACTGCTGCTGCTGCGGAGAGGAGAGGAGAGGAGAGGAGAGGTGTTGGTTTGATGTGTTGGGGGGGGTGCTTGGGTATTTATATTGGGGAGGGGAGGGATTTGCATGGGGTAGTGGACAAGAAATAGACTAGGATTAGGAAACAAAGAGGGAAAAGATCTAGAAACAAATCGAAATAAACGGAATAACGAAACGGGATCAAATCCTACTAGGATTTGTAAAAAAATAGGAAAACTGGGCTCCCTGGCCCCCTAGGTGTGTGCGTGCGATGGCCTTGGCCGGTGGCTGGTCGGCGGCTTGGGCCTTTCGCCCAAGGCGCTGCATATATATATTTTTTTTAACAAAATTTCACAGAACTAAAATAAAAACAAAATAATTAAAACTTTTATATAGGCATATAATATATCAAAATTTGCAGAAAAATATTTCCTACAAGATGAACATTATCTAATGTCAAATAAAATCCACACAAATTTTAATAATTCACACAGTGCTACTGGTCCAATAAAATCCAATAAAATCAATTTTAAAATACCAAAATGACTTGAAATTAATTTCTCTCCAATTTTCGATGTAGGGAATCATGTTACCCTATTTTCCATATATTTTGTTTTGGAGAAAATAATTTGAATAAAACTCAAATAACTCCAAATTGGAAATAAATTCAAAAGAACTTTGAATTTAATTCTTTTAAAACTCCCAACTCATATTTCATATGTTTTGAAGAAGTCATTTTATCTTCGCTCGTGAAAATCATTGAGTTGCATAAAGTTTCAGAATTGGAAAATATTTTCAACACCCCTTGTCATTTAAATAAATGTAAGAAGTCATGTCATCTTCTCTCCAGGGTTTTGTGATGAAAAGAATTTGAATTCGGAGATCATAAAAGAAAAATGAAAGTTTGGGAAAGTCCTTTAATTCCTCTCATTTAACCTTCAAAAGTTTCAATTTCACTCAATTTCACTCAATCATTCAGACAACAATCAAACAAACAATCAAAACTATTTATTTAATATAACATTCCAAAATTTAGAATTTTGGGATGTTACAAATCTATCAAGATTTAAAATGAATCTCGTCCCGAGATTCAAGAGGCTAGCAAGAAATAGGTTAGGGTTTGGGGTCTTCTCAAAATCCATCGACCGTCTTCGGGTCTCGGTGCTACCACCCTTAGAAGCATTGTTACGGTTCCATCAAAACTCAGATACTCCATCCTTATTCTCGATAAAGTGTCGGTCTTCTCAGATATTAAGGATAATTCCTTCTCTGGGCTCTTCGGTAGTGGCATAACCTTTTCCTCAATTCTTTTGTCTTTTACTCTTGGTAAGGTTATTCGAGACTGGGTCTTCATAGTGACGGTGCGGGCGCCAATTCTAAACAAATATCGGTACCTCATGGTGGTCAACGATTTATGGTTTCCCCTCCAGAAAACGGGTCTGGGTTGAACCTCACCGTATAACCTACGGTTGGCAACAACTGCCGTGTACAAGGGAAAAAATACCTATACCATTCTAGGGTTCAACAAGGTTTAATATCGTCGTCACTCTACTATAGGTAGGTCACTCAGATTTACCATCCCATATAGCAAAGCGAATAATAAGAGTAAGTCGGTATGGTGATCAATCCATCCCGCACCCAAATCATTACCTTGTACATGGTTTAGCGAATCTCGCATTCTAACACTCGGTCATCCTCACAAGCATTGCAGAATTTCTCTTGTCGACGAACCAAGTTCAGAAAAATCCATTGATTCTGCAGGCCAAACAAACATCTATCGTTCCTTAACAACTCTCAGGTTTTGCATAAACTCCTATAGAATCGTCGTTTGATCAAATCGTAGTCTATTCCCAAAATTTCTTTCTCCAGTGGGTACTTGATCCTTATTAATTCCTGGGCCTGTGGGTTATGGCCCACTTCAACACTAGTGCAGCTTTAACTCATCCTTTGGGTAACTCTCTTGTTCCATATTACACATCCTTTAAATCCAGTAGTACTCTGTTTCTTCATACCATCATATCAAAAGCAAAACTCCAACTTTTTTTTTCTTCGAACTACAGTCCGTGGAATATATATTTTCTTATCCATTAGTCTAGTCTTCTTCACAGGGTACTACCACCCTAAAAATGAAATTCACAAATCCATCCATAGACCATATTTCTCATATCCTCGAAAATGGTCAAAATCTTTGTTCATAGAGTAACAACTGAAAAAAAAAACAATCCACGTATGAAATCATGACACATTAACTTTATTGGTTTCACGAATTCATTACAATCTCTGAGCACTCATTACATAACTCAACTCATCGAACACATGAAAATGAAATTGTTTTCTACTACTCTTGTTTCCAATATCAAAATTCCAACTACTCAACTCCAGCTTTCATCTTGTCGGGACATTTAGTAGCATAATGTCCTGCTTCCTTGCAATGAAAACACATAACTTTCGATAAGCCTTTGGGCTTCTTGGAGATGGTGCCTGCTCCTTGAGTTCCTTGCTTCCTTTCGAGACAATGATTGGCATAATGCCCGACGTCCTTACATTCAAAACAGGTAATATGACTCTTGTCCCTCTTTGCAGAAATTGGGTTGTTCTGAGGGTGTCTTTGTTTTCTCTTCCTGGGTTTCTTCGTTCGAAATCGAGGAGGAGGTCACCGCCCGAAGCCGCCTCGCCGCCTTGCCGTTGGACGTCGCCACGCCAGAGCTCCCCCGCCGGCCTGCTTCCTCCTCTCCACCGGCCTGCCTCCCCAGCGGCGTCGTCCCCGTCAACCCCCACGAGCACCACTGCCCTGTTCCCTGCTTTCCCCCGTGAGCTCACCCTCTCCCTCCTCTCTGTCTTCCCGCGCACACACGCACCGCGCCCGACGCGGCCCCTGCTGGCTGTGCCCGGGCCGCGCTCGGCCATCGCCGTTGGCGCATCGCCTCTTCCCTCCTCCTCTCCCCGCGTCGACCAAGCCCCGCCTTGCCTCGCACCGGGCCGCACCGCACCGGCCTCTGCTGCTGCTGCGCGCGGTGCCCATGAGGCCACGACGTCGCCTAGAGACCCCGGCTCCGCCTCGACATCGCCACGGCCCTCGCCCACGGCCGCCGCCTGACATCGACGCTTCAGATTGGGCGGCGCCCAAATCCATCGCCGGGACTCCACTCCGGCGCCACCCTCGCCTCGCCCGCCCGTTGCCGTGCTCCGCACCGGATCCCTCTCCCCTCGCTTCGATCTGTCGCCGTTGAGGCCGCCCCTTTCGGCCGCCATGGCCGGAGCTCGCCCGCGCCTCGATCCCGTGCCGCCTGCGCCCATGGGCGCCGCGGCCGACCTTGGCCTCCATGACACGCTTGCTGCGCGCCCACCTTCACTGTTGGCCCCCAGCCACTGCCCGCACCGGCGCCCATCTGCGCCGCTCGGCCCTCTCAGGACAGGGCGCCTGCAGCCTAACGCCCGCTAACCGCCCCGCTAAGGCCCCCTGGGCCCTATGACAAAGGGGACCCACTGAGAACGTTTTTAGAAAAAGAAAAAATATAATAATAATAATAAAATAATATTAATAAAATAATATTAATAAATTTAATTAATTAAATTAATTAAGTTAATTAATCCTACTTAATTAATCTAATTAACCTGTTAGTCTAACTAAGCAATAATTAGTTTAACCTAACCCTAATTAACTTAATAGTGTATGCCAGGTGGGTCCCACTGGGCCCACACGTCAGTTTGACCCAGTCAACCTCTGTTGACTGCTGACGTCATGCTGACTTCAGCAATCACTGTTCTGGATAATGTTGCATTAAAATAATGAAATAAATCCTAAAAATGATTTAAATCTTTTAAAATTAATAGAAAATAAACCGTAGCTCAGATGAAAATACCTTCTACATGAAAGTTGCTCAAAACGATGAGACGCTTATGGATACGCATCCCGTTCGTCCGCCACACACCCCTAACCTATCGAACTCGCAACTTTCCCCCTCCGGTTCCTCTGTCCGAAAACGCGAAACACCGGGTATACTTTCCCGGATGTTTCCCCCCTTCGCCGGTATCACCTACTACCGCGATTGGGCACACCTAGCATCACGCTTTGTCATGTCATGCATCGTCATGCATTTGTTTGCATTTTATATATTGTTTCTCCCCCTCTTCTCTCGCTAGACACCGAGACCGACGCCATTGCTACCCAGTACGACTACGGTGTTGACGACCCCTCCTTCTCGGCTGAGCTTCCAGGCAAGCACCCCCCTTGATCACCAGATATCGCCTATTCTTCTCTATACTGCTTGCATTAGAGTAGTGTAGCATGTTACTGCTTTCCGTTATTCCTATCCTGATGCATAGCCTGTCCTTGCTACTACTGTTGATACGTTTACCTGCAATCCTACCTGCTTAGTATAGGATGCTAGTATTCCATCTGTGGCCCTACATTCTTGTCCGTCTGCCTTGCTATACTATCGGGCCGTGATCACTCGGGAGGTGATCACGGGTATATACTTATATATTATACATGATACATGTGGTGACTAAAGACGGGTCGGCTCGTAGGAGCACCCGCGAGTGGATCTTTGTGGCGGAGCGACAGGGCAGGTTGAGACCGCCTAGGTGAGAGGTGGGCCTGGCCCTGGTCGGTGTCCGCAATTACATCATTAACACGCTTAACGAGATCTTGGTATTTGATCTGAGTCTGGCCATTTGGTCTATACGCACTAACCAACTACGTGGGAAAGATATGGGCAGTCGACGTCGTGGTATCAGCCGAAGCCTTTGTGACGTCAGCGACTGAGCGGCGCGCGCCGGATTGGAACGTAAGCCTGCTCTTGTATTAAGGGGGCTAGTTATGCTTCCGGCCGCGTTCGCAATGTGCAGGTGTGCTAAGGGCAATGGGCCCAGACCCCTGTGCGCTTAGGTTTAGACCGGCGTGCTGACCTCTCTGTTGTGCCTAGGTGGGGCTGCGACGTGTTGGTGTTGATCTTCCGCGGCCGGGTATGACCCAGAAAAGTGTGTCCGGCCAAATGGGATCAAGCATGTTGGGTTATGTGGTGCACCCCTGCAGGGAAGTTAATCTATTCGAATAGCCGTGATCTTCGGTAACAGGACGACTTGGAGTTGTACCTTGACCTTATGACAACTAGAACCGGATACTTAATAAAACACACCCTTTCAAGTGCCAGATACAACCCGGTGATCGCTCTCTAACAGGGCGACGAGGAGGGGATTGTCGGGTAGGATTATGCTATGCGATGCTACTTGGAGAACTTCAATCTACTCTCTCCTACATGCTGCAAGATGGAGGTGGCCTGAAGCGTAGTCTTCGACAGGATTAGCTATCCCCCTCTTATTCTGGCATTCTGCAGTTCAGTCCACCAATATGGCCCTTTACACATATATCCATGCATATGTAGTGTAGCTCCTTGCTTGCGAGTACTCACGGTTGCTTTTCTCCCCCTTTTCCCCCTTCCCTTCTATCTGGTTGTCGCAACCAGATGTCGGAGCCCTGGAGCCAGACGCTACCATCGACGACGACTCCTACTACACCGGAGGTGCCTACTACTACGTGCAGCCCGCGGACGACGACCAGGAGTAGTTTAGGAGGATCCCAGGGAGGAGGCTTGCGCCTCTTTCGATCTGTATCCCAGTTTGTGCTAGCCATCTTATGGCAACTTGTTTAACTTATGTCTGTACTCAGATATTGTTGCTTCCGCTGACTCGTTTATGATCGAGCACTTGTATTCGAGCCCTCGAGGCCCCTGGCTTGTATTATGATGCGTGTATGACTTATTTATGTTTTAGAGTTGTGTTGTGATATCTTCCTATGAGTCCCTGATCTTGATCGTACACATTTGCGTGCATGATTAGTGTACGATTGAATCGGGGACGTCACATAGGAGAACCAAGCAACACAACGTAAACAACACCTGCACACAAATAACAACCACTCGTAACTCGACGTGTTAAAGGGGTTTTCAATCCCTTTCGGGTAACGGCTCCAGAAATTGGCACGTGGACGTGAGAAAGTTGTAATAGGTTGATAGATCGAACGCCAAATAAAATAAAATAGAATAAAACGCAACAAGGTATTTTTGTATTTTTGGTTTAATAGATCTGAAAATAAAAGGCAAATAAAATAGATCGCGAAGGCAAATAATATGAGAAAGAGACCCGGGGGCCGTAGGTTTCACTAGTGGCTTCTCTCGAGAAAATAGCAAACGGTGGGTGAACAAATTACTGTTGGGCAATTGATAGAACTGCAAATACTCATGACGATATCCAGGCAATGATCATTATATAGGCATCACGTCCAAGATTAGTAGACCGACTCCTGCCTGCATCTACTACTATTACTCCACACATCGACCGCTATCCAACATGCATCTAGTGTATTAAGTTCATGGAGAAACAGAGTAATGCAATAAGAACGATGACATGATGTAGACAACATCTATCTATGTAGAGATAGACCCCATCATTTCATCCTTAGTAGCAACGATACATACGTGTCGGTTCCCCTTCTGTCACTGGGATCAAGCACCGTAAGATCGTGCCCACTACAAAGCACCTCTTCCCATTGCAATATAAATAGATCAAGTTGGCCAAACGAAACCCAAATATCGGAGAAGAAATACGAGGCTATAAGCAATCATGCATAAAAGAGATCAAAGAAACTCAAATAACTTTCATGGATATAAAAAGATAGATCTGATCATAAACTCAAAGTTCATCCGATCCCAACAAACACACTGCAAAAAGAGTTACATCATATGTATCTCCAAGAGACCATTGTATTGAGAATTCAGCGAGAGAGAGGAAGCCATCTAGCTACTAACTATGAACCCGAAGGTCCACAAAGAACTACTCACGCATCATCGAAGAGGCACCAATGGAAGTGGTGAACCCCTCCGTGATGGTGTCTAGATTGGATCTGGTGGTTCTGGACTCTGCGGCGGCTGGAATTAATTTTCGTCGATTCCCCTAGGGTTTTTGGAATATTGGGGTATTTATAGAGCAAAGAGGCGGTCCAGGGGGCACTCGAGGTGGGCACAACTGTGACGCCCTCGATTCAATCATACACTAATCATACACGCAAATGTGTACGATCAAGATCAAGGACTCACCGGAAGATATCACAACACAACTCTAGACACAAAATAAAATAATACAAGCTTTATATTACAAGCCAGGGGCCTCGAGGGCTCGAATACATAAGCTCGAATACACAAGAGTCAGCGGAAGCAACAATATCTGAGTACAGACATGAGTTAGACAAGTTTGCCTTAAGAAGGCTAGCACAAAAGCAACATCGATCGAGAAGGCAAGGCCTCTGCGCTGGAGCCTCCTAACTACTCCTGGTCGTCGGTGGCCTCCACGTAGTAGTAAGCATCGGCGGTGGCATCTGGCTCCTGGGCTCCGACATCTGGTTGCATCAACAGGAAAGAAGAAGAAAGGGGGGAAAGGCGGAGCAAAGCAACCATGAGTACTCATCCAAAGTACTCGCAAGCAATGATCTACACTACATATGCATCGGTATCAATGAATTGGGCTATATCTGTGGACTTGACTGCAGAATGCCAGAAGGGAAGGGGAAAGCCTAGCCTATCGAAGACTAGCATCTTCTGGAAACCACCATCTTGCAGCAACATGAGGGAGTAGAGTAGCAAAAAGTAAATTAGTAGAAGTGTTATCAACCTCGGCCAGAGATCCTTTCTCGACTCCCTGCGACAAAGCAATCCCAGAGCCATACTATCCATTTCTCATATCCATGTCTCATCTCAAGTATCCAGTTCTAGTTTTATCGATCGGGATACAACTCCAAGTGTCCGTTACCGTAGGACAGGCTATCGATAGATGTTTTCTTCCCTGCAGGGGTGCACCAACTTACCCACCACGCTCGATTAACTCCGGCTGGACACACTTTCCTGGGTCATGCCCGGCCTCGGCCAAACAATACGCCGCAACCCGACCTAGGCTTAATAGAGAGGTCAGCACGCCGGACTAAACCTATGCCCCCAGGGGTCATGGACCATCTCCCGGGGATCTCCTGCACGTTGCGAACGCGGCCGGTGAGCAGACCTAGGTACCTCCTTAAAAGAGGCAGGTGCTTACCAGTCCAACCCGTCGCGCGCCGCTCAGTCACTGACGTCTATTAAGCTTCAACTGATGCATACGACGCAGAACGCCCATACTATGCCCACGTGATGGTTAGTGCTATCATGCCAGAGGCCCTCGGATCAAATATCCAAATCGTAGTGGATTAGGGCACGCGGTAACAAGCGAGACTCACGAAAGATGTGACCTGTTGCCCGTCTTGAGGACTTGCGGCAAGGGCTAGGAATGCCCGGCCACGCCTCGTAATTATCTCGCGGGCACCCTCCAGGTCAACCCGTCTCCACATCACTCGCGGGTACCCCTCAGGGTCGACCCGCCTTTCCAAGTAGCAGTGGTAAAGTCCAAGTATCCGTGTGTCCAAACATCAAGGGGAAAACCCGAGGAATCACCCTCGGTGAATTCCACTCGATGTAATCATCAAGGTGAACGTAAGAGGGACCACCCTCGAGGTTCACACTTGAGGGGTTGCACGACAGAGTCGTATCGAAAGTGGTCAAGGAGGAAATCACCCTCGATGACCACGACTGAATAGCTACACTACAGGGTTAACATCAGAAGTGCTGATGAGGTCTCACCCCCGGCACTCGATAATAACTGTGTAGTGTCGAGAAACAAAGGGGAAAGTGATGTGCGGTGCCGGGGCCTGGTCTTCGATCCTGTCGATCGGGTCTTCAATGATGAAGCAGGGGCAACAAGGACAAGGTGGGGGTCACTGATGGATCACTAACCAACCTATACTAAGCAGTTTAGGATAAGCAGGAAGGGTACAATGAGCAGGTTACAAAAGCAGGCTATGCATCAGAATAGGAGCAAACAATAACAGTAGTAAAATCTAATGCAAGCATGAGAGAATGGAATGGGCGATATCGGGATGATCAAAGGGGGGCTTGCCTGGTTGCTCTGGCAAGGAGGGGTCGTCGTCGACGTAGTTGATCACAGGGGCGACATCGGTCTCGGGGTCTACCAGAGAGAAGAGGGGGAAGAAACAATAAATTTAAAGCAAGCATAGCATCACAAAGCATAACATGGCAATATGCTGTGCTGGGGGTGACCTAACGTATGGCTACACGATAAAGGTGAAGGGGGAATTCAACCGGGGAATGATTTCCGGTCCGGACTATGTCGATGATGAGATGGTGGGGAATGTTCCATGCTCAGGTAGTTAGAGGCATATGACAGGTAAACGGACCGCGTATTTGGATTCATTAGATTTTTCTAAGCAACTTTCATGTATAAGTTTTTCCATCCGAGCTACGCTTTATTTTCTATGATTTTCTAAAGTTTTAATAGTTTTTTGAAATTATTTAAATTAATAGAATTAACAGAAGAGGGACATGACTTCAGCATGACGTGTGGGTGACGTCAGCAGTTAACACAGGTTGGCTGACCAGGTCAAACCTGACCCGTGGGTCCAGCTGGACCCACATGTTAGCCTCTGTTAGCTTAACAGTGGATTAAACTAATCTAACTAAGCAAATTAGGGGTGTGGGCCCCATATGCCAGTGAGTGTTTAGGCTAGTATAGTTACTTGTTTTTATAAAAAGGTTTATTAAACTAATTATCAGAGTGGGGGCCCACATGTCTGTGACAGAAGCCGGCCCAGTTAGCGTTGACCTCAGTCAAGTGGTCAAAGTGGGGCACCTGGGCCCACCAGCCAGTGGCCCAGGCGGTGCCACGCGGGTGCCACGTCGGTGACATCACCGGAATCACGCCTGTGACCATTCCCGCGGCGGAAGTTCGCTGGAGTTGCTCGGATTTCCCGCACAGTGCACCATTCCGCGCATTTTCGATGGCGTTCGAACGAGTAGATCGTCCCGCGTCGATCTAGAGTGATCCCAGGTGCGGGGGTGGACGGAGTGGACCTCAACGACAACCGGGGCCTGCGCCGGAATACGGGCATCTCCAAAAACCACGCCACGGGCTGCGTTCTAGCTAACAAACGGTGCTAGCGGGCTCTACGGACCTCCTGCAACTCGACGGAGGCCACGGCTTGGCTCGGAGATGGACGGGGTGAGCGCAACGAGCTCGGGGACGAGGCCGCATGCGGCAATGGCGACGGAGGCACCGCAAGCCATCTCCGGTGCATGAGGAGGAACCAGAGGAAGGAGGATGGTGCGGAGGCTTACGACGCGGCACACGGAGGCCCTCGAGTGAACGGGAGTGCAGAGGGGAGGCGGATCGATCGCGACAGACGGCGGTGACCGAGGTTGGGGAAGCGCGGGGTCGACGAGGACGACGTAGAGAGAGCTCGGGGACTCGGTGACTCGACAAACGGTGGTCGGGGCCACGCCTACGGCGAGGCTTCGGCGGCGATCTCGCTCAGGCGAGGGGTGAGCAGAGAGAGAGCGGCCGAGATGGAGAGGGGAGTGGGTGGAGGTAGGTGGGGGATATCTTGGGGGGGCTCGGTGGAGGCCTTATCCACCCAGTAGCGCTGTCGGCGAGCTTGCTCGGCGGCGATGGTGGGTGCGCCTCGGTCCCTTGAACAGAGAATGGGGGAGAAGGAGGAGGCCGTGGTGGGCTGGGCTCTAGGCACTGTGCACTTAGGCCAATGTACAGTGGCCTTTTCTATTTTCTTTTTACAGAAAAAATGCTATGCATTATTTGAGCTGCCAAAAGGAGTTCTGTAAAATGTGGGACTTGGCCAAATAAATACATTACAATATTTGGCACCTGCCACAGAAAGTATGGGAGGAGTTTGAATTGTTTTGGATTTTTCACAAATGGAAAAGCATTTAAAAATGCTGATTTGGAACTGCATTAATTTCCCGGGGAAATTAGCTATCTCAAATGATGTTGAATCACTCATGACATTTAGTTAGTGAAAATTTGCAACCCAGCGAACATTTTTGTTTTACTGTTTGGAGAAATAATTTATTTGACTTTATTTTAAAATTGAATTTGAATTGGTTTCGAATCAAAGTGAGATTAGCAACAATAACAGTGATGACTTGGCATCATTAGTAGGGGATTACTGTAGCTTCATTATCCGGGTGTTACAACAACCCACCAGGGCGCGCCTGGGCCTCCTGGTGCCCTCTGGTGGGTGGTGCTCCCCTCGGAGCACCCCCCGAGGCGCAACCTTGGCCCATTGGGTGTCTTCTAGTCCATAAAAAATCTTCGTAAAGTTTCGTTGCATTTGGACTCCGTTTGGTATTGATTTCCTGCGATGTAAAAAACATGCAGAAAACAACAACTGACACTTGGCACTATGTCAATAGGTTAGTACCAAAAAATGATATAAAATGATTATAAAACATCCAAGATTGATAATATAACAGCATGGAATAACCAAAAATTATAGATACGTTGGAGACGTATGAAGGCTTGCGGCGGTGGAACTTCTGATCTAGGATTATTTTTGGGTGTTTCTGTATTTATAGAATTTTTTGGCGTCGGTCTCATGTCCAAATGGGCCACGAGGTGCCCACTACCCACCAGCCCATGGCCAAGGCCCCTGGCGCGCCCTGGTGGGTAGTGGCCACCTGCTTCACCTTCTGGTCCTCCCACGAAGCTTCTAGTGCCTCTTTTGTTCCAAAAAAATCTTCAAAAAGTTTTGTTGCATTTGGAGAACTTTTATTTCTGCACAAAAAACAACACCACGGTAGTTCAGCTGAAAACAGCGCCAGTCCGGGTTAGTTCCATTCAAATCATACCAAAACCATATATAATTGTTGTAAACATGGCATGAATACTGGCACTGGGCACTAAGTTAGTAGGTTAGTCCCAGAAAATGATATAAAGTTGCTTGTAATTGTATATAAAACATCCAAGATAGATAATATAATAGCATGGAAGAATAAAAAATTATATATACATTAGAGATGTATCACTACCTGGGGCTGCTTTAGCCGCGGTTGGGGCATTAGCTGCGGTTTCCGTACCGATGATGGATGCAATGATAATGCAAGATTCATCAAGTGATAAGGTGAGTGAAAAGTCACACGATGATCGCGCTAATAAGGGGACACGTAAGAAGGGGAAAATGTGTTGCTACTAGTGCGGTGAACCAGGACACTTTGCAGTGGGATGCATGATACGTCTCCAACGTATCTACTTTTCCTAACGCTTTTCCTCTTGTTTTGGACTCTAATTTGCATGATTTGAATGAAACTAACCCCGGACTCACACTATTTTCAGCAGAACTACCATGGTGTTGTTTTTGTGCAGAAATAAAAGTTCTCGGAATGGAACGAAACTTTGCGAGCAATTTTTATACAATAAATAAGAATTTATGGAGCCAAGACCTACCGGAGAGGGGCCCATGGGTGGGCACAACCCACCAGGGCGCGCCCCCTCTCCTGGCGCGCGCAGGTGGGTTGTCCCCACCTGGTGGCATCGCAGACCCTGAAACCGACGCTATAAAATCCTATTTTTCCAGAAAAAAATCAGGGAGAAAGAATTATTGCGATCCACAAGACGGAGCCGCTGTCACCTCCTATTCTTCACCGGGAGGCCAGATCTAGAGTCCGTTTGGGGCTCCGGAGAGGGGGATCTTCATTCTTCGTCATCACGAACCCTTCTCCATCGCCAATTCCATGATGCTCCCCACCGGGAGTGAGTAATTCCTTTGTAGGCTCGCTGGTCGGTGAGGAGTTGGATGAGATTCATCATGTAATCGAGTTAGTATTGTTAGGGCTTGATCCCTAGTATCCACTATGTTCCTAGATTGATGTTGCTATGACTTTTCCATGCTTAATGCTTGTCACTTTGGGCCCGGGTGCCATGAACTCAGATTTGAACCATTTATGTTATCATCACTAGTACGCGTCGGTGCTATACAAACGGTTTTTAACCCCTTTCCGCGACGGCGTTTTGAACCGTCGCCTAGTGAGTGTGGGATAGGGGGGGGGGTCCTTCGGACACGACCCAGAGACCGTCGGGGATATGCCCTCCTGGAACACACGCTTGGCAAAATGAGGTCGTGTGCGACCGACGAGCGCTCAAATACGAAAATACGTACAGTAGAGCTAAAAAATACAATTATACAGGAGAAATTGTTTTCGGTCGGAAGTACATCCCACACAGTGAGTCCCTGCTAAATGTTTCCGTTCGTATGTACATCCCACACAGTCGCTCCAAGGAAAACGTTTCCGTTCACAGGTACATCACACACAATTTTTCTCGTTAAATCATTTGCGTTATTGAATGTATCACACATGGTCCATAGAAGAAACTGTGCAAATGTTGTCCATCACACACAATTTTTATGTGGTAAACGTTTGCGCAAGGTGTCCTAACGCAAACATTTTTCAAGAGAAAGTTGTGTGTGATTGTTCATTGGTCCAACACGGTTTATTCCTAGAAACTGTGTGCGTTGCCTGAGGTCATCGCCCACGGTATTTTTTCAATAACCGTTTGCAATAGCAAAACCCAATTAGCAGGCCAATTCGCCATTAGCAGGCTAATTTCCCTATTATTAATAATCCTTTATTAATCTAATTGACATTCATATTAAGCACATAATATATTTCATTTCCATATTAAGGAAGCAGAATTTCATAATTGAAATACATCAGAGTACAACATGATATAGCTTCAGCACTCAGCTCCCCCATTACACAACTGCACTAGCACCAAGTTTCACATGCAACATGTAGAACCTTTCGAAATTTGCATCATATACGGTATATACACAGATGCATCTCATCTGGAAAACTGCTGAAGCGGAAGGCGAATATTGAGCCTTCATTCACGTTGAAGGTCTTTGCAACTTTAGGCCAGTGCCTGTGGATGATTGACCGTCCGTCCTTCTTCCTCTTCAGGAACACTTCAATATTGAACCATCTTGTAGTGAACTGATATCTTCTTCATTATGCAGACAAAGATCTTGTTGTTTTTTGTCGCTAATTTCTTTATCCTAACAATCTTTCTGAGTTTCTTGATTTGATTGATATGCATGGACAACTCATTTCCCCATATGCAAAAGGGGTCGAACAGTGGGTCAAAACCTCTGACAGCAGGACCTACATGTGCAAGACCAAATTGTTAAAAACCAAAATATTAGAATGGTTCCTGCAATTGCACAATAATGTGCTATTAGACAATGGACCATGCACGTGCTAACCTCGATTGTAAACCTTAGTGCTTCCCATTGTTTCCCTGCAACACATATAAGGTAGTTAGTCATCAGGTTAAGTAAGGGTTCGCATGCTATCATAAAATATGTTCATGAAAAATAAGCACATTGCAGATTCATCAGATTAATTCAAGCCACATGGAAAACCCGTTTATCCAAACCAAGCATGATTAAGAACTAGGAAATATAGCACTTGTATATGTTTATCATGTATTAAGTCCAGCCAAATTCGATTTATTCCTCACATGCACAACAATACAAAATTCTACCCACGACAATTGGACATCTCATTGCAGAATTGAACCAAGCAGTTAACTAAACAGCACAACAAATGAACCAAACATTAACTGAGCATCACATTGCACAATATAACATACTCATAATAGAAGATCAAACAGTTAACCAAACAGTTAACTATAGCCAATTGTAGCAATTGTATTTGTTTCTCATGTATTTACTACAACCAAATTCAATTTATTCCTCACATGGTATACACTAACAGAATGCACCCACAACTATTGAACATCGCATTGCAGAATTGAACCAAACAGTTAACTAAACACCACAACACAAACGAACCAAACGTTAACTGAGCACCACATTGCACAATGTATAACCAAACCAAGCATGCTTGACAACTTGGAAATATAGCAATTGTATTCGTTTCTCATGTATTTTGTAAAGATAAATTCGATTTATTTCTCACATGGAAGACAATACAAAATTGCAGCCTGAAAAATTGAACATCACATTTGCAGAATTGAACCAAATAGTTAACTGAAGACGACAACTAATTAACAAAACAATTAATAAGTGAGCACCACACTGCACGACATATAGAACATATACACTAGAGCAACAGATTGCATGGTAAAATTAGATAGCACAATTCACTAGAATTTGTGAAGGAAAGGCAGGAGCAGCATACGCAACGGGTAAACCGAGCTTTCTTTACTCGGCGTAGCTAGGAAATGGCAAGGTGCTCCTCCAAGATCTGGGGGTCGGCACGAATGGTAGCCATCGCGACCTCATCCAGCAGCGTCTTGACGCGATTTCTTCTCCATTGTCAAATGCTCCTTGAGATCCTGGCTATACTGCGTGCACCATGGCTTAGGGCGGCGCTTATTTGGTGGAGGGCTTGGTGATTTGGGTGGAAGGTGTCGCGCTCGCGCTGGCGGTCGGGGCATGTGGGATGTGGAAGGAGGAGGAGGATGGGGGTCGGGTGTGGATTACCTGCCTGGATAAACGAGGCCGAGCAGCGTGAAGGAGGGTCGCCGACGAGGAGGCTGCACTGCAAGCAAGGAGTGAAGGTTTCAACTTGGAAAGGAAGGCGAAAATAGGGGAAATGTGGCTTTTGGTAAGGGGGAGGGGGCAGGGAGGTAGATATTTCCGCGGAAGCCGAATTGGAATTGCTTCAGCAAAAAAACTAGCGCGCAAAGTGTCATCAGACACGGTCCCTTATTCAGAACTGTGTATGATATGTGAACATCACACATGATTCAGTAGCTTAACCCGTGTGTGTTGAGTTTGAACGTCAAAAATTTTAGTTCGAATTTCCATGGTTACAGTGGTCATCCACGCCCTTGCATAATTTGGGTACACAAAGGAGACTACAACACACCCACACTTCTTAATCGAGCAAGTTCAGCAATTAAATAGAGCTAGCTGACCTAAACATTACTCTAACAAATTAAAGACCGGCGCTCTTAATTAAACAAAACAAAGAGTACTACTACGGCTGGTGCTCGTCGATTTCCGCCGCCGCCTCCATGTCCAGCTTGCACCCGACGGTCTCCTGGGGAAAGGGCTCCATGGCATCCATCACACCATACTCGGCAAGCATCTCGCCAGCCGCGTCCACCATCTCTTTGGAAAATGTCGCCACGAGCTGGGCATGGGCGGACACGATCTGGGATTGGACGGGCTCCGTCGTTGCAAGGTATGCGGCGGAGGAACGGACGGATGCTCGTATGCTCTCGGCGATTGCCAGCTGTTCGGCCGTGGGTTGCCGACCATTGTCGGAGAAGCTTCGTTCGATTTGTGCGGTGACCGCCAGGAGCTGGGCGTGGGCGGCCTCGGCATGGTCGTGGGCGGCCTCCATTAGGGCTAAGGTCGCCGCTGCGGAACAGACAGCTGTTGTGCCGCTCTCGCCAGTTGCTATCCCCGAGGCAGATGTTGCTGCCGCCACCTGAGAAGCAACATCGGCCATTTGGGCTGCCTTTGCCGCCCGGTCGCAGATTGCGGCCGTGCTCATGCACCTCGTTATCACATGCATGGCGGCTGCGGTCGCGCTCTCGTCGGAGTGGGCCACCGAGTTGCCCTCACGATGCGGGTCCACGTGCCCATCTTTCAACAGCGACGATTGAACAGTGAAATGATATTTGGGGAGCGAGCTAGTGTGCTTGAGACGCCGGTTGTGGACTGTAGCCGACGCACCTTCTCGCGTAAGCTATAGGCGTACTATACACCGACGGTGCTCCAGGATATTTTGTGCTGCATCTCACACGGTTGGTGATAATAAACTGTGTGCGATCTACTTGATTTTTCATCTTGATTTGAATTACATAATAGGGTCACAGCGGCAATGGACGGTGTTTGAATTGCTAGACCTTTTATCTGGAGTGAACATGCAACTATATGTGTGTTGTAAAACAATTGGAATTATTCAGGGTTCGTTTGAACATTTTATACATTAAATTGGTTTTCTAGCCATTTCAGGTGCACAATTCAAAATTGAACTACATGCACATGCTCCGGTGCTCCAACATGGGTTGTAAAATCATATATGTGTCCATGGGTTTATGCGTATCTCCCATGCAAGAAATGGGGATGAAATTCGATCACCACGGCAACGTGGCTCTCCGGCAAATGCCGATGTACTTGCTTTTGTAATTCTAGTAAATCCAAAATTCATCCGAAATTCATGAAACTAGGCATGCTATCATGGAGCAGCATGAACATGCCGTGGTAAATTTTTTGTCCCATTTGGAGCAGGTTTGTGTATAAGCTTCTCATAAACCAGAGCTTCTCACAACAAGTGTGATGGTTTTGTAGGGAACGTTTCACCTTTCTGGATGAAACGATATTCGTTGCCTCTTCTCGATTTCAAGTTTTTTCTAGTGTCAACATAGAACAACAGGAGTGTTGTGTAAATTTTTGGGATTTTTCGGGGTTCGCTTGGACATTTTTATACATTAACTGAGCTTTCTATGCATTCATGTGCATAATTCAAATTTCAACTACAGGCACATGCTCTAATGCATATAAATTAGTTTAAAATTCAAATTTGTGTCCTTGGTTGCCTGCTTAGGTCCCATGCAAGAACTAATATGAACGTCAAACACCCTGCCACCGTCACTCGGCCGCAAACATTGAGATACCTGGTTTTTAAATTCTAATAAATCCAAAACTCGTCTGAAATCCATGAAACTTGGCATGCTATCATGGAGCAGCATCAACATACCATGGTAAATTTTTTGTCCCATTTGGGGCAGGTTTGGGTATATGCTTCTCACAAACCAGAGCTTGTCACAGCAAGCATGATGGTTTCGGTAGGGAATGTCCCACCTTTGGGGACGAAACGATATCCATTGCCTATTATTGCTTTCAAAAAATTTCTCGTGTCAACATAGAACAACAGGAGTGTTGTGTCATTTTTTCGATTTTTTGGGGTTCGTTTGGACATTTTTATGCATTAACTGAGTTTTCAATGCATTTATGTGCATAATTCAAATTTGAACTACATGCACA
This sequence comes from Aegilops longissima, assembly GCA_021605205.1. Lineage (NCBI taxonomy): Eukaryota > Viridiplantae > Streptophyta > Magnoliopsida > Poales > Poaceae > Aegilops > Aegilops longissima. The sequence continues at coordinate 304,365,613 of CM038680.1, forward strand.
TGCTCCAGTGCATATAAATTGGTTGAAAAATCAAATCTTTGTCCTTGGGTGCATGCTTAGGTCCCATGCAAGAAATGGGAATGGATTTCAAACACCAGGGAACCGTTGATTGCTAGCAAAACGTTGAGATACTTTATTTTTAAATTCTAGTAATCCAAAACTCGTCTAAAATTCATGAAACTTGGCATGCTATCATGGAGCGGCATCAACATGCCGTGGTAAATTTTTTGTCCCATTTGGGGCAGGTTTGGGTATATGCTTCTCACAAACCAGAGCTTCTCACAACAATCATGATGGTGTCGGTAGGGAACGTCCCACCTTTGGGGACGAAACGATATCCATTGCCTCTTAATGCTTCCAAAACATTTCTCGTGTCAACATAGAGCAACAGAAGTGTTGTGTCAATTTTTGTGATTTTTCGGGGTTCGTTTGGACATTTTTATACATTAACTGAGTTTTCAATGCATTTATGTGCATAATTCAAATTTGAACTACATGCACATGCTCCAGTGCATATAAATTGGTTGAAAAATCAAATTTGTGTCCTTGGGTGCATGCTTAGGTCCCATGCAAGAAATGGGAATGAATTTCAAACACCAGGGCACTGTTGATTGCCGGCAAATATATTGAGATGACTGGTTTTTACATTCTAGTAAATCCAAAACTCGTCTGAAATTAATGAAACTTGGCATGCTATCATGGAGAGGCATCAACATGTCGTGGTAAATTTTTTGTTCCATTTGGGGCAGGTTTGGGTATATGCTTCTTAAAACTAGAGCTTCTCACAACAAGCATGATGGTTTCGATAGGGAACGTCCCACCTTTGGGGACGAAACGATATCCATTGCCTCTTATTGCTTTCAAATTCTTTTCTCGTGTCAACATAGAACAACAGGAGTGTTGTGTCAATTTTGTGATTTTTTGGGGTTCGTTTGGACATTTTATGCATTAACTGAGTTTTCAATGCATTTATGTGCATAATTCAAATTTGAACTACATGCACATGCTCCAGTGCATATAAATTGGTTGAAAAATCAAATATGTTTCCTTGGGTGCATGCTTAGGTCCCATGCAAGAAATGGTAATGAATTTCAATCACCAGGGCACCGTTGATTGCCGGCACAACATTGAGATACCTGGTTTTTAAATTCTAGTAAATTCAAAACTCGTCTGAAATTTATGAAACTTGGCATGCTATCATGGAGCGGCATCAACATGCCGTGGTAAATTTTTTGTCCCATTTGGGGCAGGTTTGGGTAGATGCTTCTCACAAACCATAGCTTCTCACAACAAGCATGACGGTTTCAGTAGGGGACGTCCCACCTTTGGGGACTAAACGATATACATTGCCTCTTATTGCTTTCAAAAAATTTCTCGTGTCAACATAGAACAAGAGGAGTGTTGTGTCAATTTTTGTGATTTTTGGGGTTCGCTTGGACATTTTTATGCATTAACTGAGTTTTCAATGCATTTATGTGCATAATTCAAATTTAAACTACATGCACATGCTCCAGTGCATATAAATTGGTTGAAAAATCAAACTTGTGTCCTTGGGTGCATGCTTAGGTCCCATGAAAGAAATGGGAATGAATTTCAAACACCAGGGCACCGTTGATTGCTGGCAAAACGTTGAGATACTTTATTTTTAAATTCTAGTAAATCCAAAACTCGTCTGAAATTCATGAAACTTGGCATTCTATCATGGAATGGCACCCGACATGCTGTGGTATTTTTTGTGTCCATTTTGAGAGAAGGCGCACTCGAATAATGACAGCCAACAAAGGCATTTTGAAAAAGTAGCTGCCACTTTAATATCTCAAACGTTTGTATAATTCAAACCGTGTGCGTTCTGTTAACCATTCATGTGAAACCACGTGTCTTGGTTTTAATGGTTGTAGGAGGTGTCGTGCAGACAGTTGCTTGACCTTGACTGAACGGGAGGCTTGCGGTTCAGGCGGCCGCGGCGCGCTCTTCTCACGCGTCCCTCCGGGTGCTCTGCCCTCGTCCCTCCACGCGTGCTTCCAGTGTTTGGGGCCGGCGCATGATCACACACGTTCATGTGCATACGGTTGCGCCGGGCGTGATACGTCTCCGTCGTATCTATAATTTTTTATTATCCCATGCCAATATTATACAACTTTCATATACTTTTGGCAACTTTTTATACTATTTTTGGGACTAACATATTGATCCAGTGCCCAGTGCCCAGTGCCAGTTCCTGTTTGTTGCTTGTTTTTTGTTTCGCAGAAAATCCATATCAAACGGATTCCAAACGGGATAAAAACTAACAGAGATTTTTTTTGGAATATATGTGATTTTTGGGAAGAAGAATCAACGCGAGACGATGCCCGAGGGGGCCACGAGGCAGGGGGCGCGCCCCTGGCCCTCGTGGCCACCCTGTAAGGCGGTTGGTGCCCTTCTTTCGCCGCAAGAAAGCCAATATTCGGATAAAAATCGTGTCCAAATTCAGCCCAATCGGAGTTACGGATCTCCGGGAATATAAGAAACGGTGGAAGGCCAGAATCAGGAGCGCAGAAACCGAGAGAGATAGAGAGACAGATCAAATCTTGGAGGGGCTCTCGCCCCTCCGCCGCCATGGAGGCCATGGACCAGAGGGGAAACCCTTATCCCATCTAGGGAGAAGGTCAAGGACTAAGAAGAAGGGGGGCTCTCTCCCCCTCTTTCCCGGTGGCGCCGGACCACCGCCGGGGCCATCATCGTCACCGCAATCTACACCAACACCTCCATCATATTCACCAACATCTTCATCACCTTCCCCCATCTACCTACAGCGGTCCACTCTCTCGCAACCCGATGTACCCTCTACTTGAACATGGTGCTTTCTGCTTCATATTATTATCCAATGATGTGTTGCCATCCTATGATGTCTGAGTAGATTTTCGTTGTCCTATCGGTAATTGGTGAATTGCGATGATTGGTTTAATTTGCTTGTGGTTATGTTGCTGTCCTTTGGTGCCCATCATATGAGCGCGCGCGTGGATCACACCATAGGGTTAGTTGTATGTTGATAGGACTATGTATTGGAGGGCAAGAGTGACAGAAGCTTCAACCTAGCATAGAAATTGAAGGGGGACCAATATATCTAAATACTATGATTGGGTTTTACCTTAATGAACGTTAGTAGTTGCGGATGCTTGCTAATAGTCCCAATCATAAGTGCATAGAATTCCAAGTCAGGGATGACATGCTAGCAGTGGCCTCTCCCACATAAAACTTGCTATCGGTCTGGCAAAGTAGTCAATTGCTTAGGGACAATTTCGCAACTCCTGCCACCACTTTCACACACTCTCTATACTGACTTTATTGTGTCTTTATCTAAACAACCCCTACTTTTCATTTACACTCTCTTTATTATCTTGCAAACCTATCCAACAACACCTACAAAGTACTTCTAGCTTCATACTTGTTTTAGGTAAAGCGAACGTTAAGCGTGCGTAGAGTTGTATCGGTGGTCGATAGAACTTGAGGGAATATTTGTTCTACCTTTAGCTCCTCGTTGGGTTCGGCACTCTTACTTATCGAAAGAGACTACAATTGATCCCCTATACTTGTGGGTTATCAAGACCTTTTTCTGGCGCCGTTGCAGGGGAGTTATAGCGTGGGGTGAATATTCTCGTGTGTGCTTGTTTGCTTTATCACTAACTAATTTTTATTTGCTGTTCTAAGTTGTTCTCTATCTTTAGTTATGGATATGGAACACGAAATACCAAAAAAATAGGTTTGCTTGCTACTCATGGAGATGGGGAACCTCCTAAAACCCTCGATGCTCATTGTCGGTGTCAAAACCGGCGGATCTCGGGTAGGGGGTCCCGAACTGTGCGTCTAGGCGGATGGTAACAGGAGACAAGGGACACGATGTTTACCCAGGTTCGGGCCCTCTTGATGGAGGTAAAACCCTACGTCCTGCTTGATTGATATTGATATTGTGGATGTTTACAAGAGTGGATCTACCACGAGATCAAGGAGGCTAAACCCTAGAAGCTAGCCTATGGTATGATTGTAAGGGTTGTTGTGATTGTTGTCCTACGGACTAAAGCCATCCGGTTTATATAGACACCAGAGAGGGCTAGGGTTACCTAGAGTCGGTTACAATGGTAGGAGATCTATATATCCGTATCGCCAAGCTTGCCTTCCACGCCAAGGAAAGTCCTATCCGGACACGGGGGGAAGTCTTCAATCTTGTATCTTCATAGTCTTGGAGTCCGGTCGATGATGATAGTCCGGCAAATGATAGTTCGGCTGATGATGGTAGTCCGGCTATCCGGACACCCCCTAATCCAGGACTCCCTCAGTAGCCCCTGAACCAGGCTTCAATGACGATAAGTCCGGCGTGTATATTGCTTGGCATTGCAAGGCGGGTTCCTCCTCCAAATGATAGAAGATTGTGAACACCAGGATAGTGTCCGGCTCTGCAAAATAAATTCCACATTCCACCATAGAGAGAATAATAATATACACAAGTTCAATCTGCTGACGTTTTCCGTGGCATGACGTCACACCACTACCAAGCCATTACTCGAATTGTTTTTTACTTTACCACCTCAGCGCATTTAGCGAAGCGGTTTCCTTGGCACGTCTTGTCGAAGCAGAGATCGTGTTTCCCCTTAATCCGGGATTCTCATCAATATGGGCGTGGGTAACCCAACCGCGCCCGTTCGCCACGCCCCCTCTATCGAAGGCGAGTCCCAAACGGTCACGGAGACGGCTCTTGGTATTCTCCCTCTTTATAACGGGACCAAGGCTCATTTCTTCTTCTTCAATCTTCCATCAAATCCTCTCCACGCTCCAAGTTCCAACACCTAGAGCCCCAGATTCGAGCGCTTTGGACCTTCAACGATGTCCGGTTCCGACCTCCAGGGCCGATGGATGCCCTCCTCCGTCACGGAGGAGGACGTGCTAAAGCTGCGGGAGGCCAAGTACCTGTCTTACGAGATTTCGCACAGGTTGCCTGCCGAAGGGCAGGCCATCCCCACCCCCGAGCCCGGCGAGTATGTCGTCTTCGTATCCCACCTCCGTCGGGGTTTAGGCTTCCCGATGGATCCTTTTGTGAGAGGGCTCATGTTTTACTATGGGTTGGAATTCCACGACTTGGCTCCGGAGTCCATCCTCCATATATCCGCATTCATCGTTATCTGCTAAGCCTTCCTCCGCGTCACCCCACACTTCGGCCTGTGGCTGAAAACTTTCAATGTGGCGCCGAAGATGATCGGGGGGCGTCAAGCGGAGTGTGGCGGGGCGGCCATAAGTAGGAGAGCCGATGCCCCGTGGCCCGCTGGCTCCTTCCAAGAGGAGCTCGGCCTGTGGCAGCAAGAGTGGTTCTATATCACCGTTCCGAGGGGCCGCAGACAAAAGCCGCCGCCCCTATTCCGCCCGGGACCTCCACGACGATTGATATCGTGGGTCAACCAAGGGCTCAAGCTGGGGCCGTCAAAGGATGTGCCCCTCTGCGGGGCGGTTCGAGATCTCCTAACGAGGGAGATCGATATGGTGGTGGTGATGCAGGTTATGCTAATTAGGCGTCTCCTGCCCCGCAAGCGCCGTCCTCTCCGGTTATGGGAGTTCAATCCGGAGGGCCCACGGATTCTTCAACACTTCATGGGTATGACACCCCGGAGATGTATAACTTATTCTTTGGATCGGAAGAGGTGCGTCCGAATTGACCGAGGATGCTGGACTAAGCTGCAATCGCCGGATACTCAAGTAAGTAGTTCCAAGTCCGGACATACCGTTTGTTTGCCTTTCGATGATCCGCCTTATGACCGATCTCCTTCTACAGGAGTGGATAGTGGAAGCAAAATTAATACGGTGTCGGCCCCCCCCGAGACCGCGCGGATCCGTGCTGGTCCGGATCTTTGGAGGTTGCGCCTTCGTGGAAGCGAAGGGAAAGCGGAAAGCTACTGCCTCGCCTAAGGAGGCTTTTGAGCGAGGGGATCGAGAATCCCTCCTACCAAGGGAGAAGAGGACTGCCTCCGAGGACCGGGAAAAAAGCCCTAAGCGGGGAAGAAATCTTCGCCGGAGGGTCCTGCGTCCGGGAAGCCCCGGCGCACAATCTCCTTAATGAGCCAGCCCTCCAACGAGTCGTAAGTAGAAAGAAAGGAGTTTTATAATAAGGACATCCCTATTTGTGCTTCGAGGATAACAAAAGTTTTACCTTGTAGTTCGGATCTCCGTCCTTCGCAGATGAGCTCGTCTTGAGGACCTTCGTCCGGAGATGATAGAGAGCGAGACGCCCCGCCCGTGGCGCCGTTGGATAGGGCGGACGAGCCTGAAGTGTAAATCACGGAGGAGCCCCGAGTGTGGCAAAGCCGGATAGTTCGGCACCAAGCGGTGTACGGTGAAGGATCTGCTTGAGAAGGCGTCTATCTCGGAAGATCAGCACGCATTGATGGCGTGGTGATTGAAAGGATTTCGTCCGCCAAGGCGGGTTGCATGATGCCGCGTCGGGAGTTCTTGGCGGGGTTTGAGGTATGTAAAATGACACACCTTTTAACAGTTTTGCATATAGAATGCGCCTGTATAGATAGTAGCCCCTGAGACTCGGTAGGTTGTCGATATCGACAACATGCCGAGGATCAAAATCACAGGTTTGAAATTCCTGTTGTGCCTATGCAGGTGGCGGGTCGTCCGGGGACCAGTCGGACTTATGGAGTTGCTGAACTAAAGCGGCAACTCGATGTGGCGGATGAAGACATCGCGCTGATCAACAGGCGACTTGATGAGTCGCAAGGTAAGTGTTACTGCACGGACACATGGTAAGGGAGCCGAAGCCAACTCCTTACAAAATTTGCGTGAAATGCGAGATAGTGCCACTGCCGTGGAGAGTCTTGGGCGAACTTGCTCAAGCCAAGGAGCAGGCGGAAGGAGTGATCTGGCAGCCTCGGCGGCCGAGGAGTTAGCGGCGAAAAGGCCGCCTGCTTGCCGAAGCAGGGAAGAGGTAGCCGAAATGGCTGTGAAGTTAAAAGAGGCTACCGACCGCAATGAGGCTCTTGGGAAGGAGCGCCTAGCGGGGCAGGAAGACCTGTGGAAGGCCACCGCTGAAGCCAAGAATGCCCGCTCTGCAATGCGGGCCATGAAGGAAGAGCTGCGCCAGGCCGGGGAGATTGTAGCTGGCAAGCCTTTTCTGCTGCGCCGAAGGTTCACGGATTCAAAATATGCTCAGCTGGGCCAACTTTTGTGTCCGGAGGACCCTTATATGGACTTAGCAGCGAGTGCGGCAGATGCCATTGTGCATTTTCGAAGCCAGAAGGATCACCAGACGGAAGAGCTTTTTTGGTCTCAATTCCATAGTCCGGAGCGTGCACTTCCGCTGACCGATCGTTTGGCTGAGTGGGCTGAGCTAAATAGGTTGTCCGGGCTTGCTATGGCGGATATAGTGACCCATATCCGGCCGGATAGGCCCCAGCCGAAGAGTTACTTTGGCTTATTGCAGCAATTTCTTGGGGCGGTGCCGCATATCAAGGCGATGAAGCGGTCGGCTTGCATAGAGGGTGCGCGGATGGCGCTTGCCCATGTGAAGACACATTGGACAGAGATGGATGCCACGCTGTTGCGACCTCGGTTCGGATAATAACCGCTACCCGCCGAGCACTATTTTGGCGGTCTTTTGGTGCCCGTGTAATAGAGTCACATGCTCGAAAAATGTAACGTTCGAATGAACGTTTATATGATGTAAAAATGATTTTTATGATGTAAGCGCCTTTTATACTTGTGCGTTCAAGTAATAGAATATCTCCTTTGCGGTCGTTCATGTATACGTATGTATAACCTGAAAGATGGCACTCGTTGGCTTCAGCCCCCACGCACAAGGTGCGGGGGTGTTCGCAAAAAATAGCGCGTTTTCACACTTAATCCGATGTCTCGGTCCTATAAAGGATGTGGTAGCGTAGCAAACGAGGCAGCCGGACTATAATGCTTTATCACTTTCACTTAGCCATGGAGTTCGAGGGTGGGGCTACGACATAGCCCCTGGGGCACCGTGCTCTCGAATTGGGTAGCGTATGTACTGGCGGAAGCGGCCCTTCACAAAGCGGAGGAATCCTAAACATTCCCAAGGTCGATCGAGTGGTTGACCAGTCTCTCGCTGTATCATGACGGTCAGTTTTGGCTTTCTCTCGAGGTGCTCGCCCGCCGAGCGGGGCACAATCGCAGATAGTTCTCCACGGAGCGCGTTAGCCGATGATCTGGAACGTAAGGCAGCAAAACACAGGAGCCGGGCAAACCCAACATTTGACCAAAGACATGATTCGGAGCTGATGCATATAAGGTCTAATTCGAGGCGCCGAACACTCCCGAAGGTGTTCGGTCTTTATAATAGCGGGCCAAACAAAGCCCTAAACCCCTTGTGTCAGTGCGGGCAGGTTCTCTTGGCGCCGCCGATGCCAAAACGCCAGATCTCCACTCTGGTTATCTTGAAAACCAGGGATTATAGCAACAAGAGACAGAAGAAAGGTTTACGAGGGTCTTAGTCTAAAAGAGTCCTTGCAACGGGTCCCTACTGCACGTCTGCGCCTGTGTCTCCGTTGTGCCGTATCCTGGACGGGTGTGCATGCTGTTCATCTGTAAAAAGAGAGGAACTTGGTTGGAAAAGAAATCGTGCGAGAAAGTTCATAAAAATTGAAATATAGGTTAAGAAAGCTGAGCCTGTGCTAGCTCATTGTGGCTTGTATGGGCAAACCCTTGTGAAGGGGTGTGCGGCTAGGTAGCCCCTAGCTTATTTGTTCCGGACTCGTCTAGCCGTGTCCGCGGTCTCAGGCGACCCTTTGATGAAACGATGCCACGTGGACCGGGCATTTGAAGCGTAAGAGACGCGGAATGTGGTATTGTATGGAAGTGGGCGAGCTTCTCGTCCAGTGGTGCTGATAGCTGGCTTAAGGGCTGGCGCCACTCCTTTGAAGGAAGTGCGGCTATGCCGTATTGTAATAGGGTCTATCCCCACTTGCGGATTGTGTCCGGATATAGCAGGTTTAAGTCACCGCCACCGTCCATCGACACCTGCGTTAATTGCAGTCCGTTTATTATGGGGTCCGATATCGAGGCAGTCTATCCTGCGCCCGGATATACGGACTAATCCGGATGGTCGAAAGTGATTGGTTTTGACATCCAACCTTGGTCCACTGGGTGGATCGTCCGACACTTGTCTTGGCGAGTGCCGTGTTGGCTTTCCGTGTTTATCACGTGAAGCAAGTTTTGTTTTGACTTCTTGAGGAAAGTCCTTTGACTTCGGTGTGCTCTGCTGGTGGGGCTCGTCGTTGTCCTCACTTGGCGATCGAGCCCCTTGTGTGCGGCATTAAGTCTGCGGACTGTTTAAAACCCAACAATTTGGTTGGTATGGTTTGCGAGCCTTCCGGGTATCTGTGGATTTGACATATCCGATCTAAAATTTTGTTTAAATTTGATAGCTCGCTCTGTTGTCCTTAAGAGGCCGTGTTTTATTGTTTGGCGCGAGCTTTTGAATCCGGCGTTGACCGCCGTGCCTGCGGGCTTTTTTCTTTATTCCGCGCTGATCTTTCCTGCACCGTGATTTTCCGCTTCCATCTCGATCTCGGATGTACTCGGGTCGCTGGTGTTGCATCTTGCTAGCCAGCTGTCTTCTCCTCTGTGAAGCGCGTCATGAGGCTTGTTAGCGGCCATTGTTCTTGGCTTCTCTTGGCGAGGTGTCCGGCAAGCCATTTCGTCACAGACGTTGTGTTTAAAAGCTGCTAGGGCTTCGTCCGGACGATCGACTATTTGGTTCTTTTGGTAAGGAACCTGTTCCAGAATTTGGGCTGATTCTCCGGGCTGTTGGTTTATATGACTCAAATCGTCTGCATCCGTAGGGCGGACATAAGTCCCTTGAAAATTTGCTCTAAACGCGTCCTCAAGCTCTTCCCAACTTCCAACAGTATTTTCTGGGAGGCCTTTGAGCCAATGCCGAGCTGGCCCTTTGAGCTTGAGGGTAGGTATTTTATGGCGTGGAGATCATCTCCTCTAGCCATGTGTATGTGTAGTATGTAGTCTTCTATCCAGACTCGGGGTCATTGTGCCGTCGTATGCCTCTATGTTTATGGGTTTAAACCTGCTGGAAATTCATGATCCAGCACCTCATCGGTGAAACATAGCGGGTGTCTGGCGCCCTATATTGGGTGTGCCGCTGTCTTGAACACTTGTCGTGGTATGTTACTTCCTGGGGTCCTCTTTTTTGGCCTGTAAATGGACCTAGTTGGGCCATCCGTTTTGCCAGGATTATAATTCGGCTTGTGTGCAGCCCCGTTTGTCGTTTTGGGCACGTAAATGCGGGCGTCTATCCGGCGGCGGCCTCTTTATTTTTTGACTGTGAAGGCTCGATGGCTTCCTCGTCAAATTCTGGCAGCAACTTGTGCTTCGGGTAGCTCTTGGTTTGATGGCCGTTGCCATATTTGTCTACGGTCTTGAATACTTTGCTCCACTTCATTCTGAGCGTGTCTTCTGCTGTTTTGAGCTTCCGTTTCGCTTTCTTCAAACTTCTTGCAGTGGCGACGAGCTTTTTGCGTATGTTCTTATGCTGTTCGTCGTCAGCTGGCTTGCCCTGCTCTATCGCTGGGTCGGTAGGAAGGCTGCTTTGATCGATGCGGGACTTGGGGCGGCGTTTGCGTCACCGTTTTGGTTCTTTATCGGCGAGATTATCCTCTGCCGTGTCCCGTTGTTCCTCGTTATCGCTTTCCTTCGGGGTGTCCACCATCTATACGTCGTATGACGAGGTGGCCTTCCAGTGTCCTGTAGGCACTGGTTCTTGGTAGTCTTCGGCATCCTCGTCCATACCGTCGATGTCTTCGGAGTCGTAGTCGAGTATGTCGGTTAAATCATCAAAAGTGGCTACGAAGTGGGTGGTGGGTGGGATCTGAATTTCTTCGTCATCCGCGTCCCAACCATCCTGGCCGTAGTTCGGCCTGTGCTCTCTGGATAGCGAGAGATGCTTCAATGAGTTTATGATGTCGCCAAGGGCGAAGTCTTTGAAAGATGTCCGCAGCGGTGAATTCCATGATCGGCGCCCAATCGGATTCGACTGGCTCGGGCGCAGGAGGTTCGGAGTCCGGCAGGGAGTCCGGCACCCCGGAGTCATGGGCTTTATGTGGGACAAGGTAAGTGTTCGACTCCATCGCCGTAAAAATTGCGGCTCCCGAGGCGGTGTCCAGCCATCCTTCCTCGATTCGAGCGATCGCCTCCGGACTATGAGTCGGAGCGGATCCGGGTGCGGCCTCCAAGGTGCTGTCCGTGGCGAGTTAGGTCATGCCCATCGTGATAGCGTGGCGCGCCGCGGCTGTGGCTCAGATCCATCGAGGATCAAGTCCCCGCTGATATCGGCCGTGAAGTTTAAGCTTCCAAACCTGACCTGACGACCAGGGCGTAGCTCTCGATCTGCTCGGATGGCCAAGGGAGTTGGCCCGAAGACGCCGCCCGAATACGAAGATCTGTCCGAGGAGAAAGGTCTCACCCAGACTGCGTCGTTGTTGATTGAAGAGGCCATCAAGCCTATCGGTGGCGACACGGAGGAACTCTCAATGAAAGCACCAATGTCGGTGTCAAAACCGGCGGATCTCGGTAGGGGTCCCGAACTGTGCGTCTAGGCGGATGGTAACAGGAGACAAGGGACACGATGTTTACCTGTGTTGGGCCCTCTTGATGGAGGTAAAACCCTACGTCCTGCTTGATTGATATTGATATTGTGGATGTTTACAAGAGTGGATCTACCACGAGATCAAGGAGGCTAAACCCTAGAAGCTAGCCTATGGTATGATTGTAAGGGTTGTTGTGATTGTTGTCCTACGGACTAAAGCCATCCGGTTTATATAGACACCAGAGAGGGCTAGGGTTACCTAGAGTCGGTTACAATGGTAGGAGATCTATATATCCGTATCGCCAAGCTTGCCTTCCACGCCAAGGAAAGTCATATCCGGGCACGGGGGGAAGTCTTCAATCTTGTATCTTCATAGTCTTGGAGTCCGGTCGATGATGATAGTCCGGCAAATGATAGTTCGGCTGATGATGGTAGTCCGGCTATCCGGACACCACCTAATCCAGGACTCCCTCACTCATTATGTGAAAGATATTATGTACTACTTTAATAATCCTGAGAAAACCCCATTCAATTATGTTATGGGAGACACGTTGGATCAACGTGAATACTTTAGGGATTATCGCTTGACTCAAAAAGGGAAACTATTATGGGATCAAATTTATATGTTGCATTGGTATGCTCGGCAACTATGCTTGAGATATGATTATACTTGTTGCTCTAGGATGAAGGCTCCACACTTTCCCTTTTGATGCAAATTTGATGATAATGAAACCTTAGCTTCTTATGCTAATGGTATATATGATTATATGATTACTATGATGTGGAACAAATAGAAGAATTTGTTGCTTTTAAGGGTGCATGTGAAATTGAATATTTGTTTAAAGAGTTTGAAGATTTTGATGATTCAGTTTATAGACCTGTAAATTTAGCTATCCTTAAATATTTCTATGAGAATAATAAATACAATAATTATATTGATGAATTTATCGAGAAAGTCTCCGTTGTCCGAGAAGAGACTAAAATTTTGCAGGAGTCTATGGAAGAAGAAATTGATGAAACTGTGAGCTCATTGGATGAAAAAGATGATGAGGAGAGCGAACAACAAAAGGAGGAAGAGTGGATTAGCTACCCGTGCCCACCTTCTAATGAGAGCAACTCTTCAACTCATACATTGTTTAATTTCCCTTCGTGCTTACCAAAGGATGAATGCTATGATGATTGTTATGATCCCGTTGATTCTTTTGAAATATCCCTTTTTTGATGATGCTTGCTATGCTTGTGGCCAAGATGCCAATATGAATTATGCTTATGGAGATGAACTTGTTATAGTTCCTTACGTTAAACATGAAATTGTTGCTATTGCACCCACACATGATAGTCCTATTATCTTTTTGAATTCTCCCGACTACACTATATCAGAGAAGTTTGCCCTTATTAAGGATTATACTGATGGGTTGCGTTTCACTACTACACATGATGATTTTGATAGATATAATATGCATGTGCTTGCTGCTCCTACTTGCAATTATTATGAGAGAGGAACTACATCTCCGCCTCTCCATGTTTCCAATATGATAAAATTGCAAGAAACTGTTTATACTATGCATTGGCATTTTTCTATGTGTGCATGAATTGTTCTTTTATGACATGCAGATGCATAGGAAGAGAGTTAGACTTTGTTGTTGCATGATATATGTTACTTTGTGCTCATTACTAAATCACGAATCATTGTTAATTAAAATTGGCTTTGATATACCTTGGGAGTGGATCCATTACTTGAGCACTATATGCCTAGCTTAATGGCTTTAAAGAAAGCGCTGCCAGGGAGACAACCTGGAAGTTTTAGAGAGTCATTTATTTCTGTTGTGTGCTTTTATAAAGTTTAAAAACAAAAATAATGGTCCAAGATTTTCCTTTAGGATGTTTACATTGCTTGTTGGTTTGTGCGGTGCAAAACAGAAACTTTGGCTGTAGTGCACGATTTTAAAGTTTTTACCGGAACGTCAAACGGATCTGAAACTTTTTGCACTGTCTTTCTATATAAATTGTTTATTTTTCCTATTTTTCAGAATTTTTGGAGTACCATAAGTAGGGTGAATGTTCAGATTACTACAGTCTGTCCTGTTTAAGACAGATTCGGTTTTTGATGCATAGTTTGCTTGTTTTGATGAAACTATCAATTTCTATCAGTGGATTAAGCCATGGAAAACTTATATTACAGTAGCTACAATGCAAAAAAAACATGAATTGGTTTGCAACAGTACTTAGAGTAGTGATTTGCTTTATTATACTAACGGATCTTACCGAGCTTTCTGTTGAGTTTTGTGTCGATGAAGTGTTCGAAGATCGAGGAGGTCTCGATGTGATGAGAAGGAGGAGAGGCAAGAGCTCAAGCTTGGGGATGCCCAAGCCACCCCAAGTAAATATTCAAGGAGACTCAAGCATTTAAGCTTGGGGATGCCCTGGAAGGCATCCCATCTTTCTTCAATAAGTATCGATATGTTTTCAGATTGGATTCGTTCATGCGATATGTGTAAATCTTGGAGCGTATTATGCATTTAGTTTTAACTTTTATTTTATGCACCATGCTGGTATGAGATAGTCCATGGTTGATTTATAGAATGCTCTTTGCACTTCACTTATATCTTTTGAGTATGGCTTTATAGAATGCTTCATGTGCTTCACTTATATCATTTGAAGTTTGGATTTCCTGTTTCTCTTCACATAGAAAACCGCCATTTGTAGAATGCTCTTTTGCTTCACTTATATTTGTTATAGAGTGGGCATATCTTTTGTAGAAAGAATTAAACTCTCTTTCTTCACTTATATCTATTTAGAGAGATGTCAGGAATTGGTCATTCACATGGTTAGTCATAAAATCCTACATAAAATTGTAGATCACTGCATATGATATGTTTGATTCCTGGCGATAGTTTTGTGATTTAAAGATGGTGATATTAGAGTCATGCTAGTCGGGTAATTGTGAATTTGATAAATACTTGTGTTGAGGTTTGCAAGTCCCGTAGCATGCACGTATGGTAACCGTTGTGTAACAAATTGGAAGCATGAGGTGTTTCTTTGATTATCTTCCTTATGAGTGGCGGTCGGGGACGAGCGATGGTCTTTTCCTACCATCTATCCCCCTAGGAGCATGCACGTAGTGCTTGGTTTTGATAACTTGTAGATTTTTGCAATAAGTATACGCGTTCTTTATGACTAATGTTGAGTCCATGGATTATACGCACTCTTACCCTTCCATCATTGCTAGGCTCTTCAGTACCGTGCATTGCCCTTTCTCACCTCGAGAGTTGGTGCAAACTTCGCCGGTGCATCCAAACCATGTGATACGATACACTCTATCACACATAAGCCTCCTTATATCTCCCTCAAAACAGCCACCATACCTACCAAGCATGGCATTTCCATAGCCACTCCGAGATATATTGCCATGCAACTTCCATCATCATCATATACAGGACTTGAGCATTTATTGTCATATTGCTTTGCATGATCGTAAGATAGCTAGCATGATGTTTTCATGGCTTGTCCCTTTTTTGATGTCATTGCTATGCTAGATCATTGCACATCCCGATACACTGCAGAGGCATTCATACAGTCATATCTTTGTTCTAGTACCGAGTTGTAATATTGAGTTGTAAATAAATAAAACTGTGATGATCATCATTATTAGAACATTGTCCCATGTGAGGTTATCAAAATAAAAGAGGCCAAAGAAGCCCGCCAAAAAAATGAGAGAAGGGGCAATGTTACTATCCTTTTACCACACTTGTGCTTCAGAGTAGCACCATGTTCTTCATATAGAGAGTCTCTTGAGTTATCACTTTCATATACTAGTGGGAATTTTCATTATAGAACTTGGCTTGTATATTCAAACGATGGGCTTCCTCAAATGCCCTAGGTCTTCATGAGCAAGCAAGTTGGATGCACACCCACTTAGTTTCAATTTGAGCTTTCATACACTTATAGCTCTAGTGCATCTGTTGCATGGCAATCCCTACTGTCGGATTTCGGGTTCCGGCAAAACCTCTAAGGTTCGAACACTGGGGTGCACGCGAAGATCTCCCCCTCACTGATCACGCCCTCACACACTTCGCGATCTCTAGGCTAGGCACGACGAACTCACAACACACGAGACACAAGATTTATACTGGTTCAGGCCACCGTTGTGGTGTAATACCCTACTCCAGTGTGGTGGTGGTAGATTGCCTCTTGGGCTGAGGATGAACAGTACAAGGGGAAGAACAGCCTCCTGAGGAGAGGTGCTCTTGTGCTCGATGGACTTGTGTGGGTGAGGATTACTAGAGATGAGTTCCAGATGCCTCCTACCGTGGTGGCTAGTCCTATTTATAGTGGCCCTGGTCCTCTTCCCAAATATTGAGCGGGAAGGGATCCCACAACGGCCAATTTGAAAGGGGACAGCTAGTACAGCTTATCCTGACAAAAGTAGTCTTTGCCTGCCAAAGGCTCTGGCAGTGACGCCGTCTTGGGCTCCACGGCGACCTCCGTCTTGTCGTCCTACTGGTCTTGGTCTCGTTGCACCGATATGGAAACCTTTGCTTGACGCATCGGTACTCCTCGCCTGCGCTTGCCTCCTTACCACTAAAGAGGAAACAAGGACATTGTGCGCGCTGGCGCCAGCCTGGCGCCCGCCTGGCCTTGGTCGTCATGGTTCATGTCATGAGATCCTCGCGAGGTTTTCCTTGCCTTGATCTCTCCGCCCCTCGCGAGTCAGCCTGGTGAGGCCGCTCCCGAGGAGGTCTTGCGTCATCCGCCTCGCGAGGCTTGGCCCCTCGCGGGGGTCTTGAGTGCTCGCTGGTGAAGATGGGCCGTATGGGCCCGCTTGCAGAGACACACCGTGGGCCGCATGCAGGAAAGTCTGGGGACCCCCATTCCCGAAACACCGACAGTAGCCCCCGGGCACAAGGCACGCTCGGACTTGGCTTCAAGGCGAAGCCAAAGGGCAAGTGCAGAGCGCCGCGGGCCCCATCAGCCTACGGCCTTGGTCGACGCGTGGCGGTTGATTGGATGTGGGCGTCTCCGCTTCCCCATGCTGCCTTGATACCCGCCTGGCTAGGCGGCCACCACAGTCTACACGGTTTCCTTCCCATCATTGAGGCGCACTCCCCCAATTCTTCTGCTTCCTCGAAGCTCCGCCCCTTCTCCCAAGCCGATCTGAGCTTAGTCCTCCCATTGCCATGGCGCCGGATCAAGCAAAGAAAGGGAAGGAGCCCCTATCCTCCACCGAACTTCGTCCGGCCATTGAGCCTGCCATTGGCAGGTCGCTGGTGCTCAACCAAGAAGCCATGGACAAGGTGCGCCCCATGCTCGCCTCCAGCTTCAATGAGTGGGGAAGAATGGTGGCCGTGGTCGCCGAGGCGCCGCTGGCATCCCCTTATCCCCCTTTGGTGTTGTCCTGGTTTCCGTTCGTCCCAGCGGTGGTAGAGGGTGGCGCAAGGCAGGGCCCTCATCTGGCGATATGAAGTAAGGCACACGCCTGTGAAGGTCTCCGCTCGTGATACTCTCACATAATAATGAGTGGGGTTGTACACGCCCTGGAGCCTCAGGAGTGCCGCCCTCGGGCCTCAGGGGCTCCCTCCCATGTCCTAGTGGCAGCACTTAGCTCCGCGCTGGTGAGAAGACTCGAAGACAAGAAGACTAGACTAGGCGCCGGACGCGACCTTTTGCTTTTAACCTCTTTTCTGTAGCTCTGCTTTCTGGCTTTGGATTTAAGTTGGAGTTGAGTTTCCCCATGCTCGCCCCCATGCTCGCAACTCCTACCACCACTTTTCCACACGCTATACTAACTTTATTGTGTCTTTATCTAAACAGCCCCTACTTTTTATTTACACTCTCTTTATTATCTTGCAAACCTATCCAACAACACCTACAAAGTACTTCTAGCTTCATACTTGTTTTAGGTAAAGTGAATGTTAAGCGTGCGTAGAGTTGTATTGCTGGTCGATAGAACTTGAGGGAATATTTGTTCTACCTTTGGCTCCTCGTTGGGTTCGACACTCTTACTTATCAAAAGAGGCTACAATTGATCCCCTATACTTGTGGGTTATCAGGGGGCGGCGCAACGATGCAGTTATCAGCTGCAAAAACTGCCATGCGGACGCGCCGAGAATCCATGCCGCCCCGCCCCCTTTTATTCCTGCGGCTATTTACCTTCATCTCTCGTCTCACACGACACAATAAGCACACTCACGAGGACACATACACAGAGGACATCCAACGGTTCCAATGGTGCTCCTCGTGGCTCCAATGGCGCTCCCAGCGGCCGATGACGACAACGGCGGGCAGTTCACCATGCAACACGTCGTGGACACCCACGTGAGGGGGAAGTCTCTCTCGGTGGTGTACACGAACGATCCGGTCTCGGTGGAGAGCTCCATCCAAACTATGGAGCAGTTCCTTGCCGAGGACAAGTACCAAGTGGTCGGCTTCGACCTCGAGTACACCATGGGTCGTGCCGGGCACAATCAGAAGGTTGCCATCACCCAGTCATGCGTGCGACATGACGTCCTCGTCTACCACTACCATCTGGCCACAACGCCTTACGAGTGTTTTTCCAGGTTTATCAACAACTCTGACTACAGTTTCGTTGTGGTGGACACCACCAACGATCTAAAAGCGCTCAAAGATTCGGGCTTGAAATACCCGAATCTTGTCAACATCCAGCGCCACTACAAGGTCTGGGATGGCGACAAAAACAAACTGAACTCCCTGGTTGACCTCGCCTCGGCCATCATCGACCCCCACTACATGAAGATGAAGAATGAGAGCAATAAGGACAAGAATGCCTGGCACAGTGTGTGGCATGAGAGACTGGATGAATAACATGTGAAGTACACGGCCATGTACGCGTACACAAGCTACGTGATGTATAGGAGGATCGTTGACATGAAGAACTATCTTCTTCCTGACCCAGACGAGGGATCGAGCCACATAGCAGTGGCGGGAGCGTCACAAGAAGTAGATGACTAGACGATCATTTCTCCTACTTTAGAATGCATGCAATTATTTATTGAGGTGTGTGTGAATGATCTGTATAGTCACTTATGTAATTGGATGTTTATTTTAGATATATATATATATATATATATATATATATATATATATATATATATATATATATATATATATATATAGACACACATGTTATTCTCTTGTAGACAGAGCAAATCACACGGCTTACTAGAACATGAAGGCGCGCCTGCCACGCCCATTACTTTTATGAAAAAAGATAGAACATTGAAGGACTATATAAGGAGTAATCTACATGGTATGACATATTTGTTCAAAATAGTAATGAGTGTCATTTCACATGTGTAAAAAGTGTACCAGGAGCATAATCTAATCGTAGAATTTGACACTAAAGAAAATGACAATACAATTATACGGCTGAATCTAAACTGGTTTAGTAATTTCTTATCTATTTTACACTAACGGTAGGAGAAAACAATTAGCATGAACTGCAACATGTAAGCAACGCAAGAATCCGATAAGGACAAACCTGATGAAGAAAGACAAGGGAGCCACCTGCACTAAACACCTTTGAGAACATGAGAAACCAGGAAAGCACACACACCCAAGAACGTAAAAGTTTACCATGACTGTGTTTTAGCCCGTTTTCCGTTGATTAACTGGAAAATTCTCACTCTCCCTTCTTAATCAATGAAAATGGCAAGTCTTTTGCCTCGTTTAAAAAAAGTTTACTTGGACACAGACAATTATGATGGTTTTCGGCTCCGCTCAAATGCCAGCACTTGCAAATGCAGAAGATCCATTGCCACACATCATGTTATTGAACATAAAATGCATGTGGTAATTATATAAGCATGCCAGCTCATTTTCTAGGAGATGCATCAAATAGATTTTGAAGTAAACTTCCCTAGCTAAGAAAGGTAAATTTGATAGGAGGATAATTATATTCAAAATCCAAAATTAACATGACATTTCCACTGTTGCTTTCAAGTGTACTTGAAAGCTGCACCTTACCTCCAATCTTATGTATGAAAAACATCTACGTTGGTGATAAACTCCAAAATTAATTTATTTACTCGCAAAACTATAGGATATCCAACAATGAACAAGTTTGATGCGTAACTTGCTAACATTTTGCAAGATCCTGAAGTCTCGCATAGTAAGTCGATTATACTACATGAACGCTACCTTGTTTCATGACTTAGAGCTGATCCTAAGGCTAGCTGAAGGTATTTGTGGCCGAGGAAATCTTGCACAAATTGGCTTGCTTCATATAATTCTCTGCAGTATAACTTCATGTTTAAGGGTTCAATCCTTACAATCAATATCTGAATCAACCCTCTGGACCAAATGTTTGAACTTATGGAGAGAGGTTATCATCACCCTTACAAGAGCAATGACATGAAGCAAAAAACACGGTACAGTATACAAATCATCCATCTGTTGTGAATTCAAGCTGCGTAGATACAAAACAGTGGCCTAACAATCACAATCAATAAACACGCTGAATAGCGAGGAAGGATTTTACAAAATGAATTGAACACCTATACATGAGACATGAGGCGAAAGCAAAGAGAAGTGTCCAATACCTGCTCTATATGGACATGGGAAAAGAGACAGAGGAGCAGGAGTTGGAACAAATTGGACCCGAGTTCTCCAAGATGAACGATCTGGTGGTCCTTTCCTCCTTCGCGACCTCTCACTTTATAGCTGTGTGTCCTCCTCGTACTTCTCTTCCATCATCGAGCCTCTGCTCAGAAAGGGGAGGGCGTCACCGTGGCGCTGATCCAGAACATCGGGAAGGTGGAGCCGTGGAGGGGAACACGATTAAAACTTGAAGGAAGATAAAAGGAGAAGTAATCATCTCCGCTACCACAATACATGAAGGGAGGCGAAAGAGGGAGAAACCGTCGAACCAGGAGCTCCATCGCTATGAGTTCGCCGGCGGCGACGGCATGGGGCGAGACACTTCGGCTTCGGTGGTAAATCAAAGTGATAACTACGTACGAAAGGCCCGCTAAATGAGTCATCCCCTCATGACTGCGTGGCCCAAGGCGTCTCGGCCCGATTAATCACAGTGCTCCCAGGTCGGTCTGAGGAGCAGCAGCCTGGTTACATTGGCCTCGGTCGTAAAGATAGGGGTACACTGTGACACGACGGGGTAGGCTGTCACGAGCCAGTGCGGGATGCTCACAGGATCTGGGACGTTGAAAAGTCTAATCCGACGGATGTATATGTCAAATCGCTGTAATGAGTCGTAGCTAGCTCTGTTTTACTGTTTTGTAATTAGCAGCAATCGTTTGTGTTATTATTGGTCTTAGCACACATTTCTGATTATGGACCTGTTTCCCGCGTATCACACACATCTTGTTCAGTTGAACCGTTTCCATTGTGTTGCCTAATCACACACAGTTCATCCTAGTGAACCGTATGTTGTATATCGCACACGCCTTCATCTGGCTGCCCATTTATTTTGTTCCTCCTCATCCCAAATAGCTAATTGAACTGAACCATATGCCCTGCATCGCACACGCAACTAAAATCTGTACCGTGTTTGATGCATCCGTCATCGCAAACGTTTTGCACCTTTTTTGACAGTTTTTTACACCATCGTTTGCGATTATGGCATCGCACACAGTTTTGTCGAAGGGTCTCTGATCGTAGTGTCGCGTTTGGACCATCCTGCAGTAGTGCATCCTTATATCCATGTTCTAGATCCGATCTTGCAAGTTATAGTCACCTACTACGTGTTATGATCCGGCAACCCCGGAGTGACAATAGTCAGGACCACTCCCGGTGATGACCGTAGTTTGAGGAGTTCATGTATTCACTATGTGTTAATGCTTTGTTTCGGTTCTCTATTAAAAGGAGGCCTTAATATCCCTTAGTTTCCAATAGGATCCCGCTGCCACGGGAGGGTAGGACAAAATATGTCATGCAAGTTCTTTCCATAAGCACGTATGACTATTTACGGAATACATGCCTACATTATATTGACGAACTGGAGCTAGTGCCGTATTGCCCTAGGTTATAACTATCTCATGATGAATATCATCCAACAAGTCACCGATCCAATGCCTACGAATTTATCCTATATTGTTCTTGCTAAGTTACTACTGCTATCATCACTGTTACACTTGCTACAAAATTACTGCTATCACTGTTACCGTTACTGTTATTGCTGTCACAACTATCAAAACTATCATATTACTTTGCTACTGATTACTTGCTGCAGATAATTAATTTACAGGTGTGGTTGGATTGACAACTCAGCTGCTAATACCTTCAAATATTCTTTGGCTCCCCTTGTGTCTATTCTATAAATTTGGGTTGAATACTCTACCCTCGAAAACTGTTGCGATCCCATATACTTGTGGGTTATCAAGACCTTTTTATGGCGCCATTGCCGAGGAGCTTAGTTATATTTGTTGAGTCACTTGGGATTATGAAGAATCTGAAGGATGCTAAGACTAAGATATTTCCCTCTAGTACGAGGGGAGGTAGGAAACTGCCATCCAGTTATGCTTTAGATTCACCTTCTGTTATATGTAAACTTGCAACACCACCGCATGCTATTAATTCTGATATGTCGCAAGTTATTGATGATGCTACTTCTGCTATGGATAATGCTTATGATTATGCTAGTACCTTGCGTCCTTGCTTAATGATGATGTGCCACTTGGTGATTTTCTTGATGAACAAATTGCAAGAGTAATACAACATGATGTTGTTGAATCTGATGATGAGCTTGAAACTGAAACTCCTGAAACACCTGCTAGAACTAGCCTTCCTAGATATGAATTGCCTAAGGTACCGGAAGGTTATGTTATGAATGAGGAGACAACTAGAGATATTCTTGCTTGCAGAGATAGAGATGATCTAGAGAAATTATTATGCAAGTATAAGGAAAAATTTCTGAATGCTAGAATGAAATGTGATCCTAAGTTAGCTACCTCACCTATCTTTATTGATGATAAGGATTATGAATTCTCTGTCGACCCAGAGTTAATTACTTTGGTTGAATCTGATCATTTCCATGGTTATGAAACTAAAACTGTTGTGGCACATCTTACTAAGTTGAATGACATAGCCACCCTTTCTACTCATGATGAGAAGACTCGCTATTACTTTATTCACAAATTATTTCCAATCTTATTAAAGGGTGATGCTAAAGCTTGGTACAATACTCTTGCTCCTGGTTGTGTGCGTAGTCCCCAGGATATGATTTATTACTTCTCTAAAAAATATTTTCCTGCTCATAAGAAACAAGTTGCTTTACATGAAATATTTAACTTTGTGCAAATTAAAGAAGAGAGTCTCCCACAAGCTTGGGGGAGGCTTTGCCAGTTACTTAATGCTTTGCCTAATCATCCTCTTAAGAAAAATGAAATACTTGATATCTTCTATAATGGACTAACCGATGTGAAAGTGCAACTATCCCTGGGTGGTTTTGGTAATTATTAACAACATATAGCTCATTGAGCTAATGCTATTTCAAGATAAATATTTCAGGAAAGCTCAATGATTGGCATGGCATGGATTAGGAATGTGGACCCCTCAAAATGCTAAGGACACATATTGGCTCAAGCTCAAGACTCTACATTTTACTTTTAGTGATCCAAGATCACGTTGAGTCCATAGGAAAAGCCAATACTATTAAAAGGGGATGAGGTGTTGCTTAATGGCTTGCTTGCTCAAAATGGTTAGTGATATGCTCCAAAACCCTCAATCACTTTCTCATATCCACATTTGTCCCAAACCAAAAAGTCAAACTCGGCCCCACCGAAATATTCTATCCGGCGCCACCAAGTTCACTTGACATAGCCAGTACCACAAACGCTAATCAATTCTGTCTCACCGATAGGGATTTCGGTCTCACCGAGATGGGATTGCAAACTCTCTGTTTCCCTTCGTACCGTTTCGGTCCAACCGAGATGAGCTATCGGTCCCACCGAGTTCGCAATGCAAACTCTTTGTTTCCCTTTCGTAACGGTTCGGTCTCACCGAAATGAGCGATTCGGTCCCACTGAGTTTGCCTGACAAACTCTCTGGTTAGCTTATTACCAAAATCAGTCCCACCGAGATTGTGTAATCCGTCTCACCGAGATTACGTTATGCCCTAACCCTAAAAAAGTTGGTCCCACCGAGTTGACATGTCGGTCCCACATTTTGAACTGAATCGGTCCGACCGAGTTTTCTGATTCGGTCCCACCGAGTTTGGTGAATTGTGTGTAACGGTTAGATTTCATGTGGAGGCTATATATACCCCTCCACCCACTCTTCACTCGTGGAGAGAGCCATCAGAACGTGCCTACATTTCAGCATTCATTTTCTGAGAGAGAACCACCTACTCATGTGTTGAGGTCAAGATATTCCATTCCAACCACATAAATCTTGATCTCTAGCCTTCCCCAAGTTGCTTTCCACTCAAATCATCTTTCCATAAAATCCAAATCTGAGAGAGAGAGAGTGTGTTGAGTGTTGGGGAGACTATCATTTGAAGCACAAGAGCAAGGAGTTCATCATCAACACATCGTCTATTACCTTTTGGAGAGTGGTGTCTCCTAGATTGGTTAGGTGTCACTTGGGAGCCTCCGTCAAGATTGTGGAGTTGAACCAAGGAGTTTGTACGGGCAAGGAGATCGCCTACTTCATGAAGATCTACCCTAGTGAGGCAAGTCCTTCATGGGTGATGGCCATGGTGGGATAGACAAGGTTGCTTCTTCGTGGACCCTTCATGGGTGGAGCCCATCGTGGACTTGTGCAACCGTTACCCTTCGTGGGTTGAAGTCTCCATCAACGTGGATGTACGATAGCACCACCAATCGTAACCACGCCAGAAATCTCTGTGTCTACATTGCGTTTGGTCCCTCCAAACTCCTCCCTTTACCTTCATGTGCAATGTTTTACATTCCGCTGCTATACTCTTAGACTTGCATGTGTAGGTTGATTTCTTGACTCTTGCTATGTTGCTAAAATCTGCCAAGACTTAAAATTGGGAAAAGGCTAGATTTTTATTTGGTCAAGTAGTCTAATCACCCCCTCTAGACATACTTTCGATCATACAGGTGGTATCAGAGCTTTGGTCTCCATTTG
Organism: Aegilops longissima; assembly: GCA_021605205.1. NCBI lineage: Eukaryota > Viridiplantae > Streptophyta > Magnoliopsida > Poales > Poaceae > Aegilops > Aegilops longissima. The sequence continues at coordinate 304,390,271 of CM038680.1, forward strand.
CCCTGATTTCCATAGCTGCTGGTGATCATAGCCTTGGTTTCACAACCTAGGAGAGTATGGCATCTAGCGAGGGAAGTTACCACCATAGAGGTCCTTACTTTGATGGTACTAATTTTGCTAGTTGGAAGCATAAGATGAAAATGCATATTCTTGGACATAACCCCACCGTTTGGGCTATTGTGTGTATTGGCTTGCAAGGTGAATTCTTTGATGGGAGAGAACCAAACTGTGAAGCTACCGCGGAAGAGTTGAAGATGCTGCAATACAATGCTCAAGCTTGTGATATTCTCTTCAATGGATTGTGCCCCGAAGAATTCAACAAAATCAGCCGTCTTGAGAATGCAAAGGAAATTTGGGATACTTTGATTGATATGCACGAGGGCACCGACTCCGTGAAGGAATCTAAATTGGATGTGCTTCAAAGTCAACTTGACAAGTTCAAAATGAAGGATAGTGAAGGTGTCGCTGAAATGTACTCTAGGCTCGCTCTCATCACAAATGAGATTGCTGTCTTAGGAAGTGAAGAGATGACCGATAGATTCATCATCGAGAAGATCCTAAGAGCCTTGGATGGAAAATATGATACTGTGTGCAAATTTATCCAAATGATGCCCAATTACAAAGATCTCAAGCCAACGGAAGTCATTGGAAGAATTGTTGCTCATGAGATGTCACTCAAGGATAAGGAAGAGCTTCACAACAAGTCAAGTGGTGCTTACAAAGCCTCATGTGATGCTCCTACATCTTCAAGTGAGAAATAAGCCTTCAATGAAGAATTGAGCCTAATGGTGAAGAACTTCAACAAGTTCTACAAGAATAGAAGCAAGGAAAGGAGTTCCAAGTCAAGGTCCTACAATGACAAAAGATCTTCGAGTCGTGAACGTAATTGCTACAATTGTGGAAGACCCGAGCACTACTCCAATGAGTGTACGACTACCTACAAAAGAAGAGAAGATTCACCCAAAAGGAGAAGTAGAAGAGAAGAATCACCACCTAGAGAAAGGAGGAGTAGAGATGATCGTTATGAATGAAGAACCTCTCGCAGAAGCAAGGATTCGGAAAGGAAGGACGAATCATCAAAGAGTTACACAAAACGAAGACATCAAGCTCATGTTAGTGAATGGGTATCCGGCTCCGGCTCCGGCTCCGACCATCACTCCGAAAGAAGTTATCACTCCGACTCTGAATATACTCAAGATGAAGGTGTTGCCGGTCTAGCACTTGTGTCAACCAACTCCTACGACATATTTGACTCTCCAAATGAAGGAATTGGAAGATGCTTCATGGCTAAAGGCCCAAAGGTATCACACCCCAAGTATGTTGATTTCAATAGTGATGAAGATGATTTGCTAGGTGATGATGATTTACTTGTTGACAACTCTAGTGATGAAAACTATGATGAACTTGCTATTAATCATGATAATCAAGATAAAACGAATGATGATGATAAGAAGGAGATTGAGCGTCTAACTAAAGAACTAAACACTCTTAAGTTAGCTCATGAAACTACCTTGGGAGATCATCGAGAACTTTTAAAGACTCATGAGAAGTTACGCTTTGAAAACCTCAACCTTGAGCAAGAGCATGAGTTCTTAAAAGCAATCAATGATGATCTTCGCAAGAAAAGTTCTTCTTACATTGCCAAGCGTTTACTCTTGTCTACTTACATGCCACAAGTTAAATCTAGCAACAAGAGTAAGAAAGATTCTTCTTCTAGTAGTAACAACAATCGTGCTAAAACCAATATTGTTGCTTCTAGTAGTTCTCTTGATTCCACTAATTATTCTCTTAGCCAAGTTACACTTGAGCAAGAAAATAGCCTATTGAAGGGAATTATAGAGAAATGTGTCTACAAGAGTCTTGCCGGAAGTAAGCAATTTGAGGAAATTTTACGCAAGCAAGGAAAACACCGGAAGAATCAAGGTGTTGGTTTTGAACGAAAGTTCAATGCGAATGGAGTTGAGTGGGAAGAAGATCAATACCCCAAGACGAAGTTTGTTCCTCAACAAGAGAAGTATGATCCTACTTCTTTCCAAGGGACACAAGCTTAAGATAATCTTCCACCACAAGACCACAAGCAAAAAGGCAAGGACAAGCTTCAAGAGGATATTGATGCATTGGAAGAAGCTCCTAAGGCCTTGGTCAAGTGGGTTCCCAAGACTACATCAAGTTCTACTTCATCAAGTAGAACTACAACTCCAAGGATTCCCATCAAGATGATGTGGATCCCGAAGAATAAGAACTAGAGAGTTCTTGAGGGTGACTCCGCCAACATACTTCACTCATATCATCTTGGCGAGGACAAGTGCAAACAACTTCCACATCTCGCACTAGTTCAAGGAGTCACAAACCCTCTTGTTGGTAAGACAAGGGACAAGGTAACCTAATGCTTTCATGGACATCATCTTGTGTGTACATCACTCTATGTCTGTGGATATCCTTGTTTGTTCCTTGTCGGACTAACCCATGTAGGTATTGAAAGTGCAACTCACTCCAATGGATTGCTCCAAATGATCTACATGAACATTGAGCATCCACATATTCAACATCTACATGAAGTCATCATCGACAAAACCTAAGGTTAGTTCATCCCTCTTAGGGGGGATATCACATCTAGGGGGAGCTTTACTCTAATCAATTGAGCTAAAGCAACTCTAATGGTGTGAACACAACAATGCTTTATGTAAAAGTGGTAACCCCACCTGTGCTTAAACGATAAGTATGACCTATGATCAAATGTTCTAATTTGACTCCTAAGTCAATATACTCATATATAGATGACCTAGTCATCGCAAATTGCTTGATAGATGCTAGAGTGTTTGTGCATGCTTTGTCACATATTTCATTTGCCATTTTATTGTGTGAGCATGTTGATTGCATATTTTACACATTCGAGGACATCAATTTGTTGCTTTGATTGTTTGGATTTTTTTTGCCAAATGGATGGAAAAGAATGCCAAAGAACACCCTATAGTTATCTATGTTTTTCTCATCTCAAACTCTATTCATGCTACATCACAAAGTTTGATCAAGTCAGATTCGAACCACTCTGTGTGAGGAGCACTCGGAGTCCCCGATTCATCATAGACTTAAACTTCCAAAACCTCTTTGTGCATTTCGGTATGACCGAGTCATCCACTTCGGCCACACCGAGTTCACTAAGTTGATCTAGGTTTTCCATCTCGGTGCAACCGATTTGAACTCTTCAGTCACACCGAGTTGCAGTGAACGCTTGCGATTCTGCATCTCGGTGCCACCGAGTTGTTCCACTCGGTCACACTGACAGGGTCGGGATATATATACCGAGGGGTAGAATTTTGGAAATTCCTCCAAAATCCTTCATCCCACGCGTGTCCTGCTCTGCTCCTCGGGTCTCCGGATTGTCTCCTCACCACCATTGACCTCCCATCGCTGGTTTCCGTCGCCGTCTACAGAATTCTACTCCGCCTTTGTCGCCGTAGAAAACTCCCGCCGAACTAGGGTATGGGTTCGATGCTCTGTGCTATTTCCTTACTCCAATTCTTAGCACATTGCTTTGCAATGATCTTTTCCACGTATGAAAACAATCTATCCAGAGAAAACATCCTTTAGGTTAGATTTGATTTGAAAATTTAGGGTTAGGTCTCCGCCGAACTCATCTCGGACCGACCGAGTTGTAGAAATTGGTCTCACTGATTTGGCTTAGGCCATTGCACATGCGTTTTTGGTCTGACCGAAAATTGCAAATCGGTGTGACCGAGTTCGACTCTCTGTGAAACCCTAGCAATCTCGGTGCCACCGAACTGTGACTCGGTCTGACCGAGTTCACTAGTTTAGGTTCCAAAAGTTGCTTTGGTATCACCAAGTTTAACAAATCGGTGGCTCTGGAATGCTTTCTGCGGAGAACTAAAACTAAGTTTTTGACTCATCTGTTTTGCAAAAACTCTGCACTTTGTGATGCTCATCCATTCTACCTCATCTACATCTATTCACAGGGTTTGCTGTCAGTGTGATTGCCAAGATGTCTGATCAAAGTGATAGCCAAAACAGATCTGAAGAGCAAGTGCAATTGAGTGAGGGCACTAGTCCCTCAGGCAGCTATGATGAGGGCAGCAGGAGCACTCCCAGTAATTTGCCAAAGGCAGCCACCAGGTCAAGGAAGAAGAAAACCTCAGATTCTGAGGATGAGGATTATGTGGCTACTGAAGAAGAAGTGAGCTCAAAGTAGAAGGTGTTGAAGAAATAGTATGGCATGGCTGCTGCAACTAAGCCAGGGTTGAACAAGAAGGCACCAGCAAAAAGGATTCCTATGTCTAAGGCCAGAGCCTCCACTCAAGAAACTATGGAGTTCACTCTTGAACCCAAAGAGGCTGGAGATGGCAAGAAGAGGAAGGAGAGGGTCAAGAAGACCACTGCCAGAGTCCTTGGGAGATCCTCCATGTTTAAAGATCCAACAGAAGAAGAGGAAGAGGAAGAGGATGCTGCACCAGCTCCCAAGTCTCAAAAGCTTATGGGAGATGCAATCAAGTCAGGGGCTGCAACATCAAAGCTCAAAACTGCTCCCAAAGAAACAGCTCAAGCTCAGAAACCTTCTAAGCCCAAGAGAAGCACCAGAAACACTCCAGCTAAAGAGAAGAACAAGCCCCAGTGCCTGAAGTTGAAGAAGAAGATGAAGCCCATGTGTTGAGAAAACTGAAACCCAAGATTCCAGACCACAATGACACTCATCCAGTGGCTGAGGACATGCACATTAGGAAAGATTTAGGACTGAGATTGTGGAGACAGTCTGATCCCTATGCTGTGAGGAGGAGGACTGCAGTGGACTATAGGTTCCACACCAAAGAACAACAAGACTTCTATGAGACTATTCTGCTTGACAAGAAGCCAATTGTCTGTGATATGAAGTGGGTCGATCGGGAATTCATTGATGAGAATGAAGATCACTTCCCAAGTGTACATGAAAGCTTCAAAGCTTGTGGAGTTGACAAGTTTGTAGGTCAGAAGCTGACAAAATGGAATGATGAGCTAATCATGCAGTTTTACTCCACCGCTCATTTCTATCCAGATGGGAGGATAGTGTGGATGTCTGAAGGCACTAGGTACCAATCAACTGTTGAAGAATGGACCAAGTTGATCAAAGCCCCAGAAGAGCATGAGGATGATTTGGATGTGTATGCCAAGAAGAAGAAGGACCACAACTGTATGGCAAATATGCACAAATAGTTCCCTGATAAAGCTTTGGAGACACACAAGCTTGGATCTATGCACTATTTGTTGTCAGATCTGTCCACTATCAACACCATCTTAAGGCATACTCTGTTACCCAAATCTGGAGATCACAAGATGATAAGGGGACATTCCATCAACTTGCTGCAAATCTTTGATGTACCACAAAAATTCAAGGTCATGAGTCTGATTGTGGAAACAATCAAGAGGACAGCTGCTGACCAGAAGAGATCTTGTGGGTATGCTCCACACATTCAGGTTCTCATCAACTCAAAGATGGGCACAGGTACTTACTTGTTGGATAAGGAGCATTTACCCTTGCACCCAGATTTTGAAGATAACACAGTGGTGATGAATGAGGACGAACCTTCGTCAGTGCAAGCACAAGAGAAGAGAGCAAAGGCCAAGGCAGAAAAAGCTGCAAAGATGCCAAGTATTGAGGAGGCATCTGAAGTGTTCCTGAAGGGAAAACAAGATCAACTAGCTTATCTGATTGAAGCTACATTGAGGATTGAGAAGGGCTTGGCCACCCTGACTCAGAATCAAGAGAGCTTGGAGAGGATCATAGAGACCAAGTTTTATGATCTTGAACTGAAGGTCATTGAGATACAAACAACAGTTGAGCAGCTCTAGCAGGAGCAGAGGAGAAGAGAGGACAAGGTACCACAGATGCTTTTCAGCGTGTGCCAAGGAGTCAGAGGTCAGCTGTAGTGCCAATGCCAGACATGAGAGCTACTTCATCTGCACCAGCAGCAACAGCTTCAGTTCCACCTCCAGGACCTGCTCCACCAACTCCAACTACATCAACTGATGCCTTCGTCCTTGGAGTTCTCTCTACACCACTTCCCGAAGAACAAGCCTGAGAGACGCATAGCACTATGCATTTTCGAACTTTTTGGTAACTTGTTGCCAAAGGGGGAGAAATATATAGATCATAGGTTTCGAGAGAGAGTGTTTTGCTTCTTCGTCTCTCTTGCTTTTGGTTGAACTTTTTATTCTGTGCTTGGTTGATACTCTATGTCTGTGTCAGATACTTGTATGATCATGTGTTTGATCATATGCTACTTTAATGCTTGCTTGGATGATATTATCTCTTATATCCTTATATGATCATTCCCTTTGCTTGGTGATGAGTGCATGTTTCAATTTATATCATTTTGAGCTCTCCACCAAGATGTATGTGACATGGAAAAGTGACCCATGATCCTAATCGATTGTGCATTTGCATTCAAAAGCAAATCTTAAATAGTGCACAAATTTAGGGGGGGCTCTTGCTTATCACATACTTCTCAAAGCGACGATGTATTTCAATCTTATTATCATTTTTCAAGCTTTGATCTATATGTTGTCATCTCAGAGCGACCGGACCGAATGGATCAAGTCTCATTCTCGGTGTCATCCTGGATCGAATGTCTTGACACCACACAATGCTTGAAGGATTTATAGCAGAGTAGCAATCACACACTTATTACATCGTTGTCCACAAGGGAACTTATAACAATAATATGGCTTAAGGCCATCTAATAATAACAATAAAGGCTTGGAAGATAAGTGAGTCCATCAACTCCATCGGCATCACTGAGTATAGAACCACGACCTAACACCTTACTGTCGTTCGAAAAGTGCGCAACATGAAAGTTGCAGCCCAAAACGGTCAAGACATGGAATATGCTGGCAAAGTAACACATAGAGAGTAATGAAGAAATAAGCCTATACTACATGCATATATGGCTGGTGGTAAAGCTCTATGGTTACATTTTTGCATAAAGCTAGTTTTTCCCTACAACAAAGGAATAGTTTTATTTAACTATCATGGTGGTTGTTAAACATTGAGAATGGTTGACAGCATCCTCAATCCCAATTAAAAAGTACTCATCAAAACCCAATAACATTTATTAGAAGTAACATGTTGAGATTCACATGATATTCAAGTACTAGATACTCAAAACGTCCATAACCGGGGACACGGCTAATCATGATTAGTTTATACACTCTGCAGAGGTTTGCGCACTTTTCCCCACAAGACTCGATCGCCTCCGTTTGGTTCTCGCACTACATGGTGTTTGAGAAACGGATGACCGAGACACAATCTTTCAGAAGCACTAGCACCTTACATGTGGGTAGACCGTACCAACCTACATCCCCTACATCAGCTAGCCTACCCGTAAGAGTTCGCACAACTTACTCAACTATGCGAGCCCATAATTGGCTTGTGGCTGCACACGGAAGTTTCAGTTTGAATAATCTTATGATCCCTTAGAGCACAGGTGGCGGTCCAAGAAATACAGCAAGTCTGATAGAAACCAGTGCCTCAATCCACCCGGATGTGTGTTTAGGTTGCCACCTTAGATAAACCATTAATTAACAATCTCACATCATCATGGATATCACTCACCCAATCCACGTCTACTAGCATAGCATGGCATAATAAGCAAGCGAGAAGTAACTCCCAAGGTTTCATAAGTAAAAGCAGTAATAGGTACTACCTCAATCTACTTCCCATCCCACAATTTAATTAGATCCTAAACATGCAAGTGTTTGAGGGTTTGATCTAATGCAATAAAACTGGGTAGTAGAAAAGGTATGATCAAGTGTTACTTGCCTTGCCGATGATCCATGAGACCTAGAGATTCAAGTAACAAGCGGCGCACTCGGGTGATCTAACGCAGACAAACAACAAGCATACAATAAGTACTCATCTAATGCACAGGGAAATCTCGAATAAAAGATCTAACCAGAGGGTTCAACTTAAGAACCCTGGTTGCAAAAGAATCAAATCAAATAAAACATCGAAAGTCGAAAGTCAAGAGAGAACGACTCGGTTTTAGCAATCTGAAACTAGGTCAAAATTTTACAGTAGCAAAACTTTGTTTAAGTAGGTTAGTCGGAACGGCGGTTTCGTAACGAAACTCCAGGCGCTTGAATCACCTGATTCCGATAAACGAGCGAGAAAATAAACAGATTTGAAAATCGAATCGGAAATCGAATTCGGAAAATAACGGATTAAATCCGATTTAAAAGAAAAACGACGAACAGATTAAACGACGGACGTTCGTTAACAGAAACTAACCAACGAACACGTTCATTGAAACGAACGGGTCGGTGAACGTTCACTAAATAATAAAACCGAGAAAAAAAACCATCTAGGGTTTTTAAAAAACCCGAACAACGAACGAAAAACCGGATCGGTTTTAAAGAAAACCGGATCGGGGGGCGAGGTGGCTACCTCCGCGAGTCGCCGCGGGGCTCCGACCTCCGTGCGGGTCGGGCGACAGGCGGTGGGTGGCGGCGGGGTTGGCGGGGTGGCGAGGGCGGCGGCGGCGGCAGCAGCCAGCGGGGGCGGCGGCCTCGGGATGAGGAGAGGGGGTGGCGGGGTTATAAAGGAGGGGGGTTCGGTTGCCTTGGGAAGGGGCACGGCGGGCGGCATCCGGTGGTCCGAGCCGGACTCGGCGGCGGCGGCGGGGCTCTCCGAGCGGGAGCGAGGGGGGGGGAGCGGGTCATGGCGGTTGGGCCGGCTGGGCCGGCGGGGCCCTTGGCCCAGGCGGGCGGCGCGTTTTTTTTTTAAAAAAAACAAAACTAAACGAATTAAAAATAAAACCAAACGAACTCCAAATTAAATAAAATTAATTTTCCTCGACTCCTAAAAATGAGTCGAACAAAATGAACTTTAAAACGGGGCAAAATGCATTTTTTAAAAAAATACTCATTTTTTTTGCCTAAAGCAAATAAACTTTCGAAAACCAAATTTTGATTTATTCATTAAATCTTCATTTTTCCTAAACGTTGGGAAAGTCATATTATTCCCCCTCTTCATTTATTTATCGGAAAAACTTTTGAAGATAAATAAATAAATCCAAATGATCCTATTTTCAAAATTTGAGAAATCCCAAATATGAAAATAATGAAATCTCCAACTCTCTCCGAGGGTCCTTGAGTTGCGTGAAATTTTCTAGGATCGGAAAAATGCGAGAAAATATGATATGCATGATGACCTAATGTATAACATTACAAATTGAAAATTTGGGATGTTACATCATCAATTACCAAAAAGGGGGAGATTGAAAGTGCAACTATCCCTGGGTGGTTTTGGTAATTATTAACAACATATAGCTCATTGAGCTAATGCTATTTCAAGATAAATATTTCAGGAAAGCTCAATGATTGGCATGGCATGGATTAGGAATGTGGACCCCTAAAAATGCTAAGGACACATATTGGCTCAAGCTCAAGACTGTACATTTTACTTTTAGTGATCCAAGATCACATTGAGTCCATAGGAAAAGCCAATACTATTAAAAGGGGATGAGGTGTTGCTTAATGGCTTGCTTGCTCAAAATGGTCAGTGATATGCTCTAAAACCCTCAACCACTTTCCCATATCCACATTTGTCCCAAACCAAAAAGTCAAACTCGGCCCCACCGAAATATTCTATCCGGCGCCACCAAGTTCACTTGACATAGCCACTGCCACAAACCCTAATCAATTCGGTCTCACCGATAGGGATTTCTGTCTCACCAAGACGGGATTGCAAACTCTCTTTTCCCTTCGTAACGTTTCGGACCAACCGAGATGAGCGATCGGTCCCACCGAGTTCGCAATGCAAACTCTCAGGTTCCCTTTCGTAACATTTCGGTCTCACCAAAATGAGTGATTCGGTCCCACCGAGTTTGCCTGGCCAACTCTCTGGTTAGCTTATTACCAAAATTGGTCCCACCGAGTTTGTGTAATCGGTCTCACCGAGATTACGTTATTCCCTAACCCTAATGAAACCGGTCCCACTGATTTGACATGTCGGTCCCACCGAAAAGCCTAACGTTCACATTTTGAACTGAATCGGTCCGACCGAGTTTTCTGATTCGGTCCCACCGAGTTTGATGAATTGTGTGTAACGGTTAGATTTCGTGTGGAGGCTATATATACCCCTCCACCCACTCTTCACTCGTGGAGAGAGCCATCAGAACATGCCTAATTTTAACATTCATTTTCTGAGAGAGAACCACCTACTCATGTGTTGAGGTCAAGATATTCCATTCCAACCACATAAATCTTGATCTCTAGACTTCCCCAAGTTGCTTTCCACTCAAATCATCTTTCCATCAAATCCAAATCTGAGAGAGAGAGGGTGTTGAGTGTTGGGAAGACTATCATTTTAAGCACAAGAGCAAGGAGTTCATCATCAACACATCGTCTATTACCTTTTGGAGAGTGGTGTCTCCTAGATTGGTTAGGTGTCACTTGGGAGCCTTCGTCAAGATTGTGGAGTTGAACCAAGGAGTTTGTACGGGCAAGGAGATCACCTACTTCATGAAGATCTACCCTAGTGAGGCAAGTCATTCATGGGTGATGGCCATGGTGGGATAGACAAGGTTGCTTCTTCGTGGACCCTTCGTGGGTGGAGCCCTCCGTGGACTCGCGCAACCGTTACCCTTCGTGGGTTGAAGTCTCCATCAACGTGGATGTACGATAGCACCACCTATTGGAACCACGCCAGAAATCTCCGTGTCTACATTGCGTTTGCTCCCTCCAAACTCCTCCCTTTACCTTCATGTGCAATGTTTTACATTCCGCTTCTATACTCTTAGACTTGCATGTGTAGGTTGATTGCTTGACTTGTGCTATGTTGCTAAAATCTGCCAAGACTTAAAATTGGGAAAAGGCTAGATTTTTATTTGGTCAAAAGTAGTCTAATCACCCCCCCCCCCTCTAGACATACTTTCAATCCTACACGATGCTTCTAGGGACCTCCTAGATAGTTGTGCTGGTTGTGTTTTCAGGGAAAAAACTGTTGGACAAGCTGAAGAATTATTGAATAACATATTGAAAAATTATGATGATTGGACTCTTCCTGAACTACCGCCTAAACCCACTCCGAAGAAGAGGGGTATATTCTATCTCAGTCCCGAAGATATGCAAGAGGGAAACAAATCTATGAAGGAAAAAGGTATTAAAGCTGAGGATGTCAAAAATTTACCTCCTATTGATGAAATACATGGGCTTAATACGCCACCACTGCCTATGGTGGTAGAGGTAAATTCTTTAATGAAGTTCAATGATAATGATTATCCTCACAATATGCATCCTAGCCAATGCCTTTATGAGTTTGAAAACTACATTAGAAAACAAGATCACTTCAATCCAAATGTTATGAAACAATTGAAATATAATTCTGATATGATTGCTCGCTTGAGTGACTTTTTATTTAGAATCTCAAATGATGTTAGAGGTGTTGGAAAGCATGCTTCTATGGTTCAAACTCAGTTAGAACAACTTGCTAAATCACAAAGAGAATTGCTTGATGAAATGAATAATAATATGTATGACTTTGTTGTTAGAGTTGCAACTACATTAGGTAAAATGACTCAGGAACCACTTTATCCCGAGGGACACCCTAAAAGAATTGAATAAGATTCACAAAGAGTTAACACTGATGCACCTAGTCTTTCTAGAAAGAAAAAGAAAAAGAAAAATGATAGGACTTTGCATACTTCTAGTAAACCTGAAATAGTGAAACCTCCTGATAATGATAATGAAACTTCTATCTCCGATGCTAAAACTCAGTCTGGTAATGAACACTCACCCAGTGATAATGAAAAAGATAATGATGAGGTTCATGAAGACACTCAAACAAACAATAAAGAACCAGATAATGATGTTGAGATAGAACCACCTATTGATCTTGATAACCCACAACCTAAGAATAAAAGATATGATAAAAGAGACTTCATTGCTAGAAAACACGGTAAAGAAAGAGAACCGTGGGTTCAAAAAGCTATGCCTTTTCCACCCAAGTCAACTGAAAAGAAAGATGATGAAGAAGTTGAACGCTTTGCTGAAATGCTGAGGCCAGTCTTTTTGCGTACTCGCTTGACTGACATCTTGAAAATGCCTCCTTATGCAAAGTATATGAAAGATTTCATCACAAATAAGAAAAAATACCGGAAGCTGAAATCTCCACTATATTTGCTAATTACACTTTTAAAGACGGAGTGCCTAAAAAACTTGGAGATCCGGGAATACCAACTATACCTTGCTCTATCAAAAAGAATTATGTGAATACTGCTTTGTGTGATTTAGGAGATGGTGTTAGTATTATGCCTTACTCTTTATATAAAAGACTTGATTTGAATAAACTCACACCTACTGAAATGTATTTGCAAATGGCTGACAAATCAACTTCCATACCTATCGGTATTTGTGAGGATGTGCCCGTTGTTGTTGCTAATGTTACTATTTTGACTAACTTTGTTATACTTGAGATGCCCGAGGACGACAACATGTCGATTATCCTTGGTAGACCCTTCTTGAATACTGCAGGGGGGCTGTTTGTGACGCCCGGATAATTAAGCTACAGTAACCCTCTACTAATGCTGCCACATCACCACTGTTACTGTTACTAAACTCACTCTGATTCAAATCCCGTTCGAATTCAAAATTCGAAATCAAGTCAAATGGTAAGGGTTATCAATTATAAAACTAAAATGTTCGGGTGGTGCCAAATAATGCATAGGTAATTATGGTGGAGAAACCACACTTTTATAAAATGTTGAAATATTCTAAAATGAATAAAACAATAGCTAAAACAATTAAATAAATGCCTTTTGAATTTTATAAAATGCTAAACTATTTTGTTCAGGGGTAGAACTTTTTGTGACAGTAGTTGGAATTGTAACTCTATTTTAGGTGTGGGTTTTACTTTTTGTAAAACTATAAAGAATTAAAGAAATAAAATAAATTAGAAAATAAAACGTACAAATAAAACAAAACAAAAGAAAAACCAAACCCCTCTTCCCCCTAGGCCGTTCGGCCTAACCAGGCATCCAGGCCACCAGGCCCAGTCGACGAGCTCCCCATCATCAACCCCTGTTCATCAGGGGAGTGCTGGTCGTTGCTCATGCGTCCATGGACGGATCGTCCACACGCCGTGCATCCATGGCTTCCCGACGGTCTATATGATCCCCCTCGACGCGTTGACGAACCCTAGCTCTCCTTTTTCCCTTCCCATGTGCCGCTTTCGTCCCCGCAACCCTTGGCCGAACCTACCTCGACATAGCCTCTGATATCCACGCGCCCACCAAGCTCCTCGTGCCCAGCCACCTCGTCCGCAAGCTTAGTCGACATCCACTCCTTCGACTACGTCCACCAGTTGGATCCGGGAGCCCCTGGATCGCATGGATCGACGTCATCTTCAACCTCTAGCCACCGCGACGCCATCGACGAATCCGCCGCCGTCTCGCTCCACCAGGCCTCCCCCAAGCCCACGCTAGCACAAGTACAGGCTCGCTGTGAGCCCCTCTTCCTTTTCCCCTCTGCTTCCCCCTCGGATTCATGCCATATCACTGGCGTCCGCAAGCACTGAACTTTGCCGTCCGCCATGGCCTGGCACTGACAGGAGGCCGCAAGCCCATCCACTCGCCTTGCCGCGCCCTCTAGCCTCGGATCCACCCTTGTCGTCGCTCCGGCCGCTACCTCGATCATCCCCTGCGCCTCGACGCACGCATCCACGCATGCCCCCTCGCCGTCCCCTGCCCACATTCGCGCCCTGACCGCATCCGCCGTCGCGCGCCTGCTGCGCCCGCAAGCCCCGCGCCTGTCTACTGCTGTTGTTTGCTTCTGCTGAAGCTGCCGCCCTCAGCTGTGCTGCTACCTCCAGCTGCTTGTAGCGATCCGACCTCAAACGGTCAAATCTCTGTGCATAAGTGTCATCCCTGGATCGGTAATGCTGACACACACAGTACTTGAAGGATTTATAGCAGAGTGCAACCACACACTTATTACATCGAATGTCTCACAAGAGAACTTACTACAATAAATATGGCTTAAGGCCATCTAAATAAGATAACTGCAGAAGGCTTGGAAGATAAAGTGAGTCCATTAACTCCAACGGCATAGCCGAGTGCACGACAACGACCTAGCGCACCTTACTCTTCGTCTGAAAAGTCCGCAACATGATATGTTGCATCCCGAAACGGGTCAGCACATGGAATATGTTGGCAATATAACACAGTAGAGCAATGAACAGGTAAATGCTATCACTACATGCATATATGGCTGGTGGAGGCTCTATGGTTATAATGTTTTGTGAAAAGCCAATTTTTCCCTACAACAAAGGAATATATTTTATTTTAACTATCATGGTGGTTGACACATTGAGAATGGTAAAACCCCATCTCAATACCAATTAAAAAGTAATTAATAACCCAACAAAATTAATTTGGAATGATGAGATCGACATGATAATCCAAGAACCAGATACTCAAGATGTCCATAACCGGGGACACGGCTAATCATGATTAGTTTATACACTCTGCAGAGGTTTGCGCACTTTTCCCCACAAGACTCGATCTCCTCCGTTGGATTTCTCGCACTACATGGTGTTTGAGAAATTGATGACCAAGACACAGCTTTCAGAAGCATTAACTCTTTACTCTGGGTAGACAGTACCAACCTACATCCCCTACATATGCTAGCCTACCACTGAAAGAGGTCATGCAACATACTCAACTATGCTAGAGCCCATAATAGCTTGTGGTTGCACACTGAAGTTTCTAGCATGAATAATCTTATGATCCCTTTGAGCCTGGGTGGCGAACCAAAGGACAACACTGGCATATCCCCAGGTGCCTGCAACCAATCCACCCAGATGTGTGTTTAAGTAGCCACCTTAAGTTAACCATTAAATTAAGAATCTCACATCTGTCATGGATACACTCAAACCCAATCCACGTCTACGAGCATAGCATGGCAGTATAAGCATAACGTAGAAGTAACTCTCAGGGGCTTGATAATAAAAAGGCAATAGGTTCTTGATACGTCTCCAAGGTATCTATAATTTTTGATTGCTCCATGCTATATTATCTTCTGTTTTGGACATTATTGGGCTTTATTATTCACTTTTATATTATTTGTGGGACTAACCTATTAACCGGAGGCCCAGCCCAGAATTGCTGTTTTTTTGCCTATTTCAGAGTTTCGCAGAAAAAGAATATCAAATGGAGTCCAAACGGAATGAAACCTTCGGGAACGTGATTTTCGGAATGAACATGATCCAGGAGACTTGGACCCTACGTCAAGAAACAAAGGAGGAAGCCACGAGGGCGCGCCCTCCACCCTCGTGGGCCCCCTGTTGCTCCACCGACGTACTCCTTCCTCCTATATATACCCACGCACTTCAAACGATCGATCTGAGCCAAAACCTAATTCCACCGCCGCAACCTTCTGTATCCGCGAGATCCCATCTTGGGGCCTGTTCCGGAGCTCCGCCGGAGGGGGCATCGATCACAGAGGGCTTCTACATCAACATCATAGCCCCTCCGATGAAGTGTGAGTAGTTTACCTCAAACCTTCGGGTCCATAGTTATTAGCTAGATGGCTTCTTCTCTCTTTTTGGATCTCAATACAATGTTTTCCCCCTCTCTTGTGATCTATTCGATGTAATCTTCTTTTTGCGGTGTGTTTGTTCAGATCGATGAATTGTGGGTTTATGATCAAGTTTATCGATGAACAATATTTGAATCTTCTGAATGATTTTATGTATGATTGGTTATCTTTGCAAGTCTCTTCGAATTATCAGTTTGGTTTGGCCTACTAGATTGATCTTTCTTGCAATGGGAGAAGTGCTTAGCTTTGGGTTCGATCTTGCGGTGTCCTTTCCCAGTGACAGTAGGGGCAGCAAGGCATGTATAGTATTGTTGCCATCGAGGATAACAAGATGGGGTTTTTATCATATTGCATGAATTTATCCCTCTACATCATGTCATCTTGCTTAAGGCGTTACTCTGTTCTTATGAACTTAATACTCTAGATGCATGCTGGATAGCGGTCGATGTGTGGAGTAATCGTAGTAGATGAAATCAATGCTGCTTTGTTGAATCTTGTTATGAAAGATCAATTCGCCGGCCTTCCTAGGGAAGATGCCGCTACTGAACTAAATAGCTTCTTTGATTTGTGTGATATGCAAAATAAGAAAGATGTTGACAATGATATTGCTAAACTGAAGCTATTTCCTTTTTCGCTCAGAGATCGTGCTAAAGCTTGGTTTTCGTCTTTGCCTAAAAATAGTATTGATTCTTGGAATAAGTGCAAAGATGAGTTTATCTCTAAGTATTTTCCTCCCGCTAAGATCATCTCTCTTAGAAACGATATTATGAATTTTAAGCAACTTGATCATGAACATGAACATGTTGCACAAGCTTGGGAGAGGATGAAATTAATGATACGTAATTACCCTACACATGGTTTGAATTTGTGGATGATTATACAAAAAATTTATGCCGGATTGAATTTTGCTTCTAGAAATCTTTTAGATTCGGCCGCGGGAGGCACTTTTATGGAAATCACTTTAGGAGAAGCTACTAAAATCATATATAATATTATGGTTAATTATTCTCAATGGCACACTGAAAGATCTACTAATAAAAAGGTGCATGCGATAGAAGAAATTAATGTTTTGAGTGGAAAGATGGACGAACTTATGAAATTATTTCCTAGTAAGAGTGTTTCTTCCGATCCTAATGATATGCCTTTGTCTACTTTGATTGAGAATAATAATGAATCTATGGATGTGAATTTTGTTGGTAGGAATAATTTTGGTAACAACGCGTATAGAGGGAATTTTAGTTCTAGGCCTTATCCTAGCAATTCCTCTAATAATTATAGTAATTCCTACAATAATTCTTATGGAAATTTTAATAAGATGCCTTCTGAATTTGAGACTAGTGTTAAGGAATTTATGAATTCGCAAAAGAATTTCAATGCCTTGCTTGAAGAAAAATTGCTTAAAGTTGATGAATTGGCTAGGAAAGTTGATAGAATTTCTCTTGATGTTGATTCTTTGAAACTTAGATCTATTCCTCCTAAGAATGATATCTATGAGTCTCTCAAAGCCATGAGAATTTCCATTGATGAGTGCAAAGAAAGAACGGCTAGGATGCGTGCTAAGAAAGATTGCTTTATGAAAGCGTGTTCTTCAAATTTCTATGAAAATAAAGATGAAGATCTAAAAGTTATTGATGTGTCCCCTGTTAAATCTTTGTTTTGCAATATGAATCTTGATAATGATGGGACTGAATATGATCCACCTTTACCTAGGAGGCGTTCCAAAAATTCAGAGTTTTTAGATCTTGATGCTAAAATTGATAAAAGTGGGATTGAAGAGAGCAAAACCCTAGATGTTAATAAACCCACTATTTTGGATTTCAGGGAATTTAATTATGATAATTGCTCTTTGATAGATTGTATTTCCTTGTTGCAATCCGTGCTAAATTCTCCTCATGCTTATAATCAAAATAAAGCTTTTACCAAACATATCGTTGATGCTTTGATGCAATCTTATGAAGAAAAACTTGAGTTGGAAGTTTTATCCCTAGAAAACTTTATGATGATTGGGAACCTATTATTAAAATTAAGATTAAAGATCATGAATGCTATGCTTTGTGTGATTTGGGTGCTAGTGTTTCCACTATTCCCAAAACTTTGTGCGGTTTGTTAGGTTTCCATGATTTAGATGATTGCTATTTAAACATGCACCTTGCGGATTCCACTATTAAGAAACCTATGGGAAGAATTAATGATGTTCTTATTGTTGCAAATAGGAACTATGTGCCCGTAGATTTTATCGTTCTTGACATAGATTGCAATCCTTCATGTCCTATTATTCTTGGTAGACCTTTCCTTAGAACGATTGGTGCAATTATCGATATGAAGGAAGGGAATATTAGATTCCAATTTCCATAAAGAAAGGCATGGAGCACTTCCCTAGGAAGAAAATAAAACTACCATATAAATCTATCATGAGAGCCACTTATGGATTGCCTACCAAAGGTGGCAATACCTAAGATCTATCCTTGCTACTATGCCTAGCTAGGGGCGTTAAACGATAGCGCTTGTTGGGAGGCAACCCAATTTTATTTTTAGTTTTTTGCTTTTTGCTTCTGTTTAGGAATAAATATTTGATCTACTCTCTGGTTAGATTTGTTTTTATGTTTTAATTAGTGTTTTCGCCAAGTTAAACCTATAGGATCTTCTTGGATGATAGTTATTTGATCTTGCTGTAATTTCCAGAAACTTTCTGTTCACAAAAATAATCGTTAAAAATCACAAGAACGTGATAAAATATTGATTCCAATTTCTGCTGATCAATAAACAAATTGTATAGGTCTTCCTATTTTTGATGATTTTTTGGAGTTCCATAAGTTTGTGTTAGTTACAGATTACTACAGACTGTTCTGTTTTTGACAGATTCTGTTTTTCGTGTGTTGTTTGCTTATTTTGATGAATCTATGGCTAGTAAAATAGTTTATAAACCATAGAGAAGTTGGAATACAGTAGGTTTAACACCAATATAAATAAATAATAAGTTCATTACAATACCTTGAAGTGGTCTTTTGTTTTCTTTCGCTAACGGAGCTCACGAGATTTTCTGTTAAGTTTTGTGTTGTGAAGTTTTCAAGTTTTGGGTGAAAGATTTGATGGATTAGGGAACAAGCAGTGACAAGAGCCTAAGCTTGGGGATGCCGATGGCACCCCCAAGATAATCTAAGGACACCAAAAGGCAAAGCTTGGGGATGCCCCGTAAGGCATCCCCTCTTTCGTCTACTTCCATCGGTAATTTACTTGGAGCTATATTTTTATTCACCACATGATATGTGTTTTGCTTGGAGCGTATTGTATGATTTGAGTCTTTGCTTTTTAGTTTACCACAATCATCCTTGCTGTACACACCTTTTTAGAGAGACACACATGATTCGGAAATTATTAGAATACTCTATGTGCTTCACTTATATCTTTTGAGTTATATAGCTTTTGCTCTAGTGCTTCACTTATATCTTTTAGAGCACGGTGGTGGTTTTGTTTTATAGAAACTATTGATCTCTCATGCTTCACTTAGATTATTTTGAGAGTCTTAAATAGCATGGTAATTTGCTTAAAAATCCTAATATGCTAGGTATTCAAGAATAGTAAAAAATTCTTATGAGTGTGTTGAATACTATGAGAAGTTTGATGCTTGATGATTGTTTTGGGATATGGAGGTAGTAATATTAGAGTCATGCTAGTTGGTTAGTTGTGAATTTGAGAAATACTTGTGCTAAAGTTTGTGATTCCCGTAGCATGCACGTATGGTGAACCGTTATGTGATGAAGTCGGAGCATAATTTATTTATTGATTGTCTTCCTTATGAGTGGCGGTCGGGGACGAGCGATGGTCTTTTCCTACCAATCTATCCCCCTAGGAGCATGCACGTAATACTTTGCTTTGATAACTTGTAGATTTTTGCAATAAGTATATGAGTTCTTCATGACTAATGTTGAGTCCATGGATTATACGCACTTTCTTCCTTCCACCATTGATAGCCTCTCTAATACCGCACACTTTTCACCGGTATCATACACCCACCATATACCTTCCTCAAAACAGCCACCATACCTACCTATCATGGCATTTCCATAGCCATTCCGAGATATATTGCCATGCAACTTACCACCGTTCCGTTTATTATGACACGCTCCATCACAATAACCCGCCTCCCACCTTGATCAAGGATATTTTACAAAGGTTATCTATGCTTCCTGCTCGGGTTGACGAGCTGAAAAAGTCTGCTGCTAGAACGGGTGCTTTGGCCCCATTGACCCGGGCAAAAGCATGGATTCCTGACTTTGATCCAGTTGAGGCAGCCCAAGGTTATCCCAGCTTGAAGGAAGACGGAACAGAATTTGGCGAAGATGATCTTCGGATGACAAACCGGGACGTGCGCCCATTGGCGTGTCAACTAGTTGAAGAAGCAGACCTGTCATACTATCAAGCCAGCTATCATGACAAGAACAAACAGATTGCTGCACCAATTCCAGAAGCTCAGAATCTTATCCCGCCAATTTGTAAGCACACTTATGCCCCTGACATTGAACCGTCTACGCTGATAAGTGATGAAGCTGTATTCCAAGCCTTAACTGGGATCGACTGGGCAACTGTTGATTTCCAGCCACTGGGTAGGGAAGAAGAAGTTGAACCGGCGCAAGATGATCCGCAACCGTCAGGCCAAGCTGGTGACCAATCATGAACCGGAGGCCGGTTTAGTCTTCTACATGCTGCGACATGTATTTTGAGAAAACAATGATCCTGTTGGGCACTGGAAAGCCTTTTAATAGGCTTAGTTAAAATATTTGTTCTGATATGCCTTCGGGCATATTTATCTGCAATTGATACTGACTTGATTTGTCCTACGTTAGATATGATCGACATATTCATTTGCCCAAGCTGTTTCTACAGACAAGAAGCTTAAAGCGCCCTGGCGGTTTACCGCCGGTCGGGTCATGATACCCATATATATATAACCGAAGATGATAACTTAGGTTGTGACATATAACCAAAATGGAAATATATAATGCCTGCAACCTTTATGCATGATGTTGGCTGGCCAACCTTGTAACGGGGCTTATAACCCAAATCTTTTAGGAGAAAACCACTCCTGTTGATATAAGGCCGGTTTATAATGTAAACCGTTCCGGGTTATGATAAACACCGGTTTACTCCATAATAAAATTTTAATTGAAAATCAGACCGGGCAAATAGTCTCCGGACTATGATTTGATCGTGTACCGTCAATTTGTAATTGACAGTCGGGCCGGGTTGTTTAACGTCAGTCTAAAAAGCAACAAAAATCTTTATCAAAAAAGAGAACAGAACTCAAACAAAGGCAAATAAAAAACCATTGTAGGCGAGGCTTTGAGCCGATCAAGAGGTGTGACCATGGTTCGGACACGACCAAGCCCCCAAGAGGTGTAGCTATGGTTCGGGTTCGATCAGGCCCCCAAATGATGGTGTGGCATTACGTCGATCAAGAGGTGTAGCTATGGTTCGGGTTCGACCAAGCCCCCAAGTGATGATGTGGCATTGCACCAATCAAGAGGTGTAGCTATGGTTCGGATACGACCAAGCCCCCAAGTGATGCTATGGCATTGCGCCTATCAAAAGGGGTAGCTATGGTTCGGATACGACCAAGCCCCCAAGTGATGCTATGGCATTGCACCTATCAAAAGGTGTAGCTATGGTTCGGATACGACCAAGCCCCCGAGTGATGTAATATAAAGCCTTTGAGAAGCTAAACCAAGGGGTAAACCGGACGCCGCTTTAGAAACAGAAGCTCCATGTAACCACACATGATGTAAGAAAACAACAGATACCCCGCTTTAGGTGAGGTTCCGGTTTATTATATTGATCATAATATATACATAGTCATAATATGTACATAAGCAGAGCCTATAGCTCAAGTATAGTAAGGCCGAAGATGAGCAATATTCCACGGCCGGTTGGTCTCCTCCTCCGATTTACGTGAGTCTTTGCGCTCTCGAACATCGATTAGGTAGTATGACCCGTTGTGTGGATTCTTGCTGACCACAAAAGGTCCTTACCAAGGTGGGGATAACTTATGCATATCCGTCTGATCCTGGATGAGCCAAAGCACCAAGTCTCCTTCTTGAAAGGTTCTGGTTCTAACCCGGCGGCTATGATAGCGACGTAGATCTTGCTGATAAATCGCTGAACGGGCAGCCGCTATGTCACGCTCCTCATCTAACAGGTCGAGAGCTTCTTGTCGTGCCTTCTCGTTGTCAGCTTCAACATATGCCGCTACACGAGGTGAGTCATGACGGATGTCACTAGGAAGAACTGCCTCCACTCCATAAACCATGAATAACGGCGTGTATCCGGTCGATCTGTTGGGTGTGGTGTTGATGCTCCATAACACTGAAGGTAGCTCCTCAACCCAACAACCCGGCGTCCGCTGCAAAGGAACCATAAGCCGGGGTTTGATGCCTCTCAAAATTTCTTGATTGGCCCTCTCCGCTTGACCATTGGACTGTGGGTGAGCCACTGATGATACGTCCAGCCGGATGTGCTCACATTGACAGAACTCCTTCATGGCACCCTTTGACAGATTGGTACCATTGTCAGTGATAATGCTATGTGGAAAGCCAAACTGGAAAATCACCTTTTTGATGAATTGAACCGCCGTGGACGCGTCACACTTGCTAACTGGTTCTGCCTCCACCCACTTTGTGAACTTGTCAACCGCCACCAAAAGGTGGGTCTTCTTGTCTTTGGACCTCTTGAAAGGCCCAACCATATCCAGCCCCCAAGTCGCAAACGGCCAAGTAATTGGAATCATCCTCAATTCTTGAGCCGGTACATGAGCGCGCCTTGAGAACTTCTGATAGCCATCACATCGTCTAACCAAGTCCTCGGCATCAGCCTGAGCTGTCAACCAATAAAAACCATGACGAAACGCTTTGGCCACCAGAGATTTTGAACCGGCGTGGTGACCACAATCTCCTTCATGGATCTCACGCAAAATTTCATAGCCTTCTTCAGGAGACACACAACGCTGAAACGCCCCTGTCACACTGCAATGATGCAGCTCTCCATTGATAATAGTCATAGACTTGGACCGCCAGATTATCTGCCTGGCCAATGTCTCATCCTCTGGTAACTCACCCCGGTTCATATATGCGAGATAAGGAACCGTCCAATCCGGGATAACATGAAGAGCCGCCACCAACTGAGCTTCCGGATCAGGAATAGCCAAATCCTCTTCGCTAGGGAGCTTGACGGACGGATTATGCAGAACATCCAAGAAGACATTAGGCGAAACCGGTTTACGTTGAGAACCCATGCGGCTTAAAGCGTCCGCCGCTTCGTTCTTCTGCCGGTCCACATGATCCACCTGATAACCTTTAAAGTGACCTGCAACAATGTCCACCTCACGACGATATGCTGCCATGAGTGGGTCCTTGGAATCCCAAGTGCCAGACACCTGTTGAGCCACCAGGTCCGAGTCACCGAAGCACTTAACTCGGCTTAGGTTCATCTCCTTAGCCATCCGAAGACCATGGAGTAAAGCTTCATACTCAGCTGCATTGTTAGTGCAAGGGAACATTAAATGGAGAACATAACAAAACTTTTCACCTCATGGGGAAGTTAATACGACTCCAGCCCTCGAGCCCTCCAATTTCCTGGACCCATCAAAGTGAATAGTCCAATAAGTGTGATCCGGCTTCTCTTCAGGCGCTTGTAGTTCTGTCTAGTCGTTGATGAAATCCACAAGTGCTTGAGATTTGATCGCCCTTCGGGGTATATACTTCAACCCGTGAGGCCCGAGCTCTATGGCCCACTTGGCAATCCGGCCAGTTGCTTCCCTGTTCTGGATTATATCTCCCAAAGGAGCAGAGTGACCCACGTGATGAGATGACCTTGGAAATACTGCTTGAGCTTCCGCTTGCCATGAAAACCCCATATACCAGCTTTCGCGGTGTGGGTACCTCATCGACTCAATAAGTACCTCGCTGATATAATAAACCGGACGCTGAACCGGATACTCCTTTCGTGCCTCCTTGCGCTCCACCACAATAGCCACACTGACAGCCCAAGCAGTAGCTGCCACATATAGCAACAATGGCTCCTTGTCAACCGGGGTAGCAAGAACCGGTGGGTTAGCTAGCTGCCACTTTAAATCCTCAAATGCTTCATTCACGGCGTCACTCCAGATGAAGTTATTCGTTTTCTTCAGCATCTGATACAAAGGAATGGCCTTCTCGCCAAGGCGGCTGATAAACCGGCTCAACGCGGCAATCCGGCCTGCCAAGCATTGAACGTCATTGATACACTTCGGTTTAGCCAAGGAGGTGATGGCCTTGATATTTTCCGGATTAGCCTCAATGCCCCTGTTAGACACCAGAAAGCCCAAGAGCTTGCCTGCCGGTACACCAAAAACGCACTTAGCCGGATTAAGCATCATCTTGTAAACCCGCAGGTTATCAAAGGTGTCCTTTAAGTCATCAATCAATGTCTCTTTCTTCCTTGACTTGACCACAATATCATCCACATAGGCATGAACATTACTGCCGATTTGTGTATGAAGACAATTCTGCACACACCGTTGATAAGTCGCCTGGGCACTCTTGAGCCCAAAGGGCATGGACACATAGCAGAAGGCTCCAAAGGGGGTTAAGAAGGCCGTCTTCTCCTGGTCCTTAACTGCCATCTTGATCTGATGATAACCGGAATATGCATCCAAAAAACTCAAACGCTCACAACCCGCCGTAGCATCAATAATTTGATCAATAAGGGGAAGGGCAAAAGGATTTGCTGGACAAGCTTTGCTGAGATCTGTGTAATCCACACACATCTGCCAAGTGTCGTTCTTCGTAAGGACCAACACCGGATTAGCCAACCACTCAGGATGGAAGACTTCAACGATAAAACCGGCCACCAAGAGTCTGGCCACTTCTTCTCCAATAGCGTTGCGTCTTTCTTCATTGAACCGGCGGAGAAACTGCTTGACCGATTTATACTTAGGATCGACATTAAGAGTGTGCTCAGCGATTTCTCTCGGTACACCTGGCATGTCAGAAGGCTTCCACGCAAAGATGTCCCGATTCTCACGGATGAACTCGATGAGCGCGCTTTCCTATTTCGGATCCAAGTTAGCGCTGATGCTGAACTGCTTGGACGAATCGCCAGGTACAAAGTCAACAAGCTTAGTCTCATCAGCCGATTTTAAACTTCAGCGCCGGATCATGCTCTGTAGTTGGCTTCTTCAATGAAGTCATATCTGCTGGATCAACGTTATCTTTGTAAAAATTTAACTCTTCTGTGGCACAAACCGACTCAGCGTAAGCCGCATCACCTTCTTCACACTCCAGAGCAATCTTGCAGCTACCATGGACGGTTATAGTTCCCTTGTGACCCGGCATCTCGAGCTGAAGATAGACATAGCAAGGTCGTGCCATAAACATAGCATAAGCTGACCGTCCAAACAGGGCGTGATACGAACTTCTGATTTTCACCACTTCAAAGGTCAAAGTTTCTGATCTCGAGTCATGCTCGTCCCCAAAAGCCACCTACAGAGCTATCTTACCAACAGGATATGCCAATTTACCAGGCACCACACCATGGAACACCGTATTGGATGGTTTAAGATTTTTATCTGTTAACCCCATGCGACGGAAAGTTTCATAATACAGGATATTGATACTGCTCCCTCCGTCCATGAGTACCTTTGTGAACTTATTACCTCCTACCTGAGGTGCCACCACCAATGCCAGATGACCCGGATTGTCAACCCGGGGTGGATGATCTTCTCTGCTCCACACAATCGGCTGCTCGGACCAGCGAGGTAACGGGCACCGCCGTTCAACGGAGCTATCGCCTCTTATGAAGCTTTCGGTCATGCTTGTCCAAGCTAGTGGTGAAGACATGATATTGCCCACTATTCAACTGCTTCGGATTGCTCTAGTAACCCAACTGCTGCTGCTGCTGCTGATTGCCCTGATTATTGTAGCCACCTTGGTTGCCCTGATTACCTTGATTGTTATGTCCGCCCTGATTACCATGGAAGCCTGAACCGGAATTTCCTCCACCATAACCCGGCCCATGAGACCCAGGGCCTGAGCCGCCACCCGGTCCGTGATCATACCGGAAAGCATTAGAATTTTTGAACTCTTGCATGATGTAGCAGTCTTTCCAGAGGTGTGTGGCTAGCATCTCCTTCGTCCCATGTTTCGGGCAGGGCTGGTTCAATAGGTAAGACAGGCAGTCCGGGTTAGGGCTAGGTGCTCCACCGTGCTGGGGCGGTTTACCCTTGCGCCGTTGGCCCTTGTCCTGTGCGCTGGTATTGGCCACAAAGTCCATGCTGTGATCCGCTTTACGTTTGCCGCCATTTCCATGACCCACCGGGTTGTGGTGCTGCCCCTTGGCGTTGCCGCTCTTCTTTCCCTTCCCTGTCTTATCATCATCATACTCGGGATCCTTGGTACTATCAGAGTCAGCATACTTTACTAAAGCGGCCATGAGGGTTCCCATGTCATTGCAATGGCGTTTCAGCCATCCCAACTTCAACTTCAGAGGCTTAAACCGGCAATTGCCTTCCAAAGTTAGAACTGCGTGTCAGCGTTGATGTGGTCCGACGAATGCAAAATTTTCGAGACCCGGTGCACCCACCAGGTTGTTGATTCTCCTTCCTCCTGTACACAGGCAGCTAAGTCCACAATCGACATGGGCTGCTTGCATGTATCCTTAAAATTCTGGATAAACCGAGCTCTCAGCTCGGCCCATGATCTGATAGAGTTAGCCGGTAGACTCTTTAACCAAGTATGAGCCGTCCCTTCTAGCATTATGGTGAAGTACTTCGCACAAGCTGCATCATCCACATCTAGCATCTGCATGGCCATCTCATAGCTTTCAACACATGTCTCTGGAGATAAATCGGCGGTGTAATTTGGCACCTTGCGCGGGCCCTTGAAATCCTTGGGCAGGCGTACGTTGCGTAACGCTGGTACTAGACACGGCACCCCCAAAGAGCTAGAGGTAACTCCTGGCTCTATCGATGTGGTTGGACGAACCGGAGTAAGCTGACGGGCTTCATGCTGCACTGCTAACTCGGCCTCCCTACATGCACGAGCCCGGTCCACCACCTCCTGAGGATCACCAGCACCCCATGCCGGGTTGTGGCCACGGGGCGGCTCGCGGTTCCGTGCATTGCTTGACAC
This sequence comes from Aegilops longissima, assembly GCA_021605205.1. NCBI lineage: Eukaryota > Viridiplantae > Streptophyta > Magnoliopsida > Poales > Poaceae > Aegilops > Aegilops longissima. The sequence goes on from CM038680.1 coordinate 304,417,012, forward strand.
GGCTGGTTCATCCATACGTCTGCTGTAACTCCGGCTTGGACGGGGGGTGGAATGAATCCGATCACGACTGTATGAATAAGCCTCCTGTTGCACCAAGGCTGTCTGAAGAAGCTCTTGAACCCGACGCATCTCGACCGCCGCCAGAGAATCGCCTTCAATTGGGATAGCCTCCAGCCGTGAAGCGGCAGCAACAAGATTGTCCATCGGAGTAGAGTAATGACCCGGTGGTGTTGGGACAGGCTGCGTCACAATGTTGTTCTGACGAGGCGGATCCATCAAACGGGGCTGAACCGGCGCCCCCGCTCTAGGTGCCTCCGCCCGGTTTGCTACCGGCGGGTTACTGGTCCCCGCACCTGGGGTGTTAAAGAGGTTCCTAGCATCATAAACCGGAGGCAGGCGAGACCGGTGCCTTCTCTTTAGGACTTCGTGCGATGCATTCTGATCCAGCATAAGCCGGTAAGCCTGCGCATCCAAAGCGGCCCGCTCCGCGGCCATCCTGGTATCCTCAGCTGCCAAATCGGCCTTGGCCTGAGTAATCTGATCCTTTAATTTCACGATTTCCGCATTGTGCGCATCTTGATCCGCCGGGTTAGCTTCCGCCATCAGTGTTGCCAACGCATCAAATAGATCAGATAAAACCTGAGGCGGGGCCGCGACAGGCCTCCTCGCTTCGGCTGCCGCCGCCGCCATCGATCCGGAGATCATTGTTGCTGCGGTCGAAGAGTGGAGCGCCGGCTGTGTACGGGCCATGAAGATTCCAACCTGGTTTGGCAGATCAGAGGGGTCCAGAATACTGTCGCCATCAGAACAGCCTCCAATCCGGCCATCTTGTAGCTGATATAACGACTCGGTCTCTCTGGTCGATGACTCGTCGCCGGAATAAACGACGGTCTCACCACCAGATTCTGAGTTGTCCTCGTATTCCCCTCCATGGATGACTCCCACAAAGGCACGCTTCATGGCAGGCTTGACCCAGGCAGATCGCGCACGCTGGGCCATTTCGACGAGGTCGGTGCAGATGTCCGGCTCAGGGCCCGGCTCGCCGATCTTGCCAATGAAAACGTGTATGCCACCAAAGGGGACCTGTACCAGACTCGATTGAGCCGCCTCGGGCCCCACCCTGCATCGTCGATGTAGAGCTTGCGCGACGACTTTTGGTCATCCGCCCACAACAGAACCCTTGAGTCCTTGAAGCTGCCTCCAAGAACTTGAAACCATCGTGCGATAGCCCCACGGTGGGCGCCTAACCGTCGTGGGTTTGTCACGGCAGATGTCCTTATGAAAGGACTTAGTCGTGGAGCCATCGCCATCTTGGTTAGCTTAAAGGGTTAAAGCGCATAAGGGACGCAAGAGAGTTTTATACTAGTTCGGCCCCTTACGGTGAAGGTAAAAGCCTACGTCTAGTTGTGATGGAATTGATGGGGTTTCGATGATCAGGGAGCGAATATGCTTTCCCTGAGTCTCGAGTTGTTGTCTGTTGTCCTGAACCGCCGCCGGGTCATCCCCTTATATACATGGGTTGACGCCCGTCGGTTTACAGAGTCCCGAGGCCGGCTCATAAACGTGTCCGGCTCGGTCTCCGCTCTTTCTATCTTACAATGCAAGTTACATATCAATGCCGGTTTATAGCTACAGGCCTTAAACCGGTTTCTGGGCTCTGGGCCTTTACACAATGTCATCGTCTGTCTTCATGGGCTTCAAACATAATGGACTACTGATGAAGTTAACCCGACCTCTCCTGGCCGGTTTACGCCCAGTAGTAATATCCCCAACAATTGTCATATTGCTTTGCATGATCATGTAGTTGACATTGTATTTGTGGCAAAGCCACCGTTCATAATTCTTTCATACATGTAACTCTTGATTCATTGCATATCCCGGTACACCGCCGGAGGCATACACATAGAGTCATATCTTGTTCTAAGTATTGAGTTGTATTTGTTGAGTTGTAAGAAAATAAAAGTGTGATGATCATCATTTTTAGAGCATTGTCCCAAGTGAGGAAAGGATGATGGAGACTATGATTCCCCCACAAGTCGGGATGAGACTCCGGACTAAAAAAAAGAGGTCATAAAAAAAGAGAGAAAAGGCCCAAATAAAAAAATGAGAGAAAAAGACAGAAGGGACAATGTTACTATCCTTTTACCACACTTGTGCTTCAAAGTAGCACCATGATCTTCATGATAGAGAGTCTCCTATGATATCACTTTCATATACTAGTGGGAAATTTACATTATAGAACTTGGCTTGTATATTCCAATGATGGGCTTCCTCAAAATGCCCTAGGTCTTTGTGAGCAAGCGAGTTGGATGCACACCCACTTAGTTTCTTTTGTTGAGCTTTCATATACTTATAGCTCTAGTGCATCCGTTGCATGGCAATCCCTACTCACTCACATTGATATCTATTGATGGGCATCTCCATAGCCCGTTGATACGCCTAGTTGATGTGAGATTATCTTCTCCTTTTTTGTCTTCTCCACAACCACCATTCTATTCCACATATAGTGCTATGTCCATGGCTCACGCTCATGTATTGCGTGAAGATTGAAAAAGTTTGAGAATGTCAAAAGTATGAAACAATTGCTTGGCTTGTCATCGGGTTGTGCATGATTTAAATATTTTGTGTGGTGAAGATAGAGCATAGCAGACTATATGATTTTGTAGGATAGCTTTCTCGGCCATGTTATTTTGAGAAGACATAATTGCTTAGTTAGTATGCTTGAAGTATTATTATTTTTATGTCAATATGAACTTTTGTCTTGAATCTTTCAGATCTGAATATTCATACCACAATTAAGAAGAATTACATTGAAATTATGCCAAGTAGCACTCCGCATCAAAAATTCTGTTTTATCATTTACCTACTCGAGGACGAAAGCAGAATTAAGCTTGGGGATGCTTGATACGTCTCCAACGTATCTATAATTTTTATTGCTCCATGCTATATTATCTTCTGTTTTGGACATTATTGGGCTTTATTATTCACTTTTATATTATTTTTGGGACTAACCTATTAACCGGAGGCCCAGCCTGTAATTGCTGTTTTTTTGCCTATTTCAGAGTTTCGCAGAAAAAGAATATCAAACGGAGTCCAAACGGAATGAAACCTTTGGGAAAGTGATTTTCGGAACGAACATGATCCAGGAGACTTGGACCCTACGTCAAGAAACAAAGGAGGAAGCCACGAGGTAGAGGCGCGCCTACCCCAGGCGCGCCTCCACCCTCGTGGGCCCCTGTTGCTCCATCGACGCACTTCTTCCTCCTATATATACCCACGCACCCCAAACTATCACATACAGAGCCAAAACCTAATTCCACCGCCGCAACCTTTCAGATCCACGAGATCCCATCTTGGGGCCTGTTCCGAGCTCACGCGGGGGGCATCGATCACGGAGGGCTTCTACATCAACACCATAGCCCCTCCGATGAAGTGTGAGTAGTTTACCTCAGACCTTCGGGTCCATAGTTATTAGCTAGATGGCTTCTTCTCTCTTTTTGGATCTCAATTTAATGTTCTCCCCCTCTCTTGTGATCTGTTTGATGTAATATTCTTTTTGCGGTGTGTTTGTTGAGACCGATGAATTGTGGGTTTATGATCAAGTTTATCTATGAAAAATATTTGAATCTTCTGAATTATTTTATGTATGATTGGTTATCTTTGCAAGTCTCTTCGAATTATCAGTTTGGTTTGGCCTACTAGATATATCTTTCTTGCAATGGGAGAAGTGCTTAGCTTTGGGTTCAATCTTATGTGTCCTTTCCCAGTGATGAGGGGCACCAAGGCACGATAGTATTGTTGCCATCGAGGATAACAAGATGGGGTTTTTATCATATTGCATGAATTTATCCCTCTACATCATGTCAACTTGCTTAAGGCGTTACTCTGTTCTTATGAACTTAATACTCTAGATGCAAGCTGGATGGCGGTCGATGTGTGGAGTAATAGTAGTAGATCTAGGCAGGAGTCGGCCTACTTGTCTCGGATGTTATGCCTATATACATGATCATACCTAGATATTCTCATAACTATGCTCAATTCTGTCAATTGCTCAACAGTAATTTGTTCACCCACCGTAAAATATTTATGCTCTTGAGAGAAGACACTAGTGAAACTATGGCCCCCGGGTCTATCTTCATCATATTAATCTTCCAACACTTAGTTATTTCCTTTGCTTTTATTTTACTTTGCATCTTTATCACAAAAATACCAAAAATATTATCCTATCATATCTATCGATCTCACTCGTAAGTGACCGTAGGAATTGACAACCCTTATCGTGTTGGTTGCGAGGATTTATTTGTTTTGTGTAGGTGCGAGGGACTTGCGCGTAGCCTCCTACTGGATTTATACCTTGGTTCTCAAAAACTGAGGGAAATACTTACGCTACTTTGCTGCATCACCCTTTCCTCTTCAAGGGAAAACCAACGCAGTGCTCAAGAGGTAGCAGTTCTACCTCATCAACTACTTCCCAATACCCACATGTTAATCACATCCTAATCATGCAGTGTTTGAGGATTGTAACTAATGCATAAAAACTGGGTAATAAAGGGGTATGATCAATGTTTTACTTGCCTTGCTAATGATCCGCAAATCCTAGAGACTCGTAGTAGCACGCTTCGCACTCCAGAAATTCTATCGCAAACAAACAATAGCATACATAAGCACTAAAGCACATATGCAAGTATAAAACTCAAGTAAGAAGATCCAATCTGAATGTTCAACTGAAGAGCTTCGATTGGCTGAAAGAATCGGTCAAAACGGAGCTACGGTACTGAAACTACGGTCAAAAGAACTTCGAATACAAATATGCTTGAAACCAAATTTTAAATTGTCAAAAATCATATTCAAGTTGATTAACCAGAAAAAGGGGCTCGAGACGAAGATTTTGGTGTTGGTTTCACTGGATTTGGACGAACGGTTAAAAAGTTACGAGGGTTTGAAGATCACGGGCTAATCTGCGATAAAAATAATCATGGATAGGTCCATGGCCGAAAATAAACGGATAAAGAAAAATCTATCGGACGAACGTCCGCTAACAGAGACGAACGAACGAAAACGTTCGGTAAAACGAGCTAACAAACGAACGTTCGCGGAATAAGCTAAATCGAGAAAAACCGAACCGATCTAGAAAAATAAAAAAACAATCTAGGGTTTAAAAAAAACCCGGTTGTTTTACCTAAACCGAAAAAACCGACATGAACCGCAACCGGGCGGCGGCGGCTTCCGCGGGCTCGCGAGGCGCGGGTGGCGGGCTACGGGCGGCGGAGTGGAGCGCAGGCGCTGACGAGGCGGCGGCGGCGGCGGCGGGGCGATAGGTAGCGACCGACCCAAAATCGGTCAAGTCTCGTGGTATGCATACCATCCCAAGATCATGCTTTGGTACTCACAAGACATCGATGAAATAATCAAAGTTCAATCACACCTGAATTTATTACACGATTCTCATATAGAGTCTTTATTACAAGAGAATAAATTGGCCAAGGCCAACTCATGAGAAATAAACTAGTAAAACTGCGGAAGCGAGATTTAAATAGCGAGTCCATCCGACTCCATAGGGCAATCGCCAAGCGCGGAGCGTAGCCTCAATCCTGATCGGAATACTCCTCTGCAACATAAGACGTTGCATCCGTGTAGGTCAGCATTTTGAATATGCTGGCAAGTCATGAAGAGAGAATACAATAATAAAGTTACTAACACTATATGCAATTTGGCTGTGGGGCTCTATGTTTCATCATTTTGCGAAAAGCCAAATTTTCCTTATAACAGTGGACTTGCTTGCAAATACTACAAAATTGTTGGTAGTTATTGAGATGGTTCCGCCAACCAATGTCTCATTCCCAAATTATTAAGTCATAACCCCTTCAAATTAATTTATTAATTCTAGTGTTGAGATTTCCGAATACTTCCAAGTTCCAGAGGCTCAAATTGTCCGTAACCAGGGACACGGCTAATCGATTAGATCTTTTCTCTGCAGAGGTTTATGACTTTACCCGCAAGAATCATTCCTCCTTTTAAGTCTTCGCACTTCATGGTGTTTGAAGACGGGATGAATGAAACAGGTCTTCCAAGAGTTCTTCCGCCACCGCCGTACCCATCCAATCCTACCGTTCTTCTACATCTCGTAGTACCGTCCGCCAGCGTCACAACTAGGGTTGACCAAGCCGAGCCCATAATGGCTTGCGGCTGCACAGTAAGCTTCCGGTCAATGGGGTATACATCCGTCTCTTCGTGGCTGGGTGAAGCTTTCCGCAAGATGTCATGGCGCTTCTCCATGCATCCCGGCCAACCACTGGGTTCTCCAGGGTGCCCGTCAACCGTCCTCCACCCAGTAGTGAATTCCGAAGTCCATCTTGAGCTTGAAGTTCATGGGGTTGTCATCATCTTGACTCTCACATCTTTCTTATGAATTCACTCAACCAACCCCGTCTATGAGCATAGCAAAAGTAAACTACTTCGTCCCGGGTCATGGTAACAAGGGGAATTGGTTCATCCTACCACATGATACTACTCAAGAACATAACTTCAAGATTTCAACTACTGTATGCATGGTGGGGTGGTATAATACTAATGCAATAAAATCATAGGTATTGAAAGAACATGATCAATGACTTGCCTTGCTGACGATCCTCGTAAGCTAGGGACTCGTAGTAGCAAGCTTCGCATTCCGGAAATTCTACCGAGGCAAACAATAACCATAATAAGCATACAACTTAGGATCACTTACATAACATCATAGTAACATAACACACCAAAACAATCGAATCAAAACCCAAAGGAAAACTCGAAGAAATCCAACTCAAAGTTTTCCTACTTCAAGCAAGAACTAAAAATAGTTTTATATAATAAAAATTTTCTCAACATAACCTAAGCATGGATTTATGTTAACTTAACAGAAAAGAATGCATTAAGCAACTAGGAGCAAAAAGAATCAATTTAAAAGTTATCATAAAACTCCTATTAGGCCTAAAGCAAATTTTAGTAAGAAAAATAAAATCAAAGTTTTATTTATTATAAATAAAAGTTCATGCTCTAAAGTGACAGAAACTGACCTAGAATAATCAATCACATGTGAAAAATAAATTTATTTACTAATTAAAATAATAGGAAAACAGTAGCTAGTTAATTAATTAAGAATAGCATGATTCTGCTAGAAACTATTTTTTATTAAACCTAAAATGCCCAAATTAATTCCTACGGTTAGGCAAAGTCAAAACAAAGTTGGGACAAAAAGAATCATATAAAAATAATTTTCCTAACTCATTTTATAGCAGATGTACTATTTTGACTAAATCTAAAATAAAGCAATTATAAATAATTTTAACATAGCTAATTATATTTTCTACGGAAACTATAAGAAATTTGCAAACCAACAAAAAAGAATCACTTAAAGATATTAAGTAGATTAAAAGATATGAATTTTTCAAATCTGAAACTATTCTCATTAAAACAGAAAACGAAAATAAAAGAAAAACGGGCTAATCGGGCTAACTAGCATACAATATGTAAAATAACTAAACGGGCCTAGGGTTTAAACGAATCGGGCCGATTCAAATAAAGAAAAACCCTAACTGAAATTAAACCGGAACTAAAACCCGGTTCACTAACTAACCTAATAAAAACCATACCCCTTCGGGGGGATCTAATCTACGCCGTAGAACCTAGATCGGACGGCAGGGGAGAGGTCCGGTGACTTACCGGAGATCGACGGCGGTGGAGGCTCGGACGGCGAGTGTTCCGGCGTCTCCGGTGGTCGGGGGCGTCGGCGGAGTGGTCCGGCGGGTGCGGCGCGACGAGGGGGTGGGTTTGGTGGAGTTGGGTGAGCTCGGGGAGGGCTAGGGCGACGGCGACGAGGTTAATGGCGGCGGCGGTGTTCGGCTACTCTGGCGAGCGTGTGGAGGAGAGAGGGTCCGTGAGGGGCGAGGGGGAAACGGGGGGGGGGTTTATATGGCGGGGTGCACGGCTTGGGCGAGGGGGCAAGCGAGCGGATCACGGCGAATCCGGATCGCCGGGATCCGTGAGCGGCGGAGCGGGCGAGTGGCGTGGGCGGGGTAGGAGACGGTGGGGTCCACCGTCACGAGAGAGAGGAGGAGCGTCGGGCGACCGAGCCGGAGGCTTTCGGCGCTGGGTCGGTTGGTGGCTCATTGGGCGGTCAGGCTGGTGGGCCGCCTGGATGGCGCTACTGGTGGGCGGTCGGTGGGTTGCCCAGTGTTGGCTGGGCGGTCGGCTGGCTGGTGCCTCGGGCATTTTTCTTTTTCCAAATTTATTTTTTGAAAAATAAAACAGAGATAATATATAAACTATAAATATTTTATATAGGACATATATATACCAAAATGATCAGGGGAATATTCCCTATCATTTGAACATTTTTCCAGGGGCAAAATCCAAACTTTATAAAAATTCATTTTTTCCAAATTTCAAATAAAACTCAAGTTTGAATTCAAAACTTTTGGCAATGTTTTCCTCTGATATTTTGGAGTGTCATGTTTACTCCTCTCATACTTTTTCTCAAGTATTTATCAGGCATAGTTTTTGAAATGATTACCACTTGCCAAAATTTGAATTCAAATTCCAAAACCCCAAAACTTCTGAAACTTCAAAATACCACTCAAATTCAAACAACATGCATAGATGCTTAGCTATAATTGTAAAACATTCCAAATAGGAAATTTGGGATGTTACACAGCGGCTGCGACGATGGTGCGGTGGTCGTGCGGCGCGGGATGAGGAGAGGAGGGCGGCGGGGCTCCGGTATTTAAGGGGGTGGGCGGGCGGCTCGGCCATGCATGAGGCGGCGATGGGGGCGTGGAGCGGGCGGACTCCGGCGAGTCCGTCTCGCCCACGACTCGAGAAGGCGGCGGCGCTCGGATGGGCCGGCTGAGCTGCGGCCCAGTTCGGTCCGGAGTTTTTTTTTAAATTCCGCCGAAAGAAAATCCTAAATAAATATAAAGAAAATTCAAAAAATGCAAAAAACAATTTTCACCGTCTAAATAAAATATTTAGAACATAGTGCACATTTTCTTGGCCTAAAAATGCAGTTTTGAAAAATGCTTATTTCTAATTGAAATAAAATAGCAATAAAATCCAAATAAAATTATTTATTTGATTTTAACATTTTTCCTCCAATATTTCTTTTATTTTGGAGAAGTCATATTATCTCCTCTCATTTATTTTTATATTGGAAATATTTTTGGAGAGAAAAATAATTAAAACCAAAATGATCCTCTTTTCAATATTTGAGAAAATTCATATATGAAAATTAAGTGAAATCCCCAACTCTCTCCGTGGGTCCTTGAGTTGCTTAGACTTTCTAGGATCAATACCAAAATGCAAATAATATATGATATGCATATGATGACCTATGTATAACATTCCAAATTGAAAAAGTTGGGATGTTACAAACCTACCCCCCTTAAGATGAATCTCGTCCTTGAGATTTGAGTTGGCTAGAATATAGGTGTGGGTGGTCTTTGCGTAGATCTTCCTCTCGTTCCCAGGTGGCTTCATCCTCGGTATGGTGGCTCCACTGAACTTTGCAAAACTTGATAACCTTGCTGCGTGTAACTTGGTTGGCAAACTCGAGAATCTTGACGGGTTTCTTCTCATAAGTTAGATCACTGTCCAACTAAATTGCTTCCAGGGGCATGGTATCTCTCAGAGGGATATCGTCCATCTCAGCATGGCACTTCTTCAACTGAGAAACGTGAAACACATCATGAACTCCTGACAGTCCTGCGGGTAACTCCAACTTGTAGGCCACTTCCCCCATACGTTCCAATACTCGGTATGGTCCTACAAATCTTGGTGCTAACTTTCCTTTAACTCCAAATCATTTAACTCCTCGCAGAGGGGACACACGAAGATATGCTCTGTCTCCAATTTCATAGACTACCTCCTTGTGTTTGGAGTCTGCATAACTCTTCTGCCTGGACTGAGCTACCTTCAGTCTATCTTGAATCAACTTAACCTTCTCTTTGGACTCCTTGATCAAATCTGGTCCAAACAACTGACAGTCTCCAACTTCATCCCACATCAACGGTGTCCTGCACCTCCTTCCATACAAAGCTTTGAAAGGTGCCATCTTCAAACTGGCCTAGTAGCTGTTGTTGTATGAGAACTCCGCGTAGGGGAAATTATCATCCCAACTAGATCCATAATCTAGCGCACAAGCTCTCAACATGTCCTCCAGAATCTGATTGACTCTCTCGGTCTGTCCATCTGTCTGCGGATGAAAGGTTGTACTGAACTCCAGCCTGGTACCCAAAGTCTAGTGCAGCTGATGCCAAAACTTTGAAGTAAACTGTGTTCCTCTATCTGATATGATGGTCCTCGGAACTCCGTGCAGACATACGATCCTAGTCATATATATCTTGTCCAACTTTGCACTCGTATAGGTGGTCTTCACTGGGATAAAGTGGGCCACTTTGGTCAAACGATCCACTACTACCCAAATAGAATCATATCCCGATCGGGTCCTGGGTAATCTAGTGATAAAATCCATGCCAAGCTTATCCCACTTCCATTCGGGTATCGGCAAAGGCTGCAGTAATCCTGCTGGCTTCTAATGTTCTGCCTTCACTCTCTGACATACATCACATACGGCTACATACTCGGCAATATCCTTCTTCATACCAGTCCACCAGAAACGCTCCTTCAAATCCAAATACATCTTGGTGTTTCCGGGGTGTATCGAGTATGGCGAGTCATGAGCTTCCTGAGATCATGAATCTCATAGATGACCTATGTTTATCATCCTTCTGTGCTTCTCGAATCTTTCCCGAAAATGTTGACTGAACCTCCATCGCTGCAACAAAACCTCTAGGGACTATCTCCAAACAAAGCTCCCTGAGATCATCGGCTAATTCCTTTGGTAATCCTCCACTTACGAGGGTATTGGCATAACTCTTTCGGCTCAAAGCGTCGGCTACGACATTGGCCTTTCCTGGATGGTAGTGCAACTTCATATCATAATCCTATATAAGCTCCAACCATCTCCTCTGCCAGAGATTTAGCTCCTTCTGAGTGAAAATGTACTTCAAACTCTTATGATCCATGTACACATCACAACGGTTTCCAATCAGAAAATGTCTCCAGGTCTTGAGCGCATGTACAACGGCTGCTAACTCCAAATCATGCGTGGCATAATTCAACTCATGGGGTCGGAGCTGACGTGAGGCATATGAAACAAATATTTCGTCTTGCATAAGTACTCCTCCAAGTCCTAAGCGAGAAGCGTCGCAATACACTTGGAAATCCTTGTGTATATCCGGCAGAATCAGCACTGGGGCTGTAACCAAACGTTTCTTCAACTCCTAAAAACTTGCCTCACATTCATCTATCCATTTGAACTTAGTGTCTTTCTTCAGCAACTCCGTCATGGGCTTCGCAATCTTGGAAAAATTCTCAATGAATCTCCGCTAATATACCGCGAGTCCAAGAAAACTGTGAATCTCTCCTACTGTGGTGGGTGCCAACCACTCAGTGACAGACTGAACCTTGGTAGGATCTACTGGTATACCTTCTCCTGATATAACATGGCCAAGAAATCCAATTTCCTTCAACCAAAACTCACACTTGCTAAACTTGGCATATAGCTGATGTTCCCTGAGCTTCTCGAGAACTAAACGCAGATGTTCCTTGTGCTCCTCTTCATTCTTTGAGTACACCAAAATGTCATCAATTAACACCACAACAAACTTATCCAAGAACTCCATGAACACCTTATTCATCATACTCATGAAATAGGATGGGGCGTTAGTCAATCCAAATGACATAACCGTATACTCAAATAGCCCGTACCTCGTGGTGAAGGTTGTCTTAGGTATATCCTGTTCTCGGATCTTCAACTGGTGGTATCCTGATCATAGATCGTTCTTGGAGAATACTTTAACTCCTTGCAACAGATCAAACAAATCATTGATCATCGGCAGTGGGTACTTGTTCTTAACCGTCACTTCATTCAATGCCCGATAATCAACAACCATTCTCAAGGATCCATCCTTCTTCTCAACCAAAAGCACCGGAGCTCCCACAGTGACGAACTTCGTCAAATGTAACCCTTCTCCAATAACTCCTTGATCTGCTTCTTAATCTCTTCTAGATCATTTGCGGGCATCCGGTATGGTCTCTTCGATACCGGTCCGGTGCCTGGCAACAGCTCTATCAAAAACTCAATGTCTTGATCCAGCGACATGCCTGGTAGCTCCTCTGGAAATACATCCGGATAATACTTCACTACAGGCACTTCCTCCTTAACAACTGCTGAAAGGGAATTCACTTGGGTCCTCTTTGGCGCGTGCCTCGATACATACTTAATCCTTTTTCCCTCCGGGGTGGTGAGCAGACTTGACCTACTAGCACAGTCAATGTTTCCTCCATACTTCGATAGCCAATCCATGCCTAGTATCACATCCAATCCTTGTGACTCCAAAATTATTAGGTCTGAGGGGAAAACATGGCTACCAATGGTTAAGGGTAACCGATCGCACCATCAGCTGGTCATATACTCTGCACCTGGTGAGCTTACTAGCATGGGTGACCTAAGGGCTAAGGTGGGTAACTTAAACTTGTCCACAAATCCCCTTGATATGTATGAATGTGATGCACCAGTATAAAAAAGAACGAGAGTGGTAAATGACTTAACCAAAAACTTACCGATAACTGCATCTGGCTGCTCTTCAACCTTCTCCACGTTCACGTGGTTCACTTGTCCCCTGTTGAAAGGGTTGGGCTTCTTCCCAGAGCTTCCATTGCCATTTCCATTATTTGGTTCGGGGCACTCATTGGCATAGTGTCCAGTCTTCCTGCACTTGAAACAAGTAATGTGACTTTGGTCCTTCTTGGCGGGTATTGCTGGGTTAGAATGGTTCTGATTGCTACCTGCTCCATTCCCATTTCCATTCTTGGGGCCACTGTGCTTATGCGAACTTCCTCCATTGTGGGTATGGCCTCCATGGTTATGAGTATATCCTCCCAAGTTCGGGGTAAAACGCGGCTTCTGCTGAGCTCTTGAATTGTACTTCCCTTGTCCATACTTCCTTTTGCGGCTCTCTATCTGTTGTTGCTTCCCTTCAATCATAAGAGCCCTATCTACCAACTCCTGGTAGTTAGCAAATGTTGCTACCATCAACTGCATACTCAGCTCATCATTCAGCCCCTCCATAAACTTCTCCTGCTTAGCAGCATCTGTGGCCACATTATCTGGGGCATAGCGGGCTAACTTACTGAACTCATCCATGTACTGCCCCACAGTACAATTTCCCTGGCGTAAGTTGTGAAACTCACTCTTCTTCATGCTCATAGCTCCAGTTGAGACATGTGCAGTGCGGAACGCTTGCTGAAACTGATCCCAAGTGATGTTGGCTATAGGGAAAGTGGTTGTGTAATTATCCCACCATGAGACTGCGGGTCCATCCAACTGATGTGCGGCAAAACGCACCTTCTCAGCATCTGTGCATCCTGCGGTGGTCAACTCCCTTCCAATCCTGCGTAGCCAGTCATCAGCAACTATTGGCTCGGTGCTACTAGAAAACATCGGTGGCTGCAACCTTAGAAAATGGGCAAGTTGTCAACTGGAGGAGGTGGTGGTGGGTAATGTCTACTACACAACCTTCTTCTTGTATACGTTGTTGGGCCTCCAAGTGCGAAGGTTTGTAGGACAGTAGCAAATTTCCCTCAAGTGGATGACCTAAGGTTTATCAATCCGTGGGAGGCATAGGATGAATATGGTCTCTCTCAAGCAACCCTGCAACCAAATAACAAAGAGTCTCTTGTGTCCCCAACACACCCAATACAATGGTAAATTGTATAGGTGCACTAGTTCAGCGAAGAGATGGTGATACAAGTGCAATATGGATGGTAGATATAGGTTTTTGTAATCTGAAAATATAAAAACAGCAAGGTAACAAGTGGTAAAAGTGAGCACAAACGATATTGCAATGCTAGGAAACAAGGCCTAGGGTTCGTATTTTCACTAGTGCAAGTTCTCTCAACAATAATAACATAATTGGATCATATCACTATCCCTCAACATGCAACAAAAAGTCACTCCAAAGTCACTAATAGCGGAGAACAAACGAAGAGATTATTGTAGGGCACGAAACCACCTCAAAGTTATCCTTCCCGATCGATCTATTCAAGAGTCCATACTAAAATAACACGAAGCTATTCTTTCCATTCGATCTATCATAGAGTTCTTACTAGAATAACACCTTAAGACACAAATCAACAAAAACCCTAATGTCACCTAGATACTCCAATGTCACCTCAAGTATCCGTGGGTATGATTATATGATATGCATCACACAATCTCAGATTCATCTATTCAACCAACACAAAGAACTTCAAAGAGTGCCCCAAAGTTTCTACCGGAGAGTCAAGACGAAAACGTGTGCCAACCCCTATGCATAGATTCCCAAGGTCACGGAACCCGCAAGTTGATCACCAAAACATACATCAAGTGAATCAATAGAATACCCCATTGTCACCACGGGTATCCCACGCAAGACATACATCAAGTGTTCTCAAATCCTTAAAGACTCAATCCGATAAGATAACTTCAAAGGGAAAACTCAATCCATTACAAGAGAGTAGAGGGGGAGAAACATCATAAGATCCAACTATAATAGCAAAGCTCGCGATACATCAAGATCGTGCCACCTCAAGAACATGAGAGAGAGATCAAACACATAGCTACTGGTACATACCCTCAGCCCCGAGGGTGAACTACTCCCTCCTCGTCATGGAGAGCGCCGGGATGATGAAGATGGCCACCGATGAGGGATCCCCCCTCCGGCAGGGTGACGTAACAGGGTCCCGATTGATTTTTGGTGGCTACAAAGGCTTGCGGCGGCGGAACTCCCGATCTATTCTGTTCCCCGATGGTTTTAGGGTATATGGATATATATAGGCGAAAGAAGTCGGTCAGGGAAGCCACGATGGGCCCACGAGGGTGGGGGCGCGCCTCCCTGCCTCGTGGCCACCTCGTTGCTTCCCTGACGTACACTCCAAGTCTCCTGGATTGCTTCCGTTCCAAAAATAACTCTCCCAAGGGTTTCGTTCCGTTTGGAGTCCGTTTGATATTCCTTTTCTTCGAAACACTGAAATAGGCAAGAAAACAACAATTTGGGCTGGGCCTCCGGTCAATAGGTTAGTCCCAAAAATAATATAGAAGTGTTAAATAAAGCCCATAAACATCCAAAACAGTTAATATAATAGAATGGAACAATCAAAAATTATAGATACGTTGGAGACGTATCAGCATCCCCAAGCTTAATTCCTGCTCGTCCTCGAGTAGGTAAATGATAAAAACAGAATTTTTGATGTGGAATGCTACCTAACATAATTCTCAATGTAATTTTCTTTATTGTGGCATGAATATTCAGATCCATAAGATTCAAAACAAAAGTTTAATATTGACATGACAACAATAATACTTCAAGCATACTAACAAAGCAATCATGTCTTCTCAAAATAACATGGCCAAAGCAAGCTATCCCTACAAAATCATATAGTCTGGCTATGCTCTATCTTCATCGCACAAAATATTTAAATCATGCACAACCCCGATGACAAGCCAAGCAATTGTTTCATACTTTTGATGTTCTCAAACTTTTTCAATCTTCACGCAATACATGAGCGTGAGCCATGGATATAGCACTATAGGTGGAATCGAATGATGGTTGTGGAGAAGACAAAAAGGGAGAAGATAGTCCCACATCAACTAGGCGTATCAACAGGCTATGGAGATGCCCATCAATAGATATCAATGTGAGTGAGTAGGGACTGCCATGTAACGGATGCACTAGAGCTATAAGTGTATGAAAGCTCAACAAAAGAAACCAAGTGGATGTGCATCCAACTCGCTTGCTCACGAAGACCTAGGGCATTTTGAGGAAGCCCATCATTGGAATATGCAAGCCAAGTTCTATAATGAAAGATTCCCATTAGTATATGAAAGTGACAACATAGGAGACTCTCTATCATGAAGATCATGGTGCTACTTTGAAGCACAAGTGTGGTAACAGGATAGTAGCATTGCCCCTTCTCTCTTTTTCTCTCATTTTTTTTGCCCCTTTTTTCTCTTTTTTTTTATTTTTCGTCCGGAGTCTCATCCCGACTTGTGGGGGAATCATAGTCTCCACCATCCTTTCCTCACTGGGACAATGCTCTAATAATGATGATCATCACACTTTTATTTACTTACAACTCAATACTTAGAACAAGATATGACTCTATATGAATGCCTCCGGCGGTGTACCGGAATGTGCAATGACTCATGAGGGACATGTATGAAAGAATTATGAAAGGTGGCTTTGCCACAAATATGATGTCAACTACATGATCATGCAAAGCAATATGACAATGATGGAGCGTGTCGTAATAAACGGAACGTTGGAAAGTTGCATGGCAATATATCTCGGAATGGCTATGGAAATGCCATAATAGGTAGGTATGGTGGCTGTTTTGTGGAAGGTATACGGTGGGTGTATGATACCGGCGAAAGGTGCGCGGTATTAGAGAGGCTAGCAATGGTGGAAGGGTGAGAGTGCGTATAATCCATGGACTCAACATTAGTCATAAAGAATTTACGTACTTATTGCAAAAATCTATTAGTTATCGAGAAGTACTACGCGCATGCTCCTAGGGGATAGATTGGTAGGAAAAGACCATCGCTCGTCCCTGACCGCCACTCATAAGGAAGACACTCAATAAATAAATCATGCTCCGACTTCATCACAAAACAGTTCACCATACGTGCATGCTACGGGAATCACAAACTTTAACACAAGTATTTCTCAAATTCATATCTACTCAACTAGCATGACTCTAATATCACCATCTTCATATCTCAAAACAATCATAAGGAATCAAACTTCTCATAGTATCCAATGCACTTTATATGAAAGTTTTTATTATACCCATCTTGGATGCCCATCATATTAGGACTAAATTCATAACCAAAGCAAATTACCATGTTGTTTAGGACTCTCAAAATAATATAAGTGAAGCACGAGAGTTCATCTATTTCTTCAAAATAAAACAACCTCCGTGCTCTAAAAGGATGTAAGTGAAGCACTAGAGCAAATGACAAACTACTCCGAAAGATATAAGTCAAGATCAAAGAGTAGTTGAATAATTATGTAACTATGTGAAGACTCTTTAACATTTAAGAATTCCAGATCTTGGTATTTTATTCAAACATCATGCAAAACAAAATAAAATAAAATGACGCTCCAAGCAAAACACATATCATGTGGTGAATAAAAATATAGCTCCAAGTAAAGTTACCGATGAACGAAGATTTAAAGAGGGGCGCTTCTGGGCATCCCAAGCTTAGGCGCTTGGTTGTCCTTGAATATTAACTTGGGGTGCCTTGGGAATCCCCAAGCTTAGGCTCTTGCCACTCCTTATTCCATAGTCCATCGAATCTTTACCCAAAACTTGAAAACTTCACAACACAAAACTTAACAGAAAACTCGTAAGCTCCGTTAGCGAAAGAAAACAAAACACCAATTCAAGGTACAGTAATGAACTCATTCTTTATTTTTATTGGTGTTAAATCTACTATATTCCAACTTCTCTATGGTTTATAAACTATTTTATTAGCCATGGATTCATCAAAATAAGCAAACAACACACGAAGAACAGAATCTGTCAAAAACAGAACAGTCTGTAGTAATCTATAACTAACGCAAACTTATGGAACTCAAAAGATTCTCCAAAAATAGTAAGACCTAGATAATATGTTTATTGATGTACTGCAATTGGAATCAGTATTTTATCACGTTCTGTTGATTTTAAACAATTGTTTTCGTGAACAGAAAGTTTCTGGAATTTTCAGCAAGATCAAATAACTATCATCCAAGAAGATCCTATAGGTCTTACTTGGCACATACACTAACTAAACATAAAACCACATCTAACCAGTGGCTAGATGATTTATTTATTACTAAACATGAGCAAAAAGCAAGGAACAAAAATAAAATTGGGTTGCCTCCCAAAAAGCGCTAACGTTTAACGCCCCTAGATAGGCATGATGATTTCAATGATGCTCACATAAAAGATAAGAATTGAAACATAAAGAGAGCATCATGAAACACATGGCAAGCACATTTAAGTCTAATCCACTTCCTATGCATAGGGATTTGTGAGCAAGCAACTTATGGGAACAATAATCAACTAGCATAGGAAGGCAAAACAAGCATAACTTTAAAACTATAAGCACATAGAGAGGAAACTTGATATTATTGCAATTCCTACAAGCATATGTTCCTCCCACATAATAATTTTCAGTAGCATCATGAATGAATTCAACAATATAACCAGCACCACAAGCATTCTTTTCATGATTTACAAGCATAGAAAATTTATTACTCTCCACATAAGCAAATTTCTTCTCATGAATAATAGTGGGAGCAAACTCAACAAAATAACTATCATGTGAAGCATAATCCAATTGAAAATTAAAATCATGATGACAAGTTTCATGGTTATATTTATTCTTTATAGCATACGTGTCATCACAATAATCATCATAAATAGGAGGCATGCTTTCATCATAATAAATTTGTTCATCAAAACTTGGGGGTCTAAACATATCATCTTCATCAAACATAGCATCCCCAAGCTTGTGGCTTTGCGTATCATTAGCATCATGGGTATTCAAGGAATTCATACTAACAACATTGCAATCATGCTCATCATACAAAGATTTAGTGCCAAACATTTTATAGATTTCTTCTTCTAGTACTTGAGCACAATTTTCCTTACCATCATTTTCACAAAAGATATTAAAAATATGAAGCATATGAGGCATCCTTAATACCATTTTTTTGTAGTTTTCTTTTATAAACTAAACTAGTGATAAAACAAGAAACAAAAAGATTCGATTGCAAGATCTAAAGATATACCTTCAAGCACTCACCTCCCCGGCAACGGCGCCAGAAAAGAGCTTGATGTCTACTACACAACCTTCTTCTTGTAAACGTTGTTGGGCCTCCAAGTGTAGAGGTTTGTAGGACAGTAGCAAATTTCCCTCAAGTGGATGACCTAAGGTTTATCAATCCGTGGGAGACGTAGGATGAAGATAGTCTCTCTCAAGCAACCCTGCAACCAAATAACAAAGAGTCTCTTGTGTCCCCAACACACCCAATACAATGGTAAATTTTATAGGTGCACTAGTTCGGCGAAGAGATGGTGATACAAGTGCAATATGGATGGTAGATATAGGTTTTTGTAATATGAAAATATAAAAACATCAAGGTAACAAGTGGTAAAAGTGAGCACAAACGATATTGCAATGCTAGGAAACTGGGTCTAGGGTTCATACTTTCACTAGTGCAAGTTCTCTCAACAATAATAACATAATTGGATCATATCACTATCCCTCAACATGCAACAAAGAGTCACTCCAAAGTCACTAATAGCGGAGAACAAACGAAGAGATTATTGTAGGGTACGAAACCACCTCAAAGTTATCCTTTCTGATCGATCTATTCAAGAGTCCGTAGTAAAATAACACAAAGCTATTCTTTCCATTCGATCTATCATAGAGTTCGTACTAGAATAACACCTTAAGACATAAATCAACCAAAACCCTAATGTCACCTAGATACTCCAATGTCACCTCAAGTATCCGTGGGTA
Organism: Aegilops longissima; assembly: GCA_021605205.1. Classification (NCBI taxonomy): domain Eukaryota; kingdom Viridiplantae; phylum Streptophyta; class Magnoliopsida; order Poales; family Poaceae; genus Aegilops; species Aegilops longissima. The sequence continues at coordinate 304,436,660 of CM038680.1, forward strand.
TGATTATACGATATGCATCACACAATCTCAGATTCATCTATTCAACCAACACAAAGAACTTCAAAGAGTGCCCCAAAGTTTCTACCGGAGAGTCAAGACAAAAACGTGTGCCAACCCCTATGCATAGATTCCCAAAGTCACGGAACCCGCAAGTTTATCACCAAAATAAACATCAAGTGAATCAATAGAATACCCCATTGTCACCACGGGTATCCCACGCAAGAGATACATCAAGTGTTCTCAGATCCTTAAAGACTCAATCCGATAAGATAACTTCAAAGGGAAAACTCAATCCATTACAAGAGATTAGAGGGGGAGAAACATCATAAGATCCAACTATAATAGCTTGGAAGATAAAGTGAGTCCATCAACTCCAACGGCATAGCTCAGTGCACGACAACGACTTAGCGCACCTTGCTCTTCGTCTGAAAAGTTTGCAACATGACATGTTACAGCCCGAAACGGGTCAGCACATGGAATATGCTGGCAATATAACAAAGTAGAGCAATGAACAGGTAAATGCTATCACTACATGCATATATGGCTAGTGGAGGCTATATGGTTATAATGTTTTGCGAAAAGCCAATTTTTCCTACAACAAAGGAATATATTTTATTTTAACTATCATGGTGGTTGAAACATTGAGAATGGTAAAACCCCATCTCAATCCCAATTAGAAAGTAATTAACAACCCAACAAAATTAATTTGGAGTGATGAGATCGACATGATAATCCAAGAACCAGATACTCAAGATGTCCATAACCGGGGACATGTCTAATCATGATTAGTTTATACACTCTGCAGAGGTTTGCACACTTTTCCCCACAAGACTCGATCTCCTCCATTGGATTTCTCGCACTACATGGTGTTTGAGAAACGGATGACCGAGACACAATCTTTCAGAAGCATTAACTCTTTACTCTGAGTAGACAATATCAACCTACATCCCCTACATCCGCTAGCCTACCACTGAAAGAGGTCATGCAACATACTCAACTATGCTAGAGCCCATAATAGCTTGTGGCTGCACACAGAAGTTTCTAGCATGAATAATCTTACGATCCCTTTGAGCCTGGGTGGCGAACCAAAGGACAACACAGGTATATCCCCAGGTGCCCGCAACCAATCCACCCAGATGTGTGTTTAAATATCCACCTTAAGTTAACCATTAAAATAAAAATCTCACATCTGTCATGGATACACTCAAACCCAATCCACGTCTACGAGCATAGCATGGCAGTATAAGCATAACGTAGAAGTAACTCACAGGGGTTTGATAATAAAAGGGCAATAGGTTCTACCTTATAAACTACTTCCCAATACCCACATGTTAATAACATCCTAATCAAGCAGTGTTTGAGGATTATAACAAATGCATAAAAACTGGGTAATAAAGGGGTATGATCAATGTGTTACTTGCCTTGCTGACGATCCGCAAATCCTAGAGACTCGTAGTAGCACGCTTCGCACTCCGGAAATTCTATCGCAAACAAACAATAGCATACATAAGCACTAAAGCACAAATGCAAGGATAAAACTCAAATAAGAAGATCCAATCTGAAATTTTAACTGAAGAGCTTCGATTGGCAAAAAGAATCGGTCAAAACGGAGCAACGGAACTGAAACTACATGTAACATCCCAAAATTCTAAATTTTGGAATGTCATATTAAATAAATAACTATGCTTGTTGTCTGATTGTTTGTTTGATTGATTGAGTGAAATTGAGTGGAATTTGAAACTTTTGAAAGTTGAATGAGAGGGAATGAAATGACTTTCCCAAACTTTCCCCTTTGCCCTTTTTGGATCTCAATGAATTCAATTTCATTCCAACACAAAACCCTAGAGTGAAGATGACATGACTTCTTCCATTTGAAATAAAAAGGGTTTTGAAAAGATTTGAATTTCATTTGAAAAGATTTCAAATTCAAAGCTTTATGCAACTCAATGATTTTCATGAGAGAAGATGACTTCTTCAATTATATGAAATATGAGTTGAAGTTAAAAGAAGCAAATTGAAAGTCATTTGAAAGTATTTTGAAACTCCCTTCGAATTTGGAATTATTTGGATTTTGTTCAAATTATTTTCTCCTAAAGATAAATAAATGGAAATTAGGGTAAAATGATTCCTTCAATGGAAAAATTAGGAGAAAATAAAATGGAAATAATGTTGGTATTTAAAAAAATGATTTTTGTTGGGTTTTATTGCAACAGCAACACTATTTGAGTTTTGTAAATTTTTGAGGATTTTATTTGAACTTGAAAAATAGTTCATGTTGTAGGAAATCCTTTTCTGAAAATTTTGATATATATATGTCCTATATAAAATATTTATATTTATATATTTTTCTCTCTCTCTAAAAATTCAAAAAAAATAGAAAAGAAACCTCAGGCGCCAGCCAGCTAATCTGCCCAGCCAGGCCCGAGGCGGCCCAAACCGATCGAGCCCACCAAAGCAGCCCATTGACCGAGCCAGCCCAAAGACCCCAGCGCCGAAAACCCTTCGCCCGGTCGCCCGACCGAGACGACCCTCCTCTCCCGCCGACACTGGACCCCACCTCCTTCTTCCTCCCAAGCCAACGCCACCGCCGCTCTGAATTCAAGGATCCGGATCCTCCCGATCCTCGCCCGATCTACCCCTCCTCCAAGCTGGGCGCCCCCTATATAGCCCCCTCGCCCGTTCCGCCCCTCGCCCGCTCGCCTAACCCCTCCCTCAGCAATCGCCGCTTGAGCCCGAGTGCACCGCCGCGCCATTGCCGCCCCATCAGTCGCCCCGAACCCCCTCGACCTCGCCCGACTCCACCCCGAGCCCCCCCCTTGCTCTGCCGCACCCGCCGGAGGCCTTCACCGTCGTCCCCGACCACCGGAGCCACCGGAGCCGTCGTCGCCGAGCCGCCGTCGACCATCGCCGCCGTCGCCGCCACGGTACGCCACCGGAACGCCTCTCTGTCGTCCGATCGGAAATAGACGCGTTAGATTAGATCCCCCGAAGGGGTACGGTCTATTTAGGTTTTAGTTTAATAGACCGGTTTTATTCCGGTTTAGTTTGGTTTTAGTTAGGTTCAATTAGACCGGCCCGACTCCATTAATTCCCCGGCACGTTTTAGCTATTTAACGCCCGAGCGCTAGATAGGCCCATTAGCCCAGTTTTTCCTTTTTAGTTAATTTTTTTCGTTTCTGTTTTTAACAGAATAGTTTCAGTTTTGTAAAATTCATATCTTTTAATCTACTTAATATTTTTAATTGATTCTTTTTTTGTTGGTTTACAAATTTGTTGTAGTTTCCGCAGAAAATATGTTTAGTCATGTTAAAATTATTTAAAATTGCTTTATTTTAGTTTTAGACAGATTAGTAATTCTGCTATAAAATGAGTTAGGAATATTATTTTTAGTGATTCTTTTGTCACAACTTTGTTTTGACCTTGCCTAACCGTAGGAATTTATTTACGTATTTTAGATCTAATAAAAAATTAGTTTAATCAGAATCATGTTGTTCCTATTTATTTAACTAGCTACTGTTTTCCTATTGTTTCATATAGCAAATAATTTTATTTTTCTTATGTGATAGTTTATTTTAGGTTAGTTTCTGTAACTTTAGATCAGGAACTTTTATTTGCAATAAATAAAACTTTTATTTTATTTTTCTTGCTAGGGATTGTTTTAGGCATAATAGGAGTTTTATAATAGCTTTTAATGTGATTCTTTTTGCTCCTAGTTGCTTGATGAATTCTTTTCTGTTAATTAGCAAAAAACCCATGCTTAGGTTCTGTTAAGAAAAATTTTGTTGCGCAAAACTATTTCTTGATTGTTGTTTGATGTGGTAAAAACTTTGATTTGGATTTCTTCGAGTTTGTCTTTGGGTTTTGATTCGATTGTTTTGTGTGTTTCATATTAGTATGCTGTTATGTTAAGTGATCATATGTTTGTATGCTTATATGATTGTTGTTTGCATCGGTAGAATTTCCGGTGTGCGAAGCTTGCTACCACGAGTCCCTAGCTTTCGAAGATCGTCAGCAAGGCAAGTTCACTTTGACCATGTTTTTCATACCTATGTGTTTTATTGCATCTAGTGTCATCTTCGCAACAATCCATCCAAGAGTGATATTGAATCCTTGTAGTTGAGTAGTATGCATGAGGTAGGAACCCATCACCTGTTACCAAGCCCGGACGTTATTTATTTTAATGCTACGCTATAGTAGACGGGTTGGTATGAGTGCTCGGAGTGGTGTGAGAATTGAGGATCTACGCCAATGACGACAACTCCATGATGGAATCTGCAAGGACTGCATCTTCAAAGCCTCAAGACTTCAAGACTCGAGACAAGAATTCAATACACACTACTGGGTGAAGGATGGTTGACGGGCACCCTGGAGAAACCAGTGGTTGGCCAGGATGCATGGAGAAGCGCCATGACATCTTGCGGAAAGCTTCACCCAGACTCAAAGAGACGGAAGAATACTTCATGCCCGGAAGCTTACCTGTGCAACCGCAAGTCACTATGGGCTCTGGCTTGGTTGACCCTAGTTGTGACTCTGGCTAGGACGGTGCTAGAAGATGTAGAACTACGGTAGGATTGGATGAGCACCGGACAGTGGTCAGACGAACTCTTCGGAAGATCATGTTTCGGTCATCTTGTTCTCAAACACCCTGAAGTGCGAGAACGTAAAAAGAGGGATCGAATCTTGCGGGTAAAGTGTACAAACCTCTGCAGAGGGTTTAAAAACCTAATCGATTAGTCGTGTCCCCGGTTACGGACAATTTGAGCATCTGGACTTGGATCTATCTCGGAACTCTCAACACCGGACTGACAACTTAATTGTGGGCAACATATGATGATTTTGGGCTATGAGACATCGGTTGGCGGAACCATGTCATGATAGAAAACTCCATAGTACAGACTTCATTTATTCCTTTGATGTAGGGAAAATAAAACCAGCTTTTACGCAAACAAAACTCAGATACAGAGCCACAAAGCCATACTGCATATAGTATAGTTTATCATCTGTTTTCTCTTATTGTGATCTTGCCGGTACATTCAATGTACTGACCTACACGGCTGCAACGTATCATGTTGCAGATATTTCCTCGACAAGTAAGAGTTACGATACAGGGTTACGGTCTACACTCAACCTGCCGATGGCGTTGATGGGACTCCACACCCGACTATTTGTTTCCGCTATGACTTATGAGGTATATATCAGTTTTACGTTAATTATACATGTGATTGCCCTTTGATATATACATTGATGTCTTGTGTGTGCAAGCATACTGATCCGAGGATGGCACAACAACACGAGGCTTGACCGTCTCGAGGTCGGGTCGCTTCTGATATGGTATCGAGCACATGTTGGTATGAGGACGTGACCCTAGAAACCGGAAAGCCCCTAGGACCGAAAATCTCTAAAACTTTATTTTCAAAAAGACTCTTACTTCTCATCTCTTTCTGATTTTATCGAATAGACACTCTCACCTCAAATTGTTAGAATATACCCTTTTCCCTTTTGATCACATGAAGGATCAACTGAAGCCGCTCCAAGAAAGATATCGGACAACTGATGGCCATTTCAGAGTAAAGAGGATTTCACCATGCGTTGGAAGAATTGCAGCTGCAACAATTGAAGACTCCGAAGACTTGAAGAATTTGAAGTTCTTGAAGAATTATTTGACCTTTAGAGACCAAACCCTGTTATACACCTACGTTAGATGCGACGATTTGTGAGCTGTCATTTGTTTGATGTTTTCCGACAGCCACAAAGTAAAACTTGTTTCTTCAAAAACTATCGTTTGTATTGTGTGTATCCCTCCCCACCTCTCTCATATCTCATCCCAAAACTTTTGGACTCCATAGATGATGAATGAAGTTGGACCGGTATTCTCTGGACCGAAAACCCAGCCGGAGGCAGAGCTATGGATTCAGAACATGGAGAATCACTTCGGGAGCAATTTGGTTTCAAGGAAGAATAAAGTATCGTACGCTCTTCAGTACTTTGAAGGAAGTGCTGCAACATGGTGGCAGATGCATCAAGCTATACAGGGATGGAATGGAGCAAAGACTTGGGAAGAATTCAAGAAGACTCTCTTGAGGTCCCATCTTATCCGGAAGCACTACGATAACCCGAAGAAGAAACCTTGTGCTTGCAAGATTTGAGGAGAAATAGGACACACCAATGAAGAACACAAGGATGGATGCCCTTATTGTGAGGAAAATCACCCAGAGGAAGAATGCCCGACTGGGCAGGTTACTTGTTTCTGTGTGAAGGAGTTAATCATTTCCGGCTCGAGGCCAAATTTACCCCAAGGTACGAGAAAATTACCAAGCAGTGAAGGAAGCCATGAAAGAAGCCCTCGTGGAAAATTCAGAAGAACACAGTAATGAAGGAAGTTATTGAAGACCACGATGGTGAAGGCCTAAACAAATTTTTCGCCCAAGCCTGCTATTCATGTGAAGAAGAAGGACATCTTTCAGAGTATTGCACGAAGGAAAGCCAAAAGTATCTCAGAGACTTCCCGACGGAAGCAATAGAGTTTGATCCACAGGGAATAGAAGGCTTGATCAGAACGAAGAAACCCAGGAAGAGAAAACAAAGACACCCTCAGAACAACCCAATTTCTGCAAAGAGGGACAAGAGTCATATTACCTGTTTTGAATGTAAGGACGTCGGGCATTATGCCAATCATTGTCTTGAAAGGAAGCAAGGAACTCAAGGAGCAGACACCATCTCCAAGAAGCCCAAAGACTTATCGAAAGTTATGTGTTTTCATTGCAAGGAAGCAGGACATTATGCTACTAAATGTCCCGACAAGATGAAAGCTGGAGTTGAATAGTTGGAATTTTGATATTGGAAACAAGAGTAGTAGAAAACAATTTCATTTTCATGAGTTCGATGAGTTGAGTTATGTAATGAGTGCTCAGAGTTTGTAATGGATTCATGAAATCAATAAAGTTAAGGTGACATGTTTTCATATGTTTAATTGTATGAGTTGTTACTCTATGAACAAAGATTTTGACCATTTTCGAGGATATGAGAAATATGGTCTATGGATGGATTTGTGAATTTCATTTTAAGGGTGATAGTACCCTATGAAGAACACTAGACCAATGGAAATGGAAATGTGTCCCACAGGTTGGAGTTTGGAAAAAAATGAGTTGAAGTTTTATCTTTGATATGATGGTATTAAGAAATGAAATGTTATTGGATTTAAAGTGGTGTAATGTTGGAAAATAGAGCAATTGTAACTCCAAGGATGAGTGAAATTGGTACAAGTGTTGAAGTGGGCTCATAACCCACAGACCCAGGAATTAATAAGGGTCAAGTACCCACTGGAAGAAGAAATTTTGGGAAGACTGCGATTTGATCATCCAACATTTTTAGGAGGATACGAAAACCCGAGGATTGTGAAGAACGATAGATGTCTTGTTCAGCTTGCAGAAACCATGGATTTATACGAACTCAGTTCATCGACAAGGGAAATTCTGCAATGCTTGTGAGTATGCCCAAGTGTTAGAATACGTGATTCACTATTTACGTATGTGGTAATGATTCAAATGCGGGATGGATTGGCCCCATACGGAGACTTCTATCATGAACTATCATATGTTGATGGAAAATCGAGAGCCTCGAAAACCTTAGAAGAGTGTCGACGCGATAAGCCATAAAACCATAGAATGGTAGGACGATGGAACCCTTTACAGGCAACCGTTGCCAATCGTAGGTTATACGGTGAGGTTCAACCCAGACCCGTTTTCTGCAGGAAAAACCATGAATTGTAGACCACCATTAATATTTCGATAGTTGTCTAGAATGGACACAGACCTATCAGCTAAGAAGATCCAGTCTCGGACGAACTTCAACTTTGACGAACCGACCCAAGATTTTGAGGAAAACTCTATGCTTCTGACAGAAGAGCGTTAATGAAGGAGCTATTGTAAGATATGTGAAGAGACATACATTGTCGGCACTCCAGAGGAAGTATCTGAGTTTATTGGAACCGTAACCTTGTTTTAAGTGTGGTAGCACCCCTGACCTTTCCGACCAAACGTTTGCTAGCAGACCCCCAACCCCTAACCCTTTCTTGCTAGCCTCTTCGAATCTCGAGGACGAGATTCATTTTAAGTGTGGTAGATTTGTAACATCCCAAAATTCTAAATTTTGGAATGTCATATTAAATAAATAACTATGCTTGTTGTCTGATTGTTTGTTTGATTGATTGAGTGAAATTGAGTGGAATTTGAAACATTTGAAAGTTGAATGAGAGGGAATGAAATGACTTTCCCAAACTTTCCCCTTTGCCCTTTTTGGATCTCAATGAATTCAATTTCATTCCAACACAAAACCCTAGAGTGAAGATGACATGACTTCTACCATTTGAAATAAGAAGGGTTTTGAAAAGATTTGAATTTCATTTGAAAAGATTTCAAATTCAAAGCTTTATGCAACTCAATGATTTTCATGAGAGAAGATGACTTCTTCAATTATATGAAATATGAGTTGGAAGTTAAAAGAAGCAAATTGAAAGTCATTTGAAAGTATTTTGAAACTCCTTTCGAATTTGGAATTATTTGGATTTTGTTCAAATTATTTTTCTCCTAAAGATAAATAAATGGAAATTAGGGTAAAATGATTCCTTCAATGGAAAAATTAGGAGAAAATAAAATGGAAATAATGTTGGTATTTTAAAAAAATGATTTTTGTTGGGTTTTATTGCAACAGCAACACTATTTGAGTTTTGTAAATTTTGAGGATTTTATTTGAAATTGAAAAATAGTTCATGTTGTAGGAAATCCTTTTCTGAAAATTTTGATATATATATGTCCTATATAAAATATTTATATTTATATATTTTTCTCTCTCTCTAAAAATTCAAAAAAAATAGAAAAGAAACCTCACGCGCCAGCCAGTTAATCTGCCCAGCCACCAGCCGAGGCGGCCCAAATTGACCGAGCCCACCAGCGCAGCCCAGCCGATCGAAAGCCAGCCAGCGCCCAGTACAAAAACCTTCGCCCGGTCGCCCGACCGAGACGACCCTCCTCTCCGCCGACACCTGGACCCCACCCTCCTTCTTCCTCCCCAAGTTAACGCCACGCCGCCGCCATCGGAATCCTCAAGGATCCGGATCCTCCCGATCCTCGCCCGATCTACCCCTCCTCCAAGCCGGTGCCCCCTATATAACCCCCCCACCTCGCCCGTTCGCGCCTCACCCCTCGCTTAACCCTCCTCGCTCAAGCAATTGCCCTTGAGCCCGAGTGCGCCGCCGCCATTGCCGCCCCATCGGTCGCCTTGAACCCTCGACCTCGCCTGACTCCACCCCGAGCCCCCCTTGCTCGCCAAGACCACGGAGGCTTCGCCGTCGTCCCCGACCACCGAGCCACCGAGCCGTCGTCGCCGAGCCGCCGTCGACCATCGCCGCCGTCGCCGCCACGGTACGCCACCGGAACGCCTCTCCGTCGTCCGATCGGAAATAGACGCGTTAGATTAGATCCCCCGAAGGGGTACGGTCTATTTAGGTTTTAGTTTAATAGACCGGTTTTATTCCGGTTTAGTTCGGTTTTAGTTAGGTTCAATTAGATCGGCCCGACTCGATTAATTCCCGGCACGTTTAGCTATTTAACGCCTGAGCGCTAGATAGGCCCATTAGCCCAGTTTTTCCTTTTTAGTTAATTTTTTTCGTTCCTGTTTTTAACAGAATAGTTTCATTTTGTAAAATTCATATCTTTTAATCTACTTAATATTTTTAATTGATTCTTTTTTGTTGGTTTGAAAATTTGTTGTAGTTTCTGTAGAAAATATGTTTAGTCATGTTAACATTATTTAAAATTGCTTTATTTTAGTTTTAGACAGATTAGTAATTCTGCTATAAAATGAGTTAGGAATATTATTTTTAGTGATTCTTTTGTCATAACTTTGTTTTGACCTTGCCTAACCGTAGGAATTTATTTAGGTATTTTAGGTCTAATAAAAATTAGTTTAATCAGAATCATGTTGTTCCTATTTATTTAACTAGCTACTGTTTTCCTATTGTTTCATATAGCAAATAATTTTATTTTTCTTATGTGATAGTTTATTTTAGGTTAGTTTATGTAACTTTAGATCAGGAACTTTTATTTGCAATAAATAAAACTTTTATTTTATTTTTCTTGCTAGGGATTGTTTTAGGCATAATAGGAGTTTTATAATAGCTTTTAGTGTGATTCTTTTTGCTCCTAGTTGCTTGATGAATTCTTTTCTGTTAATTAGCAAAAACCCATGCTTAGGTTCTGTTAAGAAAAATTTTGTTGTGCAAAACTATTTCTTGATTGTTGTTTGATGTGGTAAAACTTTGATTTGGATTTCTTGAGTTTGTCTTTGGGTTTTGATTCGATTGTTTTGTGTGTTTCATATTAGTATGTTGTTATGTTAAGTGATCATATGTTTGTATGCTTATATGATTGTTGTTTGCCTCGGTAGAATTTCCGGTCTGAAGCTTGCTACCACGAGTCCCTAGCTTTCGAAGATCGTCACAAAGGCAAGTTCACTTTGACCATGTTTTTCATACCTATGTGTTTTATTGCATCTAGTGTCATCTTCGCAACAATCCCTCCAAAGAGTGATATTGAATCCTTGTAGTTGAGTAGTATGCATGAGGTAGGAACCCATCACCCTGTTACCAAGCCCGGACGTTATTTATTTTAATGCTACGCTATAGTAGACGGGTTGGTATGAGTGCTCGGAGTGGTGTGAGAATGGAGGATCTCGTCAATGACGACAACTCCATGATGGAATCTGCAAGGACTGCATCTTCAAGGCCTCAAGACTTCAAGACTCGAGACAAGAATTCAATACACACTCTTTGGGTGAAGGATGGTTGTGGGCACCTTGGAGAAACCAGTGGTTGGCGGGATGCATGGAGAAGCGCCATGACATCTTGCGGAAAGCTTCACCAGACTCAAAGAGGCGGAAGAATACTTCATGTCAGGAAGCTTACTGTGCAACCGCAAGTCACTATGGGCTCTAGCTTGGTTGACCCTAGTTGTGACTCTGGCTAGGGCGGTGCTAGCAGATGTAGAACTACGGTAGGATTGGATGAGCACCGGACGGTGGCGGAGGAACTCTTGGAAGATCATGTTTGGTCATCTTGTTCTCAAACACCACGAAGTGCGAGAACGTAAAAGAGGATCGAATCTTACGGGTAAAGTGTACAAACCTCTGCAGAGGGTTTAAAACCTAATCGATTAGCCGTGTCCCGATTTACGGACAATTTGAGCATCGAGATTTGGATCTATCTCGGAACTCTCAACACCGGATGACAACTTAATTGTGGGCAACATATGATGATTTTGGGCTATGAGACATCGGTTGGCGGAACCATGTCATGATAGAAAACTCCATAGTACAGACTTCATTTATTCCTTTGATGTAGGGAAAATAAAACCAGCTTTTACGCAAACAAAACTCGATCTGAGCCACAAAGCCATACCGCATATAGTATAGTTTATCATCTGTTTTCTCTTATTGTGATCTTGCGGTACATTCAATGTCTTGACCTACACGGCTGCAACGTATCATGTTGCAGATATTTCCTCGACGAGTAAGAGTTACGATCTGAGGTTACGGTCTACACTCAACCTGCCGATGGTGTTGATGGGACTCCACACCCGACTATTTGTTTCCACTATGACTTATGAGGTATATATCAGTTTTACGTTAATTATACATGTGATTGCCCTTTGATATATACATTGTTGTATTGTGTGTGCAAAGATCTTGATCCGAGGATGGCACAACAACACGAGGCTTGAATTGCCCGAGGTCGGGTCGCTACACTACAGTCAAAAGAACTTCGAATACAAATCTACTTGAAACCAAATTTTAAATAGTCAAAAATCATGTTCAAGTTGACAAACCAGAAAGAGGGGCTCGAGACAAAGATTTTGGCGTTGGTTTCCCTGGATTTGGACGAATGGCTAAAAAGTTGCGAGGGTTTAAAGATCAGGGGCTAATCTGCGATAAAAATAATCGCGGATAGGTCCCTGGCCGAAAATAAACGGATAAAGAAAAATCTATCGGACAAACGTCCGCTAACAGAGACGAACGAACGAAAACGTTCGTTAAAACGAGCTAACGAACGAATGTTCGCGAAATAAGTTAAACTGAGAAAAATCGAACCGATCTGGAAAAATAAAAAAAACCAATCTAGGGTTCAAAAAAACGGCGGTTTTACCTAAACCGAAAAAAACGACGTGAACTGGAAAATCCGGCGGCAGCGGCTTCCGGCGTCGCTCCGACGAGGCGCGGCGTGGTGCGGGCGGCGAAGTGGAGCGCCCGGTAAAGGCGAGGCGAAGCGCGCGTGGCGGCGGCGGCGAAGGCGGCTTGGCGGCGGCTGCGATGATGGTGAAGTGGTGGTGCGGCGCGGGGCGAGGAGAGGAGGCGGCGGGGCTCCGGTATTTAAGGGGGGGCGGGGCGGCTCCGGCTTGCGCGAGGGGCAACGCGGGCGGCGTGGCACGAGCGGACTCCGGCGAGTCCGTCTCGCCCACAACTCGAGAAGGCGGCGGCGCTCGGATGGGCCGACTGGCCTGCGGCACAGTTCGGTCCGGAGTTTTTTTTTAAATAATTCCGCCAAAAGAAAATCCTAAATAAATATAAAAAATTCTAAAAATGCCAAAAACAATTTTCGCCGTCTAAATAAAATATTTAGAACATAATGAACATTTTCTTGGCCTAAAAATGCAATTTTGAAAAATGCATATTTTTCTAATTCAAATAAAATAGCAATAAAATCCAAATAAAATTATTTATTTGATTTTAACATTTTTCCTCCAATATTTCTTTTATTTTTGAGAAGTCATATTATCTCCTCTCGTTTATTTTTATATTGGAAATATTTTCGGAGAGAAAAATAATTAAAACCAAAATGATCCTCTTTTCAATATTTGAGAAAATTCATATATGAAAATTAAATGAAATCCCCAACTTTCTCCGTGGGTCTTTGAGTTGCTTAGACTTTCTAGGATCAAAACCAAAATGCAAATAAAATATGATATGCATACGATGACCTATGTATAACATTCAAAATTGAAAATTTTGGGATGTTACATTGCATTGCCGCCACGCCACCGCCACTTGATCGCAAGTGGCGCCACAGCCCTGCCCCCCGCCGCCCGCCTTGTTGCTGCACCTCCTCACTCCATTGTTGGCCGCGCCATGGCTGGCCTCAACGCGCCGCCCTTGCCCCTGCACCCTGCTCGCATCCCCTGCTGCAGTCGCCTCCCCACCGTTCCGTCGCCACAACCCGCCCTCGCCACCGGCCTCTTCACTCGATGCGCTCCGTCGTCCTCGTCGGCCCCGCCATGCCCTGCTACTGGGCGCAAGACTGTTCATAAGCGGGCTGGGCGCTAGCGCCCGATGCGCGAGCGCCCGTAACCCGCCTATGCCAGCGCCCGCTAAGGCCCTATAGGCCAATGAGAGCCGGGGCCCATCCTCCTGAAAGTTATAGAAAATGAATTTAAGTTAATTCATTCTGTTTAGTTAATCTAATGAAGTAATTAAACTAATTAACCATGATTAGTTAATCTAAGTCTATTACAAATGGGACCCATAAGTCAGTTGACTGGTCAACTGTCAACTTCGACCGTTGACGTCATCATGGTGACGTCATAAATGCTTTTCGATTTAACTAATCTGTTAATTGCTAAAAATGATTTAAACCTTTGAAAATTAATATAAAATAATCCGTAACTCGGATAAAAATACTTTGTACACGAAAGTTGCTCAGAACGACGAGACAAATCCGAATACGCAGTCCGTTCGTCCACCAAACGTCCCTAGCATAACGAACATGCAACCTTCCCCCTCCGGTCCATCTGTCCAAAAATGCCTAACACCAGGAAAACTTTCCCAGATGTTTTCCCCCTCCGTCGGTAGCACCTAATACCGCGTTAGGGCAAACATAGCGCCGTCACATGTCATGTCATGCATCATCATGCCTCTGTTTGCATTGTATTCATTGTTTTCACCCTCTTCTCTCGCTAGACCATGAGACCGGCGATGATCCCCCTGAGTACGACTACATCACCGACGACCCATCTTCCTGTGCAACAAAGCTTCCAGGCAAGCCCCCCTTGATCACCAGATATCGCCTATTCCTTCTCTCTTCTGCTTGCATTAGACAGTGTAGCATGTTCTTGCTTTGGTTACTCTATTCTCTTGCATAGCGACATTGTTGCTCTGATTGTTACCCTTACCTGCAATCCTAAATGCTTAGTATAGGATGCTAGTTTTCCATTAGTGACCCTACATTCTTGTCCATCTGCTATGCTATACTATCGGGCCATGATCACTTGGGAGGTGATCACGGGTATATACTATATACTTTATACATGATACATGTGGTGACTAAAGTCGGGTCGGCTTGTAGAGTACCCGCGAGTGTTTCACGGATTGGGGGCTGAAAGGACCTTTGTCCCGATGCCCTCTGGGTGGATCTTTGCGGCGGAGCGACAGGGCAGGTTGAGACTACCTAGGTGAGAGGTGGGCCTGGCCATGGTCGGCGTCCGCGGTTACTTCAAAATTAACACGCTTAACGAGATCTTGGTATTTGATCTGAGTCTGGCCACTAGCCTATACGCACTAACCAACTACGCAGGAACAGTTATGGGCACTCGACGTCGTGGTATCATCCGAAGCCTTCTTGGCGTCGGCGGACCGGCGGCGCCACCGGATTGGACCGTTAACTGCGCTTGTATTAAGGGGGCTAGGTCTGCTTCCGGCCGCCCTCGCAACATGCAGGTGTGCAATGGGCGATGGGCCCAGACCCCTGCGCCATAGGATTTAGACCGATGTGCTGACCTCTTTGTTGTGCCTAGGTAGGGCCGCGACGTGTTGATCTTCCGAGGCCGGGCATGACCCAGGAAAGTGTGTCCGGCCAAAGGGGATCGAGCATGTTGGGTAATGTGGTGCACCCCTGCAGGGAAGTTTATCTATTCGAATAGCCGTGATCCTCGGTAACAGGACGACCCGGAGTTGTACCTTGATCTTATGACAACTAGAACCGGATACTTAATAAAACACACCCGTCCAAGTGCCAGATATAACCCGGTGATTGCTCTCACACAGGGCGACGAGGGGAGGATCGCCGGGTAGGATTATGCTATGCGATGATACTTGGTGACTTACCATCTACTCTCTTCTACATGCTGCAAGATGGAGGCTGCCAGAAGCGTAGTCTTCGACAAGACTAGCTGTCCCCCTCTTATTCTGGCATTCTGCAGTTCAGCCCACCGATATTGCCCCTTTACACAGATACCCATGCATATGTAGTGTAGATCCTTTCTTGCGAGTACTTTGGATGAGTACTCACGGTTGCTTTGCTCCCCCTTCTCCCCTTTTCCTTTCTTCTCGGTCATCGCAACCAGATGCTGGAGCCCAGGAGCCAGACGCCACCATCGACGACGACTCCTACTACACCGGAGGTGCCTACTACTACGTGCAGACCGCCGACAATGACGAGGAGTAGTTTAGGAGGATCCCAGGCAAGAGGCATGCGCCTCTTTCGATCTGTATCCCAGTTTGTGCTAGCCATCTTATGGCAACTTGTTTAACTTATGTCTGTACTCAGATATTGTTGCCTCTGCTGCTCGTCTATGATCGAGCATTTGTATTCGAGCCCTCGAGGCCCCTGGCTTGTATTATGATGCTTGTATGACTTATTTATGTTTTTAGAGTTGTGTTGTGATATCTTCCCGCGAGTCCCTGATCTTTATTGTACATGTTTGCGTGCATGATTAGTGTATGATTGAATCGGAGCGTCACAAGTTGGTATCAGAGCCGACTGCCTGTAGGAATCCCCCCTCCAAACTCCTTGGCCGAAGTCGAGTCTAGTCATTGCAAAAAATTTACTAACATGGCTGTGTGGCTTATGGGCCCACGTCGCCATTGGGTCGTATTAGGATCTTTTATTCCTCGTCTTTACTCTAGGATTCTGATCACTCTTCTACTCGGGTTAAATGATTTTTCTAACTTTAACACTAGGTTCTCGTAAATATTTTCTCCTGGAGAGCCCCTTATTACAGATGATCGCCTTCTGCACTAGAAGATTCCGAAGTTACTCTACGATGTTTTCCTGAGACGCTTGTGCCCACTGCCTTTGCAAATTCCCTACCACTATTATATCCGTATGGATAACTACATACACTTGCCTACATTGAATCCCATTGATCTTGTTATTACAAGATCCCCCAAAATTCTTTCTATTGTTCCAAGAATACTTTGAGCTTACTGTCATGCGGTTCTTGCCTCATGAATACCCCCTACGGATAATTCCTCGCACTTCCGAGTATCCATTCTTCCCCCGTTGTTCATATGATGCACAAGATACATTAAGATGTTATTTGATCTTCCGTTAATCCTCTGTCCGCTATTGCTCTGCAGTTGTGTGCTTGCATTTTGGTTGTGTTCCTTAAGACTAGCAATATTCATTTAGTATCCTTTGTCATTATCATTTCGAGTCTCTTGATTCAATATGTACGAATGCACGCAATCATCGGTTGATCCTTTTAAATTATCTTTCCGGCTCAGATGTCATTTTGAACATGAGATGGTTATCGAACAATCAATTTGCCATCGATTGTACCCCTAAGTCTATTCAACTTATCCATTCTTAATCAGACCATTGGTTTCTGATCCCTTGATTTGGGAATGATAATTCCTTTGCATTTGAGCTTTGAATTAGTCAGTGTTTCTATAATCCGATGCCCTTTCGTTCTTCTCCCTCTGATAGAGTATTGATACTCGCATCAGCTCCGTTGTAGACCACAAGACCCCTTGTTGGATTATTATCCGACAATGTCCTTCATATTCAATAACCTTGTGAGCCTTTCCATGGGTATATAACGCCTTTGGTAATTTGTATCCTCTGCTTTGATAACCATACTCTACTTTCGAGCTTGTATTATTTACTCCAAAGTTTGTGGTATATGTTCCTAAGATGGCCCAATGGGTTGAACCAATGCCTTCCCTAATCAATGTGAACCCGAAAGATTTCACGGGTCATACTTATCAGGTATTGCACCAGGTAAAACTTTCAACAACTAATGTCATTTTCAAAATACAAGAGGTGAATGGAAGGTTATGCATTGAGGAAGTGGGAGTCGACCTTGAACCTTTATGTTCATGCCCATGGACACGATGTAGATCCTATCATGGAAGCTTCTTGTAACAATAAGTATTTCCTTGATATAATATTCTTCGGTATCGGTGGATTGATCCTTTGCAATCGTGGTTCCGACCATATGTTCTTCTTTGATCCCATTTCTCGGGCAAGTTTAAGCACTTATCTTCTGTGGATCAATACACCTGTCCAACCTTTACTTTGATCTTTCATCGAGTATTACTCCCTGGTAGCTCGAGGATATCACCCCTTTGCACTACATGTTATGAATTTCTGATAAAGTAGTAGCTTTCCCCGTCATAGTCACTCCACGGGTTCTGAGTTGTCATCAACCAGGAACACCGATTAGTGAATCGAATCAACACTGTGATTCAATACTCCTAGTACTTTGTTGTTGAGACGTTTAATACTCCATCATGTCACTCCTAGCCTGATCGGTTACTTCACGATCGTGCCAATTTTAACTGTGCTACCTGGTCCTTCTTCCCGGAGCACAAATTTCAACGGTGAGCTAAGCTTACGTCGATCTTCCTCGTCTTATCGTTTCACCTCAAACAACAAGCTTGATTTCGAGTTGGTGTCGTATCCGTGGTTCCAATAATCTTATGCCGAATCAGTCATTTTACTTGATGTAGTCGTTGTTCGATTACTTCTTCATGGAGCCTCTTGACAAAATTTGTCATGATCATCATCAACATTTTGAATCTTTCCAGGATACCAATCGAATTCATGATGATAAGTACCACCCTCGTCCCTTGGTAATTTGAGTTACCATCGACAACATCCTTACCTTCCTTCCGTCACAAACTTATTCATGTTATGGATGCAACTTGCAATCCAGCTTGTAACGTGTTCTAGCTTGGAGTATTACCATATTTTATGTCAAGGATGTCATGCGAATTTCACCACCTCTTGAGAATTCTTGATACAAGTAATACTTATCACCATCACCATTCCTTCTTGGTCCTCGTGTCCTAACCGGGATACCGACAAATGAACTATGATGTGTGAATTCAAAACTTCTAGCAACCCTATTGCTTTGAACCAATGTTTAATTGTGTATGTTTTCCTCGAGCATACATCATTATATGATTTTGATCTGACAAATGTTATCTCCTTGTTCACATAATTGTGGAAATCCATCTTTTGGAAATCTCGATGAATTGTCGCTGAGTCCATAAGCCACCTCCTCATCCTCTCCTTGGTTTAATGTTGAACTCTTGTTTCGGAACCCACTTCCATAGTTCATTTCCCGAGAATCTGACAATGTCATCTCGTCAATTTGTGTCGCACCTTTTTCTTCTCACGCATCCTGAGTCTGAGGTACCCTGACACCAATCGGATTTGAATCTCGGTCAGGTATGATGGTTGGGACATATTTCCAAGAGTTATAACATTAGTTTTTGACCCGATAAGGTGATGTCATGCCTAGCACACCTGGGCCGAGGACCTATTGTCATAATATCTTTTTTAGCAAGTTTAGCCATTCTTCCATGAGGAAATTGTAAGACTTATTCTATAAGTTATCCCTGATGAATCCTTGTGTATCCAGAGTACGATCTTGCTCGAAGACCATGTCAATGCTATCTCGAAGCATGTATGTGGTACTCTGATCTTCAATAAGAACATTGGAGGCGCAATGCTAAATGTTTCTTGATCATTTAAGTAAACATTATTGTATGGGTAACGTCATGATTTTCCTCTCCCCTTGACCTAAATGGTAATCTACTTACTATCCTGTCATGGATATCATCCTCTGCTTGCCCTTGGGAAGGTATACCCCTGAAATATGTGTTTAAACACATTTTCCTTTCCATTGTTCTATTTAATCTGATGATCACCTTTCCTTTCCATTGTTCTGTTTAACCTTTCTTGTGACCTATATGACTTAAGTAGTAAGATTTCCCTGCTTATGTGAACTCCTCGGTGTACAACTATGTCAGTAAGACCATGCTACTATTGTTGATAGAATGACAGTAACCACCGATGGATGAGAACTTTGCCTATTGGTCCGCCTCATTCAATGAGAGGAAAATGGTTCTCTTCGTCCCTCGCCATTGGTACTGATGTTGTTGCCGACATAAGTGATAGGCTATCCTCTGACACACCTTGCTATCATGACCGTGCAAGATGTCAAGCCCTTCCCGCTTTCAACCCACATGGTGGGCCCATAACCCACAGTTCCACAGGATCGAAACCTGACTCTCCTGTACACCCTTGTTGCCAAAGTTATTCCTCGTGCATGGTTTCGTATGTAATTCGCGAGCCACCTTCCTAGTGATCTATTCTGGTATCAGACGCAATACTTATTCTCGTTGCCCTGAAACCCTTTCACCTTCTGATTAGGCATCGAACGATTATCTGGTCGCTTGAAGCTCCTTATCGTACCTTCTTACTTTGCTCTCGATGTTTTCCTAGGTTTCAACTCGAGAGATACCTTGGGCCAAAATCCCTGAGCTAACTACCAAATATCAGTCCTGGCAGACATATGTTCTTGTCGCTTTCCCTCTTACCCTTTTGTAAGTACGATGGAGTTCCCGAAGAAAGGATGCCGACTTCATCTTGATGACCTGAAGCAGAGAAATGAAGACCTCAACGTAATGGATCGATCTCTTCGAGAAGAGCAACCAAGACCGAGAACACTTGCTAGAATTTCGTAACCAGAACCTTCCCCCTTTACTCCGCCTCTTAAATCTCGGTACGAAATTTCTTGTAGTGGAGGAGAATTGTGACGACCGGATAATTAAGCTACAGTAACCCTCTACAAATGCTGCCACGTCACCACTATTACTGTTACTAAACTCACTCTGATTCAAATCCCGTTCGAATTCAAAATTCGAAATCAAGTCAAATGATAAAGGTTTTCAAATATTAAAACTAAAATATTCGGGTGGTGCCAAATAATGCATAGGTAATTATGGTGGAGAAACCACACTTTTGTAAAATGTTTAAATATTCTAAAATGAATAAAATAGTAGCTAAAACAATTAAATAAAGGGATAATTAGATTTATGCCCCTAGTTGTGTCCCACTCGTTTGTTTTACCCCTAATTCCGAAAAGTCACCGATTCTGTACAAGTCACTTTGCTCCTCTTATGCTTTTGCCCTTTGACTGTTTGACCGTCAGTTTGAAAACTTCATAATTAATTCATACTAAACCAGAAAAATGCAAATAAGATACCAAAATGTTCGGAAAAACATCGCCTATATGTGAGTGTCATTTGCATTCATGAAAAAAGTGTTGGAAAGTGCCCATCCGAGTTTTAGCTTTTTTGATACCACCATGAATAGTAAAATCTAAAAAAATTCAAAAAAATATGGTGGCAAAGAACGACAAATGTTCTAATTGCTTGCCAAGTTTCATCAGGGAACGACATTCATGGAAGTCGTGGCAAAAAAACAATCTATTTTGGAGTGCTGATTGTTTTTTTTGCCGTGGCACCCACGAATGTTATTCCGTGATGAAACTTGGCAGGCACTTAAAACATTTGTCATTCTTTGCCACCAATTTTTTTTGAATTTTTTGAACTTGTATAGATTTTACTATTCATGGTGGTAGCATAAGAGCTAAAACTCGGATGGGCACTTTCCAACACTTTTTTCATGAATGCAAATGACACTCACATATATGTGATGTTTTTCCGAACATTTTGGTATCTTATTTGCATTTTTCTGATTTAGTATGAATTAGTTATGAAGTTTTCAAACTGACGGTCAAACGGTCAAAGGGCAAAAGCATAAGAGGAGCAAAGTGACTTGGACAGAACCGGTGACTTTTGGGAATTAGGGGTAAAACAGACGAGTAGGACACAACTAGGGGCATAAATCTAATTATCCCTTAAATAAATGCCTTTTGAATTTTATAAAATGCTAAATTATTTTGTTCAGGGGTAAAACTTTTGTGACAGTAGTTGGAATTGTAACTCTATTTTAGGTGTGGGTTTTACTTTTTGTAAAACTATAAAGTATTAAAGAAATAAAAGAAATCAGAAAAGAAAAAGTACAAATAAAACAAAAGAAAAGAAAAACCAAACCCCTCTTCCCCCTGGACCGTTCGGCCTAACCAGGCATCCAGGCCACCAGGCCTAGTCGACGAGCTCCCCATCTTCAACCCCTGTTCATCACGGGAGTGTTGGCCGTTGCTTGTGCGTCCATGGATGGATCATCCACGCGCCGTGCATCCATGGCTCCTCGACGGTCTATATGATCCCCCTCCATGCGTTGACGAACCCTAGCTCTCCTTTTTCCCCTCCCCTGTGCCGCTTTCGTCCCCGCAACCATTGGCCGAACCTACCTCGCCATGGCCTCCGACATCCACGCGCTCACTGAGCTCCTCGTGCCCAACCACCTCATCCGCGAGCTTCGTCGACGTCCACTCCTTCGACTACGTCCACCAGTTGGATCCGGGAGCCCCTGGATCGCAGGGATCAACGTCGTCTTCAACCTCCAGCCACCACGACGCCATCGACGAATCCGCCGCTGTCTCGCTCCACCAGGCCTTCCCCGAGCCCACGCTAGCACAACTACAGGCTCGCTGTGAGCCCCTCTTCCTTTTCCCCTCTGCTCCCCCCTCGGATTCATGCCGTATCACCGGCGTCCGCGAGCACTGAACTTCGTCGTCCGCCATGGCCGACGGGGGTCGAGCACCCCGTGCTCCTCTGCCCGAACCAGTGTTCCCGGTGTGCTCTTGGCACTAACAGGAGGCCGACGACCCCATCTAGTCGCCTTGCCGTGCCCTCTAGCCCCGGATCCACCCTTGCCGTCGCTCCGTCCGCCGCCTCGATCATCCCCTGCACCTCGACGCACGCATCCGCGCACGCCCCCTTGCCGTCCCCTGCCCGCATTCATGCCCTGACTGCATCCGCCGTCGCGTGCGTGCTGCGCCCGCAAGTCCCACGCTCGTCTGCTGCTGCTGTCTGCTTCTGCTGAAGCTGCTGCCCCCAGCTGTGCTGCTACCTCCAGCTGCTTTTGCCACCACGACAGCCGCTACCGCCGACTGCAGGTGGCGCCATAGCCCGACCCCCTGCTTCGCCCCTCGCCGCCGCTGCCGCACCTCCCGCACCCACTGTTGGCCGCGCCATGGCTGGCCCCAACGCGCCGCCCAGGCCCCTATGCCCTGCTGCTCGCCTCCCCTGCTGTAGTCGCCTCACCACCGCTCCGTCGCCACAACCCGCCCTGGCCACCGGCCTCTTCACTCGCCGCGCTCCGTCGTCCTCGTCAACCCCCCGCCCACCTGTTGGCCTTTCCTTGCCAGACCAGCGCCTCTGTTCGCAAATGGGCTGGGCGCTAGCGCCCCATGCCCGAGCGCCTGTAACCTGCCTGTGCCAGCGCCCGCCAAGGCCCTATAGGCCAATGACAGCAGGGGTCCACCCCCTGAAAGTTATAGAAAAATGAATTTAATAAAGGTTGTAATTATTAATTAATTAGTGAATTAATTAAGTTAATTAATTATGTTTAGTTAATCTAATCAAGTAATTAAACTAATTAACCATGACTAGTTAATCTAAGTCTATGACAAATGGGACCCATTAGTCAGTTGACTGGTCAACGGTCAACTTTGACCGCTGACGTCATCATGGTAATGTCATAATGCTTTTCGATTTAACTAATCTGTTAATTGCTGAAAATGATTTAAACTTTTGAAAATTAATATAAAATAATCCGTAAGTTGGATGAAAATACTTTGTACACGAAAGTTGCTCAGAACGACGAGACGAATTCGAATACGTAGTCCGTTCGTGCACCACACGTCCCTAGCATAGCGAACATGCAATCTTCCCCCTCCGGTCCATCTGTCCGAAAATGCCTAACACTGGGAAAACTTTCCCAGGGAAAACTTTCCCAGATGTTTTCCCCCTCCGTACCTAATACCGCGTTAGGGCACACATAGCGACGTCATATGTCATGTCATGCATCTTCATGCCTCTGTTTGCATTGTATTCATTGTTTCTTCCCCCTCTTCTCTCGCTAGACCATGAGACCGGCGCTGATGCCACTGAGTACGACTACATCACCGACAACCCTTCTTCCTGTGCAACAAAGCTTCCAGGCAAGCCCCCCCTTGATCACCAGATATCGCCTATTCCTTCTCTCTACTGCTTGCATTAGAGAGTGTAGCATGTTACTACTTTCGGTTACTCCTATTCTACTGCATAGCCTGACATTGTTGCTACGGTTGTTACCCTTACATGCAATCCTAAATGCTTAGTATAGGATGCTAGTTTTCCATTAGTGACACTACATTCTTGTCCGTCTGCTATGCTATACTATCGGGCCATGATCACTCGGGAGGTGATCATGGGTATATACTATATACTTTATACATGATACATGTGGTGACTAAAGTCGGGTCGGCTCGTAGAGTACCCGAGAGTGATTCATGGATTGGGGGCTGAAAGGACCTTTGTCCCGACGGCCCTCTGGGTGGATCTTTGTGGAGGAGCGATAGGGCAGGTTGAGACTACCTAGGTGAGAGGTGGGCCTGGCCCTGGCCGGCGTCCGCGGTTACTTCAAAATTAACACGTTTAACGAGATCTTGGTATTTGATCTGTGTCTGGATACTGGCCTATACGCACTAACCAACTACGTGGGAACAGTTATGGGCACTCGACGTCGTGGTATCAGCCAAAGCCTTCTTGACGTTAGCGACTGAGCGGCGTGCGCCGGATTGGACCGTAAGCCTGCGCTTGTATTAAGGGGGCTAGGTCTGCTTCCGGCCGCCCTCGCAACATGCAGGTGTGCAATGGGCGATGGGCCCAGACCCCTGCGCCATAGGATTTAGACCGGCGTGTTGACTTCTCTGTTGTGCCTAGGTAGGGCTGCGGCGTGTTGATCTTTCGAGGCCGGGCATGACCCAGGAAAGTGTGTCCGGCCAGGGGATCGAGCGTGTTGGGTAATGTGGTGCACCCCTGCAAGCAAGTTTATCTATTCGAATAGCTGTGTGCTACGTCTTGAGCTTGCGTTGGTTTTCCTCGAAGAGGAGAGGGTGATGCAGCAAGTGTAGCATAAGTATTTCCCTCAGTTTTGAGAACCAAGGTATCAATCCAGTAGGAGGCTCCTCAAAAGTCCCACGCACCTACACAAACAAACTGAGAACTGCAACCAACGCAATAAAGGGGTTGTCAATCCCTTCATGGCCACTTGCGAAAGTGAGATCTAATAAAGATAGTAAGATAAGATAAATGTATTTTTCGTCTTTTATAGTATAGATGCAAAAAGTAAAGATGCAAATAAAAGTAGATTGAAAGCAAATATGATAAGAGATAGACCCGGGGCCATAGGTTTCACTAGTGGCTTCTCTCAAGATAGCATAAGTATTACGGTGGGTGAAAAAATTACTGTCGAGCAATTGATAGAAAAGCGCATAATTATGAGATTATCTAGGCATGATGTAGCGATCAGACCCGAATGGATCAAGTCTCTGTGCTCAGGTGTCATCCTGGATCGATAATCTTGACACCACACAAGCTTGAAGGATTTATAACGAGTAGCAATCACACACTCATTACAGCGTTGTCCAAAAGGGGACTTATTACAATAAATATGGCTTAAGGCCATCTAATAACGATAACAGCGGAAGACTTGGAAGATAAGTGAGTCCATCAACTCCATCGGCATCACTTGAGTATAGAACCACGACCTAACACCTTACTAAATAAATCGAAAAGTCGCAACATGAAAGTTGCAGCCAAAACAGGTCAGCACATGGAATATCTTGGCAATGTAACACATAGAGAGAAATGAAGGAATAAGCCTATACTACATGCATATATGGCTGGTGGAAAAGCTCTCTGATTCTACAGTTTTGCATAAAGCTAATTTTTCCCTACTGCAAAGGAATAATTTTGTTTAACTATCATGGTGGTTGTTAAACATTGAGAATGGTTGACAGCATCCTCAATCCCAATTAAAACGTACTCATTAGAAACGCGATAACATTAATTAGAAGTAACATGTTGAGATTCACATGATATTCAAGTACTAGTTACTCAAGACGTCCATAACCGGGGACACGGCTAGTCATGATTAGTTTATACACTCTGCAGAGGTTTGCGCACTTTTCCCCACAAGACTCGATCGCCTCCGTTTGATTCTCGCACTACATGTTGTTTGAGAAACGGATGACCGAGACACAGTCTTTCAGAAGCACTAGCACCTTACATGTGGGTAGACCGTACCAACCTACATCCCCTACATCAGCTAGCCTACCCGTAAGAGTTCGCACAACTTACTCAGCTATGTCAGAGCCCATATTGGCTTGTGGCTGCACACGGAAGTTTCTAGTTTGAATAATCTTATGATCCCTTTGAGCCTGGGTGGCGGTCCGAAGAAATCTGAGCAAGTCTGATAGAAACCAGGTGCCTCAATCCACCCGGATGTGTGTTTAAGTTGCCACCTTAGATAAACCATTAATTTACCATCTCACATCTGTCATGGATATTCACTCACCCAATCCACGTCTCTTGGCATAGCATGGCATAATAAGCAAGCGAGAAGTAACTCCCAACGTTTCATAAGTAAAACAGGTAATAGGTACTACCTCAATCTACTTCCCATCCCACAATTTAATTAGATCCTAAACATGCAAGTGTTTGAGGAATAGAGCTAATGCATAAAAGCTGGGTAGTAGAAAAGGTATGATCAAGTGTTACTTGCCTTCTTCGACGATCCACGAAACCTAGAGAATCGAAGTAACAAGCGGCGCACTCCGGGTGATCTAACGCAGACAAACAACAAGCATACAATAAGTACTCATCTAATGCACAGGGAAATCTCGGATAGAAGATCTAACCAGAAAATTCAACTTAAGAACCCTGGTGCAAAAGAATCGAATCAAATAAAGCAACGAAAGTCGAATGTCAAAAAAAGCGACTCGGTTCTAGCAATTTGAAACTAGGTCAAATTTTACAGTAGCAAAACTTTGTTTAAGTGGGTTAGTCGGAACGGCGGTTTCGAAACGAAACTCCAGCGCTTGAATCACTGATTCCGATAAGCGGCGAGAAAATAAACTGATTGAAGATTGGATCGAAAATCGAAATCGAAAATAACGGATTAAATCCGATTTAAAAGAAAAACGACGAGCGGTTAAGCGAGCGGACGTTCGTTAACAGAAACTAACCGGCGAACGCATTCATTAGAACGAACAGATCGGTGAGCGTTCACTAATTAACTAAACCAAAAAAACCAATCTAGGGTTTTAAAAAACCGAACAACGAAAAGAAAACCGGACGGGTTTTAAAACAAAACGGACCGGGGGTGACGCGGTGGCTACCTTGGCCGAGTCGCGGGGCTCCGGAGGGGTCGGGTGGGCTCGGCGGCGGCGGCGAGCGTCGGCGGCAAGATGGCATGGGCGTGGCGGCATGACACACAAGAAATGGCGGCGGCTGCGAGTTAGGCGGGCGGCGGCTTGAGTTGGGGAGGAGGGGGTGAGGGGTATATAAAGGGGAGTAGCTTGGGGAGGGGCAAGCAAGGGAGGAGGAGGAGTCCTCCTCGGACTCGGCCGGGCGGGTGTGTGTGTGTGTGTGTGTGAGGAGGGCGGTGGGCGGCTGCTTAGGCAGTGGGCCCTTGGCCCAGGCGAGTATGGCGTTTTTTAAAGAAACAATTGAAAATAAAACTAAACGAACTCCAAACTTAAAAAAAAATTCCCGACTCCTAAAAATGAGTCGAACAAAATGAACTTTAATCTGGGCCAAAATGCATATTTTAAAATACTCATTTTTCCCTAAAGCAAATAAACTTGAAAAACCAAAATTTGATTTATTTATTAAATCTTCATTTTTCCTAAATGTTGGGAAAGTCATATTATTCCTCTCTTATTTTTTATTGGAAAAATATTTGAAGATAAATAAATAAATCCAATGATCCTATTTTCAAAATTTGAGAAAACCCAAATATGGAAATAATGAAATCTCCAACTCTCTCCGAGGGTCCTTGAGTTGCGTGAAATTTTCTAGGATCGGAAAATGCAAGAAAATATGATATGCATGATGACTTAATGTATAACATTCCAAATTGAAATTTTGGGATGTTACAAACCTACCCCTTAAGATGAATCTACGCCCTCGAGATTCGGGTTAACTAGAAAATAGGTGGCGTGGTCCTTGAGCAAATCTTCCTCTCTTTCCCGGTGGCTTCATCCTCGGTGTGGTGGCTCCCTTGAACCTTGCAAAACTTGATAACCTTGCTGCGAGTAACTCTGCTGGCATAATCGAGAATCTTCACTGGTTTTCCTCATATGTTAAATAATCCTTCAACTGAATTGCTTCAAGTGGCCTTTGTATCTCTTAGCGGTATCTACGCTATCTCGGAGTGACATTTCTTCAGGTGAGAAACATGGAATACATCATGAACTCTGACAGTCCCTCCGCAATTCCAGCTTATAAGCAACTTCTCCCATGCGTTGCAAAATCTTATACGGTCCAACGAAGCGTGGTGCTAATTTTCCTTTAACTCCAAAGCGCTTAACTCCTCGAGCGGGGATACTCTAAGATATACTCATCTCCAACTTCATATTCAATCGCTGCGCTTTGAATCCGCATAGCTCTTACATGCGGACTGGGCTACCTTGAGCCTATCTCGAATCAACAACATACTGCTCGAGACTCCTTAATCAAATCTGGTCCAAACAAGCGGCGATCTCGGTTTAGTCCCATGACAATGGTGTCCTGCATCTCCTTCCATCTGAGCTTGAAGGTGCCATCTTCAAGCTGGTTTGGTAGCTGTTGTTATAAGAAAATTCTGCATCGGCAAATTATCATCCCAACTAGATCCATAATCTAGTGCACAAGCTCTCAAACATATCCTCCAAAATCTGATTGACTCTCTCGGTCATCCATCGATTCGTGGGTGGAAAGCTGTCTTGAATTCCACCTGGTTCCCAATGTTTCGTACAACTGGTTCCAAAACTTTGAGGTAAATTGGGTTCCTCTATCGTCGATACTCCTCGGAACTCCGTGTAAACACACAATTCTAGTCATGTATATCTTTGCCAACTTAGCACTGCTATAGGTAGTCTTGATTTGGAATGAAATGAGCTACCTTCGTCAAGCGATTCGACTATAACCCAAATCGAGTCATATCTGAGCGAGTCTTTGGCAAACCTATGATGAAATCCATGCCTAGTTTATCCCACTTCCATTCGGTATCGGCAATGGTTGTAACAATCCTGCTGGCTTCGATGTTCGCCTTTACTCTCGACATACATCGCAAACTGCTACATACTCCATAATATCCTTCTTCATTCCGGTCCACCGAAAGTATTCTTCAAATCCAAATACATCTTGGTATTTCTGGGTGAATCGAATAGGGTGAATCATGGGCTTCTTGCAAAATCAACTTCCTGATCTCTGGGTTATTTGGCACATAAACACGGTCCTCAAACCATAGGGTATCGTGCTCATCCTCACGAAATCCTTTAGCTTTTCCTTTGCTCATTTTCTCCTTTATAGAGGCAACTTCCTTATCTGCCTTTTGGGCTTCTCTGATTTTGTCCATCAGTGTAGACTGAATCTCCAATGCTGCAACATAGCCTCTTGGAACTATTTCCAAACATACCTCTCGAAGGTCCTCGGCTAACTCATTGGGTATTCCTCCCATCATTAGGGTATTGACGTGGATCTTACGGCTCAATGCGTCTGCTACAACGTTAGCCTTTCCGGGGTGATAATGCAATCTCATATCATAATCCTTGATAAGCTCTAACCATCTCCTCATGCGAGATTTAATTCATACGTGTGAAGATGTACTTCAAACTCTTGTGATCCGTGTACACTTCACAATGATTTCCTATGAGAAAATGTCTCCATGTTTTCAATGCATACAACGGCTGCTAATTCCAAATCATGTGTGGCATAATTTAACTCATGAGGCTTAAGCTGTCGTGAAGCATCTGAAACAACTCTTCCTTCCTGCATAAGCACTTGCTCCAAGTCCTCGGCGTGAAGCATGCAATACACCTCATAATCCTTGGTCGATCCGCAATATTAACCTGGTGAGGTAACCAACCTTTTCTTCAACTCCTGAAAACTTGCCTCGCAGTCCTCAGTCCATATGAATTTGGTATCCTTCTTCAACAATTCTGTCATAGGCTTTGCAATCCTTGAGAAATTCTCAATAAATCTTGGTAGTATCCTGCGAGTCCAAGGAAGCTGCGAATCTCTCCAACTGTCGTTGGTGCTTCCCATTTAGTTCTGGTCTCAACCTTTGTGGGGTCAAGCTGCTATTCCTTCTCCGGATATAACATGTCCAAGAAATCCAACTTCCTTTAGCCAAAACTCACACTTGCTGAACTTGGCATATAAGCTGGTGTTCCTTAGTTTCTCCAAAACCAATCATAAATGTTCCTTAGGTTCCTCTTCATTCTTGAGAAAATCAAAATATCATCAATGAACACCACGACGAACTTATCCAAAAACTCCATAAACACTTTGTTCATCAGGTTCATGAAATAGGCTGGTGCGTTAGTTAGTCCAAATGACATAACGGTATACTCATACAGTCCATATCTCATGGTAAACGCTATCTTAGGTATGTCCTGCTCCCGAATCTTCAAGCGATGGTACCACGATCGCAAGTTGATCTTGGAAAACACTTTAGCTCCTTGCAAGCGATCAAACAGATCATTTATCATTGGTAGTGGGTACTTGTTCTTGATTGTTACTTCATTCAATCCACGATAATCAACAACCATCATAACGATCCATCCTTCTTCTCCACTAACGAGACGGGTGATCCCCAAGGTGAAGAACTTGGGCGTATAAAACCTTTATCCAATAGTTCCTTAATCTTCTTCTTGATTTCCGCCAAATCATGCGGGCATCACTGTATGGTCGCTTTGATATTGGACCTGTTCACGGCAAAAGTTCAATCAAAAATCAATGTCTCTATCCGGTGGCATTCACAGCAACTCTTAGGAAATACATCGGAGAAATCCTTCACCTTTGGTACTTCTTCCCGCACAACTCGATAAGCAATTTACTTGCGCTCTCCTCGGCTTCGTGTCGTGATCGTACTTGATCCTTCTTCCTTACGGTGTGGTGAGCAAAATTGACTTAGTGATGCAATCTATGTTCCTCCATACTTGATAACCAATCCATTCCTAATATCACATCAATCCTTGGGATTCCGAACTATTAGGTGCGAGGGGAAAACATAGTGTCCAATCCTTAATCGCGATCGATCACACCATTTACTTGCCATGTATTCTGCTCGGGTGAGGTTACTAGCATGGGTGACCTAAGGGCTTGGGTCGGTAATTTGTACTTATCCACAAATCCCTTGATATGTATGAATCGATGCACGATGTCGAAAAGAACAACTGCGATAAATGACTTAACCAAAACTTACCGATTCTTGCATCGGGCTGATCTTCAACCTCCTCCACATCAATGTGGTTCACATCCCCTGTTGAAAGGGTTTGGCTTCTTTCGAGCTTCCATTGCCATTTCCATTCGCCTTACGGGCGAGTCATTTGCATAATGCCCGATCTTGCGGCACTTAAAGCAAGTGATGTGACTCAGTCTACCTTGGATGGTGTTGACGGGTTGGTGCTGTTACATCCATTGCTTCCTCCATTCCGTTCCCATTCTTGGTGCCATTATGGTTGTCTGAATTACCTCCTCCATGGGTATCTGAAACTGAATTCCTTGTTTAGGGGTATAACGAGGCTTCTCTTGAGCTCGAGTTATACTTTCCCTGCCCATACTTCCTCTTGCGGTTCTCAATTTTCTGCTGCTTTCCTTCAATCATGAGGGCTCGGTCTACCAACTCCTGGTAGTTATTGAAACTTGCTGCCATCAAGCGCATCTTGAACTCATCGTTCAGTCCTTCGAAACTTCTCTGCTTAGTAGCATCAGTAGTAGCGTCATCCGGGGCATAACGTGCTAACTTACTAAAATCATCCACATACCGCCAACTGTCCTTCCTCCTTGGCGTAAGTTGAAACTCACGCTTCTTCATGGCCATAGCTCCTCTTGAAACATGGGCGGTCTGGAAAGCTTCTTGGCCCGATCCCATGTGGCGGTGTCTCTGAGGTAAGTGGCTGTAAAGTTTTCCCACCATCTTCTGCTGCTGGTCCTTCAAGTTGGTGTGCAGCAAACTTCACTTTTTCTCCATCAGTGCATCCTGCAGTGGTCAACTCCCTTCCTATCTTGCGGAGCCAATCATCTGCTACAATCGGCTCGGTGCTACTGGAATACACCGGCGGATTCAGCCTAAGGAAACGAGTCAAGTGATCCATGGTGGTGGAGGTGGTGGATTGTTGTGGTTGTTGTTGCCTTGGTTACGCACCAATGTTTGAATCAAAGTGTTCTGCTGCTGAATCAACTGGGTGATCTCTGGCGGGAAAACAAACCCGGGGTCGCGTCTCGGAGGCATCTGATGGGTTTAGAAAAGACGAGAAATTAGAATAGAGTGGGGTCTAAGGATAAACACTACCCAATGTATATGAGCAAATGCACACAAAATCACTTCATTCAATTCAAACAAAGGGCTTACAACGATCTAACTATCGCAAAAGTGCGTGTACTATAATGTTTACATGGAGGTAATACTACTAATATGTGGGGGACTTCTACTAATTTGAACCGGTGGAAGACTCCATGATGTCTGCTCCAGCTTCGTCTTCAAAGTCGGGTTCACTTGGATCCGAATCGGTGTCGTCGATGATGATGTAGTTGCTCGGGCAGCCGACGTTCTTGTCTTCGTTCTTGAGTGCCAATTTCTTCTTGAGTTCTTTGATCTCGTACTTAAGATCGTTATTGTGTCTTGCTAGAGCTACGATCTCGTCCATGTAGTCCTTGCGTGTAGACTTTAGTTCTTCTTCAAGTTCGATGATCCTTCCCTTTGCATTCTTCAATTCTAACATATCATTGCACATCTGGTTCTCTGGCGTCGAATGTCTTGGTTTAACTCTGGATGAAAGCTGCAATGGATCTATCCTTCTTGGTCTGACTATCTCCCATTGTTCATCCGGCGTCCGCAAATCTGGTAGATAGTGTCCTTGAGGTCTTCTTGATAAACTTCTCCAATCGTCCCATGGTGATATGAGCTGCCATGCTCTTTCCCGGACTCGAGTTGGTGCCTCGAAAACACTATCTATAGGCTTGGTGATTGGGGCGAATGTCCTTCCGGAGCGTGAGCTTGAATCTTCAGCGCTCCTCTTGAGCAGAGTGGCGTTGAAAGTCCCGGTGAAACTTGGTAGTCCAATGTTCACGTACTTGGTGACTTCCTTCAAGTGAAATCCAAAGGTGTGCCTTCATCTGGTTGGGCGTACTTGATCCTCGCGTCTTTCATCCTAAAAGAGTAGAAAAGATGAGGAGTTAGAAAATGGGAAGAGAGTAGTGATCTATGGCTTTAACTTAGTGGTCGTATCCTACAGTCAGCGTGTGCTCGATACCATCTCTGAGCGACCAGACCGAATGGATCAAGTCTCGTGCTCGGTGTCATCCTGGATCGATAATCTGACACCACCAATACTTGAAGGATTTATAACAGAGTAGCAATCACACACTCATTCAGCGTTGTCCAAAAGGGACTTATTACAATAAATATGGCTTAAGGCCATCTAATAACGATAACAGCGGAAGACTTGGAAGATAAGTGAGTCCATCAACTCCATCGGCATCACTGAGTATAGAACCACGACCTAACACCTTACTCGTAAATCGAAAAGTACGCAACATGAAAGTTGCAGCCCGAAACAGGTCAAGACACATGGAATATCTTGGCAATGTAACACAAAGAGAGAAATGAAGGAATAAGCCTATACTACATGCATATATGGCTGGTGGAAAAGCTCTCTGATTCTGAGTTTTGCATAAAGCTAATTTTCCCTCTGCAAAGGAATAATTTTGTTTAACTATCATGGTGGTTGTTAAACATTGAGAATGGTTGACAACATCCTCAATCCCAATTAAAACGTACTCATTAGAAACCCGATAACATTAATTAGAAGTAACATGTTGAGATTCACATGATATTCAAGTACTAGTTACTCAAGACGTCCATAACCGGGGACACGACTAATCATGATTAGTTTATACACTCTGCAGAGGTTTGCGCACTTTTCCCCACAAGACTCGATCGCCTCCGTTTGATTCTCGCACTACATGGTGTTTGAGAAACGGATGATCGAGACACAGTCTTTCAGAAGCACTAGCACCTTACATGTGGGTAGACCGTACCAACCTACATCCCCTACATCAGCTAGCCTACCCGTAAGAGTTCGCACAACTTACTCAGCTATGCCAGAGCCCATATTGGCTTGTGGCTGCACACGGAAGTTTCTAGTTTGAATAATCTTATGATCCCTTTGAGCACGGGTGGCGGTCCAGAAGAAATCTGAGCAAGTCTGATAGAAACCAGGTGCCTCAATCCACCCGGATGTGTGTTTAAGTTGCCACCTTAGATAAACCATTAATTTACCATCTCACATCTGTCATGGATATTCACTCACCCAATCCACGTCTACTGGCATAGCATGGCATAATAAGAAAACGTATAAGTAACTCCCAAGGTTTCATAAGTAAAACAGGTAATAGGTACTACCTCAATCTACTTCCCATCCCACAATTTAATTAGATCCTAAACATGCAAGTGTTTGAGGAATAGAGCTAATGCATAAAACTGGGTACTAGAAAAGGTATGATCAAGTGTTACTTGCCTTTTCGACGATCCATGAAACCTAGAGACTCGAAGTAACAAGCGGCGCACTCCGGGTGATCTAACGCAGACAAACAACAAGCATACAATAAGTACTCATCTAATGCACACGGAAATCTCGGATAGAAGATCTAACCAGAAAATTCAACTTAAGAACCCTGGTGCAAAAAGAATCAAATCAAATAAAGCAACGAAAGTCGAATGTCAAAAGAAAACGACTCGGTTCTAGCAATTTGAAACTAGGTCAAATTTTATAGTAGCAAAACTTTGTTTAAGTGGGTTAGTCGGAACGGCGGTTTCAAAACGAAACTCCAGGCGCTTGAATCACCTGATTCCGATAAACGAGCGAGAAAATAAACTGATTCGAAGATTGGATCGGAAATCGAAATCAGAAAATAACGGATTAAATCCGATTTAAAAGAAAAACGACGAATGGTTAAATGAACGGACGTTCCTTAACAGAAACTAACCGGCGAACGCGTTCATTAGAACGAACGGATCGGTGAACGTTCACTAATTAACTAAACAAAAAAAAACCAATCTAGGGTTTTAAAAAAAAACCGAACAACGAAAGAAAAACCAGACGGGTTTTAAAAACAAAACCGGACCGGGGGGGTGACGCGGTGGCTACCTCCGGCGAGGTCGCCGGCGAGGCTCAGGGCTCCGCGAGGTCGGGTGGGCTCAGGGCGGGCGGCGGGTCGGCGACGGCACAAAGGCGGCGGCAAGGGTTGGGTTAGAGGCGGCGTGGGTTGGGGAGGAGAGGGGGGTGAGGGTATATAAAGAGGGGGAGTAGCTTGGGGAGGGCAAGCAAGGAGGAGGAGGAGTCCTCCTCGGACTCGGCCGGTGGCCGGCGGCGCTTCTGTGTGTGTGTGTGAGGAGAGGGCCAGTGGGCAGCGGCTTGGGCAGCTGGGCCTTGGCCCAGGTATGGGCGCGCGTTTTTTAAGCAGCAATTGAAAATAAAACTAAACGAACTTTGGATGAGTACTCACGGTTGCTTTGCTCCCCCTTTTCCCCTTTTCCTTTCTTCTCGGTCGTCTCCACCGATATGACTCTATATGAATGCCTCCGGCGGTGTACCGGGATGGTGCAATGAATCAAGAGTGACATGTATGAAAAATAATGCATGGTGGCTTTGCCACAAATACGATGTCAACTACATGATCATGTAATGGCAATATGACAAAAGTAAAGTATGTCATGATGATGAACGGAACGGTGGAAAGTTGCATGGCAATATATCTCGGAATGGCTATGGAAATGCCATAATAGGTAGGTATGGTGGCTGTTTTGAGGAAGATATAGGGAGGTTCATGTGTGATAGAGCGTATCGTATCACGGGGTTTGGATGCACAGTGAAGTTTGCACCAACTCTCAAGGTGAGAAAGGGCAATGCAGTGCCGAAGAGGCTAGCAAAGGCGGAAAGGTAAAAGTGCGTATAATCCATGGACTCAACATTAGTCAAAAGAACTCATATACTTATTGCAAAAATTAAGAAGTCATCAAAAATCAAGTACTACGCGCATGCTCCTAGGTGGATAGATTGGTAGGAAAATACCATCGCTCGTCCCCGACCGCCACTCATAAGGATGCACAAGCCAGGTACACTTCATGTTTCAAATTTGTTACACAACTTTATCCATACGTGCATGCTACGGGACTTGCTAACTTCAACACAAGCATTCTTTAAATTCATAATCACCCAACTAGCGTGACTTTAATATCACTACCTCCATATCTCAAAACAATTATCAAGTATCAAATTGATCATAGCATCAAATTCACTTGCTATGATAGTTTTATTATACCCAACTTGGAAGCTCATCATTCTAGGACCAACTTTATGACCATAGAAAATACCATGCTGTTCTAAAAGACCCTCGAAATAATATAAGTGAAGCATGAGATACTAGCAATTCCTTCAAAATTAAGACACCACCGTGCTCTAAAAGATATAAGTGAAGCACTAGAGCAAAAACTATCAAGCTCAAAAGATATAAGTGAAGCACATAGAGTATTCTAACAAATTCTAATCAAATAGGCTTCTCCCAAAAGGTGTGTACATCAAGGATGATTGTGGTAAACTAAAAAGCAAAGACTAATGTAATACACGACGCTCCAAGCAAAACACTTATCATGTGGTGAATAAAAATATAGCTCCAAGTAAAGTTACCAATGAACGAAGACGAAAGAGGGGATGGCTTCCCGGGGCATCCCCAAGCTTAGGCTTTTGGCTATTCTTGAATATCTTGGGGTGCCTTGGGAATCCCAAAGCTTAGGCTCTTGCCACCCTTTATTCCATAGTCCATAAAAGCTTTACCCAAAACTTGAAAACTTCACAACACAAAACTCAACAGAAAATCTTATAAGCTCCGTTAGTGAAAGAAAACAAAACCACCACATAAGGTACTGTAATGAACTCATTCTTTATTTAATTTGGTGTTAAGACTACTGTATTCCAACTTCTCTATGGATTATAAACTATTTTATTGGCCATAGATTCATCAAAATAAGCAAACAACACACGAAAAACAGAATCTGTCAAAAACAGCACAGTCTATAGTAATCTGTAACTAACGCAAACTTCTGGAACTCAAAAAATTCAGCCAAAATAGGACGACCTAGGCAATTTGTTTATTGATCAGAAGCAATTTTAATCACTATTTTATCACGTTCTGGTGATTTTTAACAATTGTTTTCGTGAACAGAAAGTTTCTGGAAATTACAGCAAGATCAAATAACTATCATCCAAGAAGATCCTATAGATTTAACTTGGCACAAACACTAATTAAAACATAAAACCACATCTAAACAGAAGGTAGATGGATTTTTTATTCCTAAACAGAAGCAAAAACAAAAAACATAAAGAAAATTGGGTTGCCTCCCAACTAGCGCTATCGTTTAACGCCCCTAGTTAGGCATAAAAGCGAAGATAGATCTAACGAGTGCCATCTTTGGCACTCGGAGAGGAGGATCTCCTTTCTATGGCATTCATTCTTCTATTTAAGTTAAGCACATGGCCATTAATGGAAGAAGTAAGATTAAGCACGTTACGGAAGTTTGCCTCTAAACTAGACTTCATCTCTTTAATAATTTCATTTTGATAAAAGCACAAAAGAGTAGTTGATTCAACCTTATCATTCATAGGGTGCTCAAATATAGTTTTCATTTTTTCATAGGTGTCTATAGCATCCCCTTCAAGAAAACCTCCTTCAAAAATATAATCTAAAACTTGCTTAAAAGAAGCGGGCAAGCTAACATAAAAACTTTTTAAGTAATCTTCAATTTGATATTATGGCACATAGCTAGCCCAAATCCTTAATAACCTATCCCAAGCATCTTTTAAAGACTCATCAAGTAAATAGCGAAAAATTCCAGAGTCATCCTCATCAAAATTATTCAAGCTCTCATTGGAGACCCCGGTGGGTCTTTCTATAGCATCATTATTCATGAGCTTAGAGAGGATAGAGGGTTATCCAAGGTACTAGAACCTAGGAAAGGGCCCTTAGTTCTTTTGATTCGCCATGGCAATGAGAAGGCAAGCGGAAAGGAGAGGAGGAGGCGGGAAAGAGAAGCGAATAAAGCGGCAAGGGTGAATTGGGGAGAGGAAAAGCGAGAGGCAAAAGGCAAATAATGTAAATCACGAGGAGATGGGTTTGTGATGGGTACTTGGTATGTCTTGACTTGGCGAAGACCTCCCGACAGCGGCACCGAAATCCTTCTTGCTCGTCTTGAGCTTGCGTTGGTTTTCCTCGAAGAGGAGAGGGTGATGCAGCAAGTGTAGCGTAAGTCAGTTTTGAGAACCAAGGTATCAATCCAGTAGGAGGCTCCTCAAAAGTCCCACGCACCTACACAAACAAACTGAGAACTCGCAACCAACGCAATAAAGGGGTTGTTAATCCCTTCACGGCCACTTGCGAAAGTGAGATCTAACAAAAATAGTAAGATAAGATAAATATATTTTTAGTATTTTATAGTATAGATGCAAAAAGTAAAGATGCAAATAAAAGTAGATTGAAATTAAATATGATAAGAGATAGACCTGGGGGCCATAGGTTTCACTAGTGTCTTCTCTCAAGATAGCATAAGTATTACGGTGGGTGAACAAATTACTGTCGAGCAATTGATAGAAAAGCGCATAGTTATGAGATTATCTAGGCATGATCATGTATATAGGCATCACGTCTATAACAAGTAGACCGGCTCCTGCCTGCATCTACTACTATTACTCCACACATCGACCGCTATCCAGCATGCATCTAGATTATTAAGTTCATAAGAACAGAGTAACGCATTAAGCAAGATGACATGATGTAGAGGGATAAACTCATGCAATATGATATAAACCCCATCTTGTTATCCTCGATGGCAACAATACAATCGTGCCTTGCAACCCTTTACGTCATTGGGTAAGGACACGCAAGATTGAACCCAAAGCTAAGCACTTCTCCCATGGCAAGAAAGACCAATCTAGTAGGCCAAACTAAGCTGATAATTGAGGAGACTTGCAAAGAGAACTCAATCATACATAAAAGAATTCAGAGAAGATTCAAATATTATTCATAGATAAACTTGATCATAAACCCACAATTCATCGGATCTCGACAAACACACCGCAAAAAGAGTTTACATCGAATAGATCTCCACAAGAGAGGGGAGAACATTGTATTGAGATCCAAAAGAGAGAAGAAGCCATCTAGCTAATAGCTGTGGACCGTGAGGTCTGTGGTAAACTACTCACAACTCATCGGAGGGCAAGGATGTTGATGTAGAAGCCCTCCATGGTTGATTCCCCCTCCGTGAGTGCGCGTGAAGGCTCAAGATGGGATCTCGCGGATCTGAGAAGGTTCTGCGGTGGAAATTGTGTTTCGTGGTGCCCTGGATGTTTTCGAGTGCGAGGTATATATAGGAGGAAGAAGTACATTGGTGGCGCTTGAGGGCCCACGAGACAGGAGGGCGCACCCTATAGGGGGGGGGGGGCGCCCTCCTTTCTCGTGGAGGCCTCGGTGCTTCTTGACTTGCACTCCAAGTCCTCTGGATCACGTTCGTTCCAAAAATCACGCTCCCGAAGGTTTCATTCCGTTTGGACTCTGTTTGATATTCCTTTTCTTCGAAATACATAAATAGGCAAAAAAAACAGCAACATGGGCTGGGCCTCCGGTTAGTAGGTTAGTCCCAAAAATGATATAAATGTGTAAAATAAAGCCCATAAACAGCCAAAAGGGGTAATATAATAGCATGGAACAATCAAAAATTATAGATACGTTGGAGACGTATCACCGTGATCCTCGGTAACAGGATGACCCGGAGTTGTACCTTAACCTTATGACAACTAGAACCAGATACTTAATGAAACACACCCTTCCAAGTGCCAGATATAACCCGGTGATCGCTCTCACACAGGGCGACGAGGGGAGGATCGCCGGGTAGGATTATGCTATGCGATGATACTTGGTGACTTAACATCTACTCTCTTCTACATGCTACAAGATGGAGGCTGCCAGAAGCGTAGTCTTCGAAAGGACTAGCCATCCCCCTCTTATTCTGGCATTCTGCAGTTCAGTCCACCGATATTGCCCCTTTACGCAGATACCCATGCATATGTAGTGTAGATCCTTGCTTGCGAGTACTTTGGATGAGTACTCACGGTTGCTTTGCTCCCCCTTTTCCCCTTTTCCTTTCTTCTCGGTCGTCGCAACCAGATGCTGGAGCCGGGAGCCAGACGCCACCGTTGACGATGGCTCCTACTACATCGGAGGTGCCTACTACTACGTGCAGACCGCCGACGACGACTAGGAGTAGTTTAGGAGGATCCCAGGCAGGAGGCCTGTGCCTCTTTCGATCTGTATCCCAGTTTGTGCTAGCCATCTTATGGCAACTTGTTTAACTTATATACGTACTCAGATATTGTTGCTTCCATTGACTTCGTCTATGATCGAGCACTTGTATTCGAGCCCTCGAGGCCCTGGCTTGTATTATGATGCTTGTATGACTTATTTATGTTTTTAGAGTTGTGTTGTGATATCTTCCTGTGAGTCCCTGATCTTGATCATACACGTTTGCGTGCATGATTAGTGTACAATTGAATTGGGTGCGTCACACTGTTATTGATTGCAATAAAAGCAAGGTCACTTTTCATATCAATGGTAATGAGCATACGGTGCACTTTCCGAAGAAACAATTCCAAGTGAATGGTATTAATGTTATTGAACCCCCGACAATCACTATACCTACTGTCAAAAAGAAATACGAAATGCTTATTGTTGGGGACATTCATATCCCCATTGAGGTAACTTAGTGATTTACGAAAGTTATTGGGTTTCATGCTAATCGAAAGTGGTTGTTAATAAGACTTGATCAACCTT
Organism: Aegilops longissima; assembly: GCA_021605205.1. Lineage (NCBI taxonomy): Eukaryota > Viridiplantae > Streptophyta > Magnoliopsida > Poales > Poaceae > Aegilops > Aegilops longissima. The sequence continues at coordinate 304,476,821 of CM038680.1, forward strand.
ATTAATGGATCATTTTTGAGCGGTATGAAGTTGATGAATTTAGTAAGCACTACCTTCTGTCTCTACCTTTTATTTTCTGTTTTTATTAGTTAAATGAAATAAAATGCCATGTTTTGTCTGTTTTCTGAATTTTCCGTGCAATAAAAAATGACCTAAAAATAAAAAGAATGCTCTGAAAATTTAATACGATTTTTTCCGAATATTTCTGAATTTCTTGTGCAAATAATATCAGAGGGAGGTGCATCAGGTGGGCACAACCCACTGGTCGCTTGAGACCCCAGGCGCTACTACGTGGGTTGTGGTCCCCATGTGGGCCCCCTCACTTATCTTTTCATCCCACATCATCACTTACCTCCAGAAAAAAAATCTCCATTGCTCTCTCTCCCGTGTTCTTGCTCTCAAACCTGTGGATTTCGATCTCCTTGCTCGAAGCTCCGTTTCTGAAACTGTTTCAGGGGATTGTTGCTTCGTATGTGACTCTGCCGTTTGTCCAATTAGTTTTTGTTTTAGTGGTTTATATTTTGAATAATTAGCTACTCTTGGTGCTGCTGTAGATGACCTTGCATGTTGAATTCTTAGAGTTCTAAGTAGTTTGAATGCTTGCTATGGCCTCTATGTATCCCTATGAGTAGTTGCTATCAATTTTGTGAAGTTTTGTTGAGAAAAATTTGTGGACTAAAAATTTCAAAATTTTGGTTCATAGGAAAAAGATAAATATCTTTAGGAAGTTTGCTTCTAAGAAGAACTCCAAGGGTGTTATTGGGGAGTCATCTGATAGTAATCTCCGTCCTCGGAGGTTGGCGTAAGTACGGCCGAGTGAATGGTCGCACACCCCGTTCCTGGAAGAGGTTGGAATCCTTCAGGAGTTCGCACAATATGCTGCTAATGCCGACCTCACGGACTTCATCGCAGATGAGTGTGAACAACATCTAATCCTCACAAACATCTTTGTTCAAAGTTTTACTTTCCTGCCTAGGATAATCCTCCTGAAGTGAGATTTGATTTATATGCTGAAAACCATCAGATACCACTTACTGAATTTTGTGACATATGCATGATCCCTTCTGATGGGAGCTTAGCCGAGCCTAGGCCGGCTGGGTTTGGGGCCTTTTTATCGCACTCTGACAGTGGGAGATGAGAGAGGGGTGTCAGCTACCACTGCCGCTGGCTTGCATTTTCCTGTCGTTCATTACTTTGCACTTTTCATTACAAAATGCTTGCTTGCTAGGGAGAAGGTGGGTGCACTTAGTTCACCAGACCTTGCTGTTTTACGTCGTTCCCTGGAGGGCGACAACACTTATAGCTTGGGGGCTATTGTGGCTCTTCGCCTCCACATTAATAAATCCCAGGGTAAAATACATGGTGGGATTTATGCTACTCATTTGGCGGCTCACTTTAATGTTGAGATACGCCCTCATGATTACCCTCTGACCAAGGTTTACCTAGACCGCGCAACCATGGAACACCATCATTTTCTTGCACGAGATTATCCTAACATCCCTATTCCTTATAACCTTGTTTTTAGCGTTGAAACTCGTGATATTATTCCATTGCCTGCTCCTGCTTTGTTTGATTCTGTTGCCAGGGGCGGATATAGGATTATGCCTGTGGACATCATCGCCTACCGGAACGCCTAGGCTGCCGCAGAGGCAGCGGAGGAACCTCAACAGTGGGATGAGTGGATGCCCGCTCCTCAGTACCCCTACTACTATCCAGGCTACTGATCGACTACCAAGTTAGGCCAAAAGCCTAAGCTTGGGGGAGTACGTGTTCTCACCGACATTACATTCATGTCCACTTATTTCCATTAGTCGGTGTTCACACTTTTTCATTGTATCATTCATGCTTAGATTTGTTTTCTTGCTTTCTTCTTGTGTGTTTGAAAAACTTTAGAAAAACCAAAAAATTTAGTTGTAATAGTTTACTTTCTATGCATGCTTAGTTGTAATACTAAAAAGAAAACCCAAAAATATTTCCCTGTTCTTCTTTTGCTTGTTGGGAGCTTTCCCGTGTAAATAGTTTTTCTCGTTTTTGCTTTTCCCTTTTTTGCTTGCTCAAGAAAACCAAAAACTCCAAAAATATTTTAGTGTGTTTCTCTGAATTTCTTTTCTTTTTATTTGAGTTGTATCGCGGACAAGACCACGATGAAAATGTTGAGTGGCTCTCATATGAATAACTGTTGATTTAATAAAGAGCACATTTTACCTTGTCTTCTCCTGTTGAATAAGATGTTTGTAGGTTCCAGCTTAGTCCAGGGCACTCTTGCACTATTATTATTCTCATATCGTTCGGTCGTGCAAGTGAAAGGCAATAATGACGATATTCGTTGAACTGGCCGTGGCAGAGAGAAACGGGTATGAACTCGACTTGTTCTATTTGTGTAAATATGTTTAACCTAGTATCCATGATTCAGCCCATTATGATTAAACATGTTTGCAATTACAATGAGAGATTATAGTTTCTCATGCCATGCATAAGTAGCTAGGAGTGGATAATGATTTATCTTGGATATCAACATTGCGTTAAAATGATTGTGATGTAGTATGATGATATGGTATCCTCCTCTGAATGTTCAAGTGGCTTGACTTGGCACATGTTCATGCATGTAGTTGAATCAAAACCATCATAGCCTCTATGATATTTATGTTCATGGTGTTCATATCCTACTCATGCTAGTGTCCAATGTTACGTATGCATAATGCATGTTTATGACCGTTTATGCTCTCTAGCTGGCCGCTTCTCAATCTAATTGCTAGCTGCTACGTCTTGAGCTTGCGTTGGTTTTCCCCGAAGAGGAGAGAATGATGCAGCAGAGTAGCGTAAGTATTTCCCTCAGTTTTTGAGAACCAAGGTATCAATCCAGTAGGAGGCCACGCACAAGTTCCTCGTACCTGCACAAAACAAATAGCTCCTCGCAACCAACGTGAATAGGGGTTGTCAATCCCTCCACGGTCACTTACGAGAGTGAGATCTGATAGAGATGATAGATAATATTTTTGGTATTTTTGGTATAAAGATGCAAAGTAAAATAAAAAAGCAAAGTAAAGAGCAAAGCAATGATAAAGCATAGGAAGATTAATATGATGAAAATAGACCCGGGGCCATAGACTTCACTAGTGGCTTCTCTCAAGAGCATAAGTATTTTACGGTGGGTGAGCAATTCTTGTTGAGCAATTGATGAGGCGAGCATAGTTATGAGAGTATCTAGGTATGATCATGTATATAGGCATCACGTCGAGACAAGTAGATCGACTCCTTCCTGCATCTACTACTATTACTCCACTCATCGACCGCTATCCAAGCATGCATCTAGAGTATTAAGTTAATGAAAGCAGAGTAACGCCTTAATTAAGATGACATGATGTAGAGGAATAAATTCATGCAATATGATAAATACCCCATCTTGTTATCCTCGATGGCAACAATACAATCGTGCCTTGCAACCCTTTACATCCTTTGGGTAAGGACACATAAGATTGAACCCAAAGCTAAGCACTTCTCCCATTGCAAGAACTACCAATCTAGTTGGCCAAACCAAACGGATAATTCGAAGAGACTTGCAAAGATAACTCAATCATACATAAAAGAATTCAGAGAAGATTCAAATATTTCTCATAGATAATCTTGATCATAAACCTGTAATTCATCGGTCTCAACAAACACACTGCAAAAAGAAGATTACATCGAATAGATCTCCACGAGAGAGGGGGAGAACATTGTATTGAGATCCAAAAAGACAGAAGAAGTCATCTAGCTACTAACTATGGACCCGAAGGTCTTAGGTAAACTACTCACACTTCATCGGAGAGGCTATGATGATGATGTAGAAGCCCTCCATGGTGGAATCCCCTTCCGGCGGAGCTCCAGAACAGGCCCCAAGATGGGATCTCGTGGATACAGAATGTTGCGGCGGTGGGAATTAGGTTTTTGGCTCCGTATCGATCTGTTGAAGTGCGTGAGGTATATATAGGAGGAAGAAATGCGTCGGTGGAGCTTGAGGGCCCACGAGGCGGGGGCGCCCTCCACCCTCGTGACCGCCTCATGGCTTTCTTGACGGAGGGTCCAAGTCTCTGGGTCTTATCGATGAGAAAATCATGTTCGAAGATTTCATTCCGTTTGGACTCCGTTTGATATTCCGTTTCTTCGAAACACTGAAATAGGCAAAAAAACAGCAATTCTGGGCTGGGCCTCCGGTTAATAGGTTAGTACCAAAAGTAATATAAAAGTGGAAAATGAAGCCCAATATAGTCCAAAACAATAGATAATATAGCATGGAGCAATAAAAAATTATAGATACGTTGGAGATGTATCACTAGCCTTCGCCTATAATAAGTGGGAATTCTGCTTGTACATAAAAACCCTGAACCCAAAGTTATTCCAGATGAGTCCACCATACCTACCTATATGCGGTATTACCCTGCCGTCCTAAGTAAATTTGCATGTGCCACTTCTAAAAACTTCTAAATAAATATCCTTTTTGTGTGTATAGATCGTTCATGGAACGACAGGAGGTGGTCGGTATCTTCCATGCTAAGCGGGTTATTCTCAGGTCGAGTGTTTATTCACTCGCCATCGCACGAGAAAAGGGCGGTAATAGGGATGCCCAGTCCCAAACTGCAAACTGAAAAGAGTTAATCTCTTAAATAATCAAACAAAAACTCCCAATGGAGTCAAAAACTTTACTTTTATCGCTTGGGAACCGCCACTAGCGTGCTTAGCATGGAAGATATTGATAACTGCTGGTCGTGAAGTAAATGAGAAGGGTGCGTGTCCCAAAATATCATTTACCTCTGTTTAAAAAACTTGAGCTCTGGCACCTCTACAAATCACTGCTTCCCTCTGCGAAGGGACTATCTATTTTCTTTTATGTTGTGTCATCACCATCTAAAACAAGCGCTAGAACCTGAGAGCACAGCTGTGATGACTTATGCATTGTGTGTAGCTAATGTTGGGCGCATCATGACTGGATCTTTTCTACCATGAATTACAATGTTTAGTCGCTGCTTGAACTTTGGAGGTGCTCTGCATTTATGTTTTGCGGTCTCAGAAAGGGCTAGCGAGATACCACTATTGTCATATTATATCATGGTTGTTTTGACAACGTGTTGCCATTTGAGATACCTTATTATTGTGTGCAAGCTAAATATGTCATTGATATGAGTCATTATAATCTTTAAGAGTTATTGTCGACATGTTTAGTTATAATGTAGCTGAAAACCTGGGTATTGTTTAAGCTTATTTATGCAAACAAGAGCAAAAGAGTTCGTAAAAGTTTTTCTTTTTCACTTTCAGTTTATCAACTGAATTGCTTGAAGACAAGCAAAGGTTTAAGCTTGGGGGAGTTGATACGTCTCCAACGTATCTACTTTTCCTAACGCTTTTCCTCTTGTTTTGGACTTTAATTTGCATGATTTGAATGAAACTAACCCCGGACTGACGCTGTTTTCAGCAGAACTACCATGGTGTTGTTTTTGTGCAGAAATAAAAGTTCTCAAAATGGAACGAAACTTTGCGAGGAATTTTTATACAATAAATAAGAATTTCTGGAGCCAAGACCTACCAGAGAGGGGCCCCTGGGTGGGCACAATCCACCAGGGTACGCTCCCCTCTCCTGGAACGCCCAGGTGGGTTGTCCCCACCTGGTGGCCTCGCAGACCCTGAAACCGACGCTATAAAATCCAATTTTTCCAGAAAAAAATCAGGGAGAAAGAATTATCGCGATCGACGAGCCGGAGCCATTGTCACCTCCTCTTTATCGGGAGGCCAGATCTGGAGTCCGTTTGGGGCTCCAGAGAGGGGGATCTTCGTTCTTTGTCATCACCAACCCTTCTCCATCGCCAATTCCATTATGCTCCCCACTGGGAGTGAGTAATTCCTTCGTAGGCTCGCTGGTCGGTGAGGAGTTGGATGGGATTCATCATGTAATCGAGTTAGTTTTGTTAGGGCTTGATCCCTAGTATCCACTATGTTCCTAGATTGATGTTGCTATGACTTTGCCATGCTTAATGCTTGTCACTTTGGGCCCGGGTGCCATGAACTCAGATCTGAACCGTTTATGTTATCATCATTATATCCATGTTCTAGATCCGATCTTGCAAGTTATAGTCACCTACTACGTGTTATGATCTGGCAACCCCGGAGTGACAATAGTCGGGACCACTCCCGGTGATGACTATAGTTTGAGGAGTTCATGTATTCACTATGTGTTAATCCTTTGTTCCGGTTCTCTATTAAAAGGAGGCCTTAATATCCATTAGTTTCCAATAGGATCCCGCTGCCACGGGAGGGTAGGACAAAAGATGTCATGCAAGTTCTTTCCATAAGCACGTATGACTATTTACGGAATACATGCCTATATTATATTGACGAACTGGAGCTAGTGCCATATCACCCTAGGTTATAACTATCTCATGATGAATATCATCCAACAAGTCACCGATCCAATGCCTACGAATTTATCCAATATTGTTCTTGCTAAGTTACTACTGCTATCATCACTGTTACACTTGCTACAAAATTACTGCTATCACTGTTACCTTACTGTTACTACTGTCACTACTATCAAAACTATCATATTACTTTGCTACTGATTACTTTCTGCAGATAATTAATCTCCAGGTGTGGTTGAATTGACAACTCGTCTGCTAATACCTTCAAATATTCTTTGGCTCCCCTTCTGTCGAATCTATAAATTTGGGTTGAATACTCTACCCTCGAAAACTATTGTGATCCCCTATACTTGTGTGTTATCAATGCACTGCAGAGTTACACGACTTATGCTTGAAGCCAAAACGCACTTCAGGGGACTGCCCACTTCTCATGGCACCTAAACCGGTGGTAACTATATACGGCGTTTGCAACAGTAAGCTGATGTTTTTTGAGTCTACATGCACAAACTCTAGCACACCCCATCTGGGTAGCTCAAGGACCGCCTGGTGTGTATCACAGGCAGGGCTCTGGTAGAGGAGTAGGTTGTGCAACAATTGAGGAGGTTGGTCTACATAGTGGATTTTCCGAGGAAGGAGGATCTAGTACACCTCTTAGAGTTTGGTATTAGCATAGTTCCATCCAGTTCGTGCTTCCTTGAGTTTGATGAGTGGAAGAAACAAGAACCTGGGGGGTACCTCTGTGTCAGAACTAGGTCATATTTTATGGCGCTCCATCTAAGCCCCTTAATGATTTTTTATGACCTGGAGTTTAGGGTCGTTGATTGGTAAGACAGAGCAGGTGGATATGCCCTTCATGCACACTCATAGTATTGCGAGGTTACTTGTTAGTGTACCCGAGATCAATTATGTGCCAGAGTACGTGCCCTGGACTTACTGTGGTATGACTTATCATCTTAAAATCGAGATTGAGGGTTATCCTTTTACTGATGAGGTTGCTGAAGGCAATGATGATGACATGACTGAGCGAGGTAATGGGAATCAGGATGACACCATGGATCGCGATAAGCGTGATGACATCCCTAAGTCCACTAGGCAGCCTACTCAAATAGTAGATGAACCGGTGGACAAGGGGATGGCACCTTATTCTACGCCCTTGGCTGGGCTGAGGTTTGGCTCCTTTGGGACAGCCTTGGCGCCCAGTCACCTCTAGGGGGCTGGGCCGAGATGGAGGACCTAGCTGAGCAGGACCTATCACCGATATCGCCAGCTATGTCGTTGGTTCGTTTCACATCGACCACACAGGAGCGGGTGACGACCCTTTCAATGCCAGTTAGGGAGGGATTCTGAGGAAGGTGGTCTTGGCTTGGTCCCCCATTCGCCTCCTATGGAGAGGAGGACTTCATAGATAGCGGACCTCGTGGGGAGTCCCAGGCAGACAGCCTCAACTTCCCCCTACCTCGCTGCAGGCCCTGCTGTCCCTGGTACAGACTGCAGCCAAGCCCTATGAGATCAATCGGAAATCCGGCAGGAGACCTGGTACTTATGGATTGTGTTAGGATTTTCACCGAAAAGGAAGGGTGAAGCAATATATTAGCGGATAGTATTTCCCCCGGTAGAGAACCAAGGTTATCGAACCAATAGGAGACTCATGCAAACAACCTTTACCAGTACCTACACACACAAGAGCAAATACTTGCACCCAACATGGGCAAGAGGGTTGTCAATCCCCTTGTACTCGTTAATTGCAAAGATTAAATCTGATAGTAGTAGATAGATAAATTGCAAAGTAAAATAAACATAATAAAATTGCAACAAGTTATTTTTGGTTTTGTAATATGATTAAAATAGACCCGACGGCCATACTTTTCACTAGAGGCTTCTCCATCGAACACAAAGCATACGGTGGGTAAACAAGTTATTGTTGGGCAATTGATAGAAAAGCACATAGTTATGATGATATTCAAGTCAATGATCATGTATATAGGCATCACGTCTGAGACAAGTAGACCGACTCCTGCATGCATCTACTACTATTACTCCGCTTCTAGAGTGCTTCTTTGCTTGCCTCTCTACGTATTAAGTTCATAACAAACAGAGTAATTCATGAAGTATGATGATATAATGTAGACAGAATAAAACCAAGCAATATGATTAAACCCCATTGTTTTACGCTTAGCAGCAATAATGTAAATACGTGCCTTGCTACCCCTGCTATCTGCCCACCCGCGTTAACCCCCCATCTGTGCTGGGGCCAAGGCGGCTGCGAGAAAGCGAGGAAGAAGAAGATGGTCGATGGTGTGAAGGTGACCTCTGCCCCGAAGGAGACGTCGGTGCTTGGCCATGGCCTCGGCGGGGGCGGGGGCGCTTTGCATCTCCCTAGTGCTACGCACTGGCGCACATGCATCGCAGCAGCCCCCGGCGCCTCTCCAGTGCCGCGGAAGGGTCCAGTCGCCAAGACCGCAATGGCTCAGCCCCCCACGCTGCCTGCTAAGGCCGTGGTGGCTCAGTCCGCGAGGAAGGACGGGGCGCTCCAGCACTCGGTGGCCGTCCTCACCCTTACCACCGAGGGCCGCGCAGGGTGTGCCATGGTGCAGCCTCAAGCTGCGCTCACTCCCGGGGTCCCGCGGGCTGGCGCGGCGGTTCCCCCAGATGCACCACGGGGGCCGAGCACGGGGAAGGATCTGGAGCCCCCCACGCCCCAGGAGGAGGACGTCGGGGCCTCCTCGGCGGGGGTGGCAACAAGCACGGAGGTGCTACCCCCTTGCCAGGCCCTCGTGCTAGTGAACTATGATGCTCTGATAAGGTGCGGGGTCTTGGATGATGCCCGAGTCGCACTTGACCGGCTTGGGGCTGACCTTCAGGATGTTGAAGGGCGCCTGGTCAAGGAACGCTTGAAGCTCGCCTTGGGGTGGCGTCAGCTTGACACCGCCTCCAAGGAAGCGTAGGGCCGAGCCGAGGCCACTGCCGCAGAGATCAGGAAGGAAGCCGCCATGGCGAAGATAGCTTGTGAGAGTGCGCTTGCCGAGGCGGTGACGACCACCAAGTGCTGCGACGAAGCAGAAGCCAACCTGAAGGCGCTCCAAGAACGGGCCGCGCAGGTGTAGCAACTCCAGCTACGGGAGGATGACCTCACAGCCCGCGAGGAAAAGCTCGTGGATCGCGACTCCGAACTGGCGAAGGTGGCAACTGAGCAGGCTGTGGAGTGCGAGCGCTTGGGGGCGTTGCAACGCGATGTGACCGACGCCCAAGTGGCCCACGCCAAGCACGTCTCCGAGACCAACGCCCAGCTCAATGCCAAGGAGAAGAATATCCAAGAGGACGCCAACGTGAAGGCTGTGGCGGACCTCGCCGCTTTCTCTTCACTCGAGCTCAGGGCCCGCCAGGCGCTGAGTTCCATCTACAGGGTGAGTTTTGAGGCTCCGCTCGCGGCCCCCGGTGCCGGTTATGTCGGGCTTTCCTCCAGGCTCGTAGGAGAACTCGAGGGTGCGGCCCTGAAGGTGAATGACACCCTGGAGGAGGAATGCTGCGACCTCTTCTCCGTGACGGCGACGCGTGTCTTCATGTGACGCCCCCGATTTAATCGTACACTAATCATGCACGCAAATGTGTACGATCAAGATCAAGGACTCACGGGAAGATATCACAACACAACTCTACAAATAAAATAAGTCATACAAGCATTATAATACAAGCCAGGGGCCTCGAGGGCTCGAATACAAGTGCTCGATCATAGGCGAAGTCAGCGGAAGCAACAATATCTGAGTCTGAGACATAAGTTAAACAAGGTGCCATAAGATGGCTAGCACAAAGCGGGATACAGATCGAAGAGGCGCGGGCCTCTGCACAGGATCCTCCTAAGCTACTCACAGTGGTCGTCGTCGGGCTGCTGCGTAATGTGAGCACCTCCGATGTAGTAGTCGTCATCGGCGGTGGCGTCGCTCACTGGGCTCCATCGTCTGGTTGCAGCAATCGAGTAGAGGTAGGGGAAAAGGGGAACAAGGCAACCGTGAGTACTCATCCAAAGTACTACTTAAGCAAGGAGCTACACTACATATGCATGGATATATGTGTAAAGGGCCATATCGATGGGTGAGCTGCAGAATGCGAATAAGAGGGGATAGCTAGTCTTAACGAAGACTAAACTACGGACACTGTCTTGCAACAGTAGAAGAGGGCAATCTGAAGTCCTCCAAGCAACATCACATAGCAATAATCCTACCCGCGATCCCTCCTCATATCCACGAGAGAGGCGACCACGGTTGTATCTGGCACTTGAAAGGGTGTGTTTTATCAAGTATCCGGTTCTAGTTGTCATAAGCTCAAGGTACAACTCCAAGTCGTCCTGTTACCGAAGATCACGGCTATCCGAATAGATTAACTTCCTGCGGTGCACCATCTTACCCAAAGACGCTTGATCCCATTTGGCGGACACACTTTCCGGGGTCATGCCCGACGCGGAAGATCAACACGTCGCAGCCCCACCTAGGCACAACAGAGAGGCCAACACGCGGTCTAAACCTAAGCGCGCGAAGTGCGGGCCCATCGCCGAAAGCACACTGACGTTGACGTCTGTGACGGCAGACCTAGCCTAACGAGCGTTCAGTCAATCCGGCGCGCGCCGCTCCGTCGTGACGTCTGAAGTGCCGGTGATACCACGGCGCGGGATACCCATAACTACTCCCGCGTAGATGGTTAGTGCGTATAAGCTCGTAGCCAACTCAGATCAAATACCAAGACCTCGTTAAGCGTGTTAAGTATCCGCGAGCGCCGAGCAGGGCGAGCCCACCTCTCTCCTAAGCGGTCTCAACCTGCCTGTCGCTCCGCCACAAAGATCCATCCAGAGGGCCGTCGGGACAAAGGTCCTTTCAGCCCCAATCCGTGAATCACTGCGGGTGCTCCACCACCGACCGACTTTAGTCTCCACATGTATCATGCATAAAGTATATAGTATATACCCGTGATCACCTCCCGAGTGATCACGGCCCGATAATATAGCACGCGCAGACGGACAAGAATGTAGGGCAGAGATGAAAGTACTAGCATCCTATACTAAGCATATAGGATTGCGGTAAAAGTAACAACAGATAGTAACAAGGACAGGCTATGCATCGGGATAGGTATAAGCTGAAAGCGATAACATGCTACACTACTCTAATGCAAGCGGTATAGAGGAGAGTAAGCGATATCACAGTGATCAAGGGGGGCTTGCTGGTTGCTCACGGCAAGGAGGGGTCGTCGTCGGCGTAGTCGATCACGAAGCGACATCGGTCTCTCGGGTCTACCGAAGAAGAGGGGAAGAAACAGTAAATATAAAGCAAACATAGCATCACAAAGCGAGCGTGGCAATATGTTGTGCGGGAGTGACCTAACGTATGGCTACGATAAAGGTGAAGGGGAAATCAGCAGGAATGTTTTCCGATTCACGGACATGTGTTAGGCAGACGACACGAGGGAATGTCAATGTTCAGCATGCTAGGGGCATGTGACGGATGAGCGGACCGCGTGCTCGGATTCGTTGGATTTTTACGAGCAACTTTCATATAGAAAACATTTTCATCAGATTACGGTTTAATTTCTATGAATTTTTAAAGTTTAAACAATATTCGGAATTAATTATATTAATGAGAAAAGGAATATGATGTCGACATGACATAGGAATAGCGTCGCGATCAACAGATCTGGTTGGTGGTCAAAGTGACACGGGGACCCACTGTCAGCCTCTGTTATATGAGCTTATTTTAAACTAAAGCGAGGTTAATTAGGTGATGGGCCCCACATGTTGGTGGCTAATTAGCTAAACTAATTACTTTTGATTATAAAACCATTTTATTTATCATTTAAGCGGTGGGGCGGTTCGTCGGTGTAACTTTATACCGCCATGTCGGCGTGTTATTTGTGTCAACCCAGATCAACGGGCCCCTAAGGCCTTGGCGATGAAGAGGTCGGGCCCGCCCAGCCACGTCGGCGGCGGCGTCTCGCCGGGCGGCGCTAAACGCGGCGGAGCTACTCGGGCCTCGTCGGAAGCGCGCTAAGGCGGCCGTTTAGCGTCACGGTTAGCACCGTTCAAACGCGCTACGATGCGCGTCGGGTGGTGGTGGTGGCTCGCCGGGGACAGCCGGAATAGCCATCGGCCGCGAAACCGGCGGCGGGCGTTGAACCACGTCGGGAATGGGCTAGGGGGGCAGGAGGCGAGAGGAAGGCTGGCGGGCTCCTAGGAACACCAGAGCACGACGGAGGGCTCGAGATGGGGGCCATGGCAGCGGTGGCCCGACGGAGAGCTCGGCCATGGCCAGGGAGGTGGCCGCGATGGGGGGGCGAGCTACGGGATGCGGTGAGCTAGGAGGGAGGAGGAGGAGGTTCGGGGCTCACGGCCGTTCAGAGAGGGCCCGGGAAGAGTCGAGGTGGCGGAGGCAGCGTCGGTGTCTGGCGGCCCGAGGGGACGGAGGTTGAAGAAGGCGGCGTGACGGCGCTCTAGCGCCTCCAAGCTCTTGCGGATGGCACCAGGGGGCGTAGCGGATGATGGCGAGGAGCTACGTCATGGCGAATACGCGCGTGGTGGCCGGTGGCCACGAGGGCGACGGCGGCCATGGCGGCCGTGGCGTTCGGATGCGCGATGCGGATGCGAGAGCGAGCGAAAGAGAGGGGAAAGTGGGCGCTAGGGCTTGACCGCGAGGGAGAGGAGGCTGGGCGCGACCTTATCCGAATGGGGGAAGCGGTGGATGTCTGCCACGGCGGCATCGGCGGGCAGGTTGGCTGGGATGGCTGCCACGCCCTCCTCTGCCTCCTGTAGCAGGAGGAACGGGATGAGTGGGGTGTGGGCTGACCGGTTGTGGCCTGGTGGGCTGGCCAGCTGGGCCGTCTGGCCCAGTTGGCCGAAGCGGTTTTTCTCGTTTTGTTGTTTTACCTTTTAGTTATTATACTTTTCTGTTTTGTTTTAGTTGCAGTTTATTTTTTTGTTTTAGTAAATTACCAAAGTGGCACCTAAATAGATTTTATAAATTATGCCTTTGCCACAATAGTTTAATACTCATAACAATTTACTTTTGAAAATGTTTATTATCTTTAAAGCATTTAAATAATTGTATTTTCTCTTGTTTTATTCGTTTTAGAGTATTTAAACATTTTATAAAAGTGTGGTTTCTCCACCATAATTACCTATGCATTATTTGGCTCCTCCGAACATTTTAGTTTTAATATTTGAAAACTTTTGTTGTTTGCCTATATTTTAAATTTGAATCTGAATCGTTTTGAACTAACACGAGTTTACCATGATAACCTAGGTGGCGTGGCATCTTTAAGCGCAGGATTCTTTGTAGCTTGATTATCCGGGCGTCACAATTCTCCTCCACTACAAGAAATCTCGTCCCGAGATTTAAGAGGGGAGTAAGGGAAAGTTCTGGTTACGATAATCTAACGGATCTTCTCGAAGAAGTTAATCCCTTTCGTTGATGTCTTCAATCCTTTATTACGATGCATCATGATAAACTGGTCATCATTTCTTGGGAACTCCATCGTACTTACGAAGATAAGGGCAGCTCACTCGACATAATGCTTTTGAGGGAAACAATCAGGGTTAACCCATGAATTAGTATAAGATTATCTCTCGAGTTGAACATATGAAATACCTCGAGAGTAAGGTACGAAGGTACCATAATAGGCTCAAGCGGATAGATAGTTGCTCGAAGCTTTGAACGAGTGAGAAAGGGGTTGAGTAGCGAGAGTAAGTATTGCGTCGATACGAGAATAGATCACTATGGCGGTGGCCCGTGAATTACATACGAGGCCACGTGCGAGAATAACTTTGGGAATAGGGGTGTACAGGGACAGTCGGGTTTCGATCTGTGAAGCTGTGGGTTATGGGCCCACCATGTGGGTTTTTAATAGGAGCAGTGACATCTTTCACGGTCATGATAGTAAGGCATGTCGAGAGTACCATGTCGGTTATGTCGGCATCAACATTGGTACCAAGGCGAGGGACGAAGAGAACCACTTTCACCTTTCGTTGAGCGAGGCGGACCAATAGGCAAGGTTCTCGTCCATCGGTGGCTACCGGAATGTCATCACAATAGTAACAAGGTCTTCTTGTGAGTTGTACACGAGGTGTTTGCACAAGCGATGGGTTATTACTGCTTATATCATATAGATCATAGAAAAGGTTTAAACAAACCAATGGATGGAAAATATGAACATCAGATTAAGCGAGAACAATGGAAGGAAAATATGTTTAAACACATATTTCAAGGGTATATCCTTCCCAAGGACAAGCGAGCAAGATATCCTGACGAGGAGATAATGTAGAAAACCCTTTAGGTAAGGGAGAGAAATTTCATGACATTACCCATACAGCGGTGTTTGGATAATTGAGCAAGAAACATTTAGCATTGGGCTTGAATGTTCTTGTTGAAAATCGAGTATCACAGACATGCTTGAGATAGCATTGACATGGTCTTGGTGAAGATCAGACTTTGGAATCACGAAGGATCCATCGAGAATAACTTGTAGGAACAGTATTACAATTCCCTCATGGATGAATGGATAACCCTGCTGAAAAGGAATCTATAATGATAGGTCCTCCAGCCGAAGTGCTAGGCATGACATCATGTTACGGGTCATCAAAGGACCAACAACCTAACTCCGGAAAGTTGTCCCAACCATCATATCGACCGAGACTCGAGATCCGATTGGTGTAAAGATACCTCGGACTCGGGATGTCCGAGAAGAAAAGGTGCAATAATTTGGCGAGATGACATTGTAAGATTCTCGGGGGAATGAACTATGAAGTGATTTCCGTTAACAAGAGTCCATCATTAACCCAAGGAGAGGACAAGGAGGTGTCTGGTGAACTCAACGCCAATTCATCGAGATTCCCAAAAGATGGACTTCCACAATTAAGTGAACAAGGAGATAACATTTGTCAGATCAAATGATATAAGGAAGTATGTTCGAGGAAAACATACACAATTAAACATTGGTTGAAAGGTGCGCCCGAAATATGGTTTGGGTTGCACGACCAATGTCAGAATGGTGCTTCAATAATCAATAGCCTAAGAATGAACTTTCGACCGTTAAGTTCAAAGAATAGGGTTGCTAGAAGGAAAGAATCCAAACAACACCGTTCACTTGTTGGAATTAACACGGGGACCAAGAAAGAATGGTGATGGTGAGAAGTATTTCTATGTCAAGAATTCTCAAGAGGTGGAACAAATCTCAGAACATTCTTGACATAAAGTATGGTAATACTCCAAGGTAAAGAAGAACAATTGCTGGATAGCAAAGAACTCAAGGTATAACACCAAACATGAACAAGCTTGTGTTGGTGGGAAGGCAATAAAGTGGTCGATGGTGATACAATTCATCGAGGGTAAGGATGGTATTTCTCATCCTGAATTCAATTGATATCCTGGATGAGCTCAGAATGGTGATGATCACGACACCTTTGTCGCGAGAGTTCATGATGATGTAATCGATCGGCGACGACATCAAGTCAACGTAATGATGAAGTGAAAGGTTATTGGAACCAAAGTGCGACACAAACTTCGAAACCAAGCTTGTTGTTCAAAGGCGAAATGATATGGCGATGAGGATCGGCGTAAGGTTAATTCATTGTCGAAAATTGTGCTCGAGAAGAAGGACGGGTATACGGATAAAATCATCACGACAATGATATAGCCAAACAGGCTAGGAATGGCGTGGTCGGGTACAAACTCGTACTTATAGAAGCTTCTTGAAGAGTTGTTGAACCGTAGTGCGGACTCGGTTCAGTTATCGGTGCCTTTGAGTGTTTAATAACTTCGAGCCCGTGAAAATTTGGAATCAGTGGGAAGGTAGCACTTGATGAAGAACTCATAAGAAGTTATGCAGTTCCATGATAATCTCGAGATACCAGGGGTAATACTCGATGACATATCAAAGTAGAGGTTGGGCGGGGTATTGCTCTCTGAGAAGACAAGTGCTAAAACTTGCACGAGAAATGGTATTTAAAAGAGAACATGGTGGAACCACGATTGCAAAGGCGGATCCACGATATAAGATGAACTTATACCAAAGGAATAATTAATTTAAGAGAAGCTTTAATGACAAGATCTACATCGTGTCCATGGGCATGAACACAAAGTTCAAGGTCGAATCCCACTTCTCCAATGCATAACCTTTCATTCACTTCTCACGTTCGATGAAGTTGCAGTGTTGAAAATTTTATCTGGCGAAGCACCAGAAGAGTATGATTCGTGAAAACTTTCGGGTTCATACGGTTTGGTGAAGGCATATGTTCAACCCATAGGGGCTTCTTGGAATCATGTACCAGAATCTTTAGAAATAATTAACTCAAGCTCGAAGGCAGAGCATGGTTGAGAAAGCAGAGGATACAATTTACCAAAGGCATTATGTATCGGAGGAAAGGCTCACAAGGTTATTGAATATGAAGGCGTTGTCGATAAAATCCAACAAAGGATCGGTGGTTCACAAGGGATCGGCGTGAACATCGATTACTCAACTAGAGGAAGAAGAATGCAAGGAGATCAAACTATAGAAACAATGACTAACTCAATTGTTAAATGCAAAGGAATTATGATTCCCAAATCAAGGGTGAGAAGCAATGCTACGATTAGGGATGGATAAGTCGAATAGCCTTAGGGTACAATCAAGCGACAATTGGATTGGTGAGAACCAATTCGATTAAAGAATGGCAGCTCAGCCGGAAAGGTAATTTATAAGGATCAATGATGATTGCGAGTATTCGCAAACATATTGAGTCAACAGACTCAAAATTATAATGACAAGGAATGTCAACATGACTACGAGACTTATGGGATTAACCATAATGCAAGCAAGCAAGAATTTCAAGAGCCAAGGCTCCAGAGGATTTTCGGAAGATCGAATAGTATTTAGAAGACTTTTGAGAAACACATGACAACTGGGGATGAGCGGATACTCGACAAGTGCGAGGATTTATTTGAAGGGGTATTCATGTGGCAAAGAATTGCTAGGCAGTAGGCACAAAGTATTCTCGGAACAATAGAGAAAACTTCGGGGTGTCTTGTAATAACAAGATCAATGGGGGATGGTCGTATGAATGGCAAGTGTAAGTAGTTATCCATAAGGATTTATCGGTGGTCGGGAATAGCAAACACGATGTGTTGGGGAACGTAGTAATTTCAAAATTTTTCCTACGATCACGCAAGACCATGGTGATGGCATAGCAACGAGAGGGGAGAGTGTCCGTCCACGTACCCTCGTGAACCGAAAGCGAAGCGTTATATTAACTTGGTTGATGTAGTCGTCGTCTTCACGATCCGACCGATCCAAGCACCGTTACTCCGGCACCTCCGAGTTCTTGGCACACGTTCAGCTCGATGGCGATCCCGAGCTCCGATCCAGCAAAGCGTCGGGAAGGAGTTCCGTCAAGACGACGGCGTGGTGGCGATCTTGATGTTCTACCGTCGCGAGCTTCGCCTAAGCACCGCTACAATATGACCGAGGTGGAATATGGTGGAGGGGGCACCGACACGGCTAAGGCGATCCGTAGATCAACTTGTGTGTTCTAGGGTGCCCCCTGCCCCGTATATAAAGGAGCAAGGGAGGGCGGCCAGCCCTTGGGGCGCACCAAGGGAGGGAGTCCTCCTCCTAGTAGGAGTAGGACTCCCTTTCCTAGTCCTACTAGGAAGAGGAAGGGAAGGAAAGAGAGGGAGAGGGAGAGGGAAGGGGCTCGCCCCTCCTAGTCAATTCGGACTCCCCATGGAGGGGGGCGCACCACCTCTGGTGCAGCCCTCTCTCTCCCTCTTGGCCCAATAAGGCCCATAACTTCCCGGGGGTTCGGTAACCCCTCCGGCACTCCGGTTTTCTCCGGAAACTTCCGGAACCTTTCCGTGTCCGAATATAACCATCCAATATATCAATCTTTATGTCTCGACCATTTGAGACTCCTCGTCATGTCCGTGATCACATCAGGACTCGAACTCCTTGGTACATCAAAATACATAAACTCATAATAACCGTCATTGAAACCTTAAGCGTGCGGACCCTACGGTTCGAGAACTATGTAGACATGACCTAGAACTATTCTCGGTCAATAACCAATAGCGGAACCTGGATGCTCATATTGGTTCCTACATATTCTCTGAAGATCTTTATCGGTCAAACCGCATAACAACATCGTTGTTCCCTTTGTCACGGTATGTTACTTTCCGAGATTCGATCGTCGGTATCCAATACCTAGTTTAATCTCGTTACGGAAAGTCTCTTTACTCGTTCCGTAATACATCATCTCACAACTAACTCTTTAGTTGCAATGCTTGCAAGGCTTTATGTGATGTGTATTACCGAGAAGGCCTAGAGATACCTCTCCGACAATCGGAGTGACAAAACCTAATCTCGAAATCGCCAACCCAACAAGTACCTTTGGAGACACCTGTAGTACTCCTTTATAATCACCCATTTACGTTGTGACGTTTGGTAGTACCAAAGTGTTCCTCCGTAAGCAGGAGTTGCATAATCTCATAGTTACGAGGAACATGTATGGGTCATGAAGAAAGCATTAACATACTAAGCGATCAAGTGTTAAGCTAACGGAATGGGTCATGTCAATCAGATCATTCAACTAATGATGTGACCTTGTTAATCAAACAACAACTCCTTGTTCATGGTTAGGAAACATAACCATCTTTGATTAACAAGCTAGTCAAGTAGAGGCATACTAGTGACATCTTGTTTGTCTATATATTCACACATGTATTATGTTTCCGGTTAATACAATTCTAGCATGAATAATAAACATTTATCATGATATAAGGAAATAAATAATAACTTTATTATTGCCTCTAGGGCATATTTCCTTGATCTCCCACTTGCACTAGAGTCAATAATCTAGATCACATCACCATGTGATTAACATCGATAGTTCACATCATCATGTGATTAACACCCATAATTCACATCGCCATGTGACCAAGACCCAAAGGGTTTACTAGATTCAGTAATCTAGTTCACATCGCTATGTGATTAACACCCAAAGAGTACTAAGGTGTGATCATGTTTTGCTTTGTGAGAGAATCTTAGTCAACGGGTCTGCCACATTCAGATCCGTATGTATTTTGTAAATCTCTATGTCAACAATGCTCTGTACGGAGCTACTCTAGCTAATTACTCCCACTTTCAATATGTATCCAGATAGAGACTCAGAGTCATCTAGATCAGTTTAAAACTTGTATCGACGTAACCCTTTACGACGAACCTCCTTTCACTTCCATAATCGAGAAACATATCCTTATTCCACTAAGGATAATTTTGACCGCTGTCCATTGATCTACTCCTAGATCACTATTGCACTCCCTTGCCAAACTTAGTGGTAGGGTATGCAATAGATCAGTACACTGACATGACATACTTTATAGAACCTATGGCTGATGCATAGGAATGACTTTCATTCTCTTTCTATCTTACGTCGTGGTCGGGTTTTGAGTCTTACTCAATTTCACAACTTTGTAACACAGGCAAGAACTCTTTCTTTGACTGTTCCATTTTGAACTACTTCAAAATCTTGTCAAGGTATGTACTCATTGAAAAAATTTATCAAGCGTCTTGATCTATCTCTATAGATCTTAATGCTCAATATGTAAGCAGCTTCACGAGGTCTTTCTTTGAAAAACTCCTTTGAAACACTCCTTTATGCTTTGCAGAATAATTCTACATTATTTCCGATCAACAATATGTCATTCACATATACTTGTCGAAATCTTGTAGTGCTCCCACTCACTTTCTTGTAAATACGAGGCTTCTCCAAAAGTGCATATAAAACCATATCTTTGATCAACTCATCAAAGCGTATATTCCAACTCGAGATGCTTGCACCAGTTCCATAGATGGATCATTGGAGCTTGCACATTTTGTTAGCTCCTTTAGGATTGACAAAACCTTCTGGTTGCATCACATACAACTCTTCTTTAATAAATCCATTAAAGAATGTATTTTTGACATCCATTTGCCAGATTTCATAAAATGTGGCAATTGCTAACATGATTCGGACAGACTTAAGAATTGCTACAGTTGAGAAAATCTCATTTGTAGTCAACACCTTGAACTTTGTCGAAAACCTTTTTGCGACAAGTCGAACTTTGTAGATAGTAACGCTACTATCAGTATCTGTCTTCCTCTTGAAGATCCATTTATATAATATGGCTTGCCGATCATCGGGCAACTCCATCAAAGTCCACACTTTGTTCTCATATATGGATCCCATCTCAGATTTCATGGTCTCAAACCATTTCGCGGAATCTGGGCTCATCATTGCTTCATCATAGTTCGTAGGTTCATCATGGTCTAGTAACATGACTTCTAGAATAAGATTACCGTACCACTCAGTGCGGATCTTACTCTGGAAGACCTACGAGGTTTGGTAGCAACTTGATCTGAAGTTTCATGATCATCATCATTAACTTCCTCACTAATTGGTGTAGGAATCACTGGAACTGATTCCTGTGATGAACTACTTTCCAATAAGGGAGAAGGTACAATTACCTCATCAAGTTCTACTTTCCTCCCATTCACTTCTTTCGAGAGAAACTTCTTCTCTAGAAAGGATCCATCTTAGCAACGAATGTTTTGCCTTTAGATCTGTGATAGAAGGTGTACCCAACAGTTTCTTTTGGGTATTCTATGAAGATGCACTTCTCCGATTTGGGTTTGAGCTTATCGGGTGAAACTTTTCACATAAGCATCACAACTCCAAACTTTAAGAAAGCGACGACTTAGGTTTCTTTGCTAAACCATAGTTCATACGGTGTCATCTCAGCGGGTTTAGATGGTGCCCTATTAAGCGTGAATGCATCATCTCTAATGCATAACCCCAAAGCGATAGTGGTAAATCGGTAAGATACATCATAAATCGCACCATATCCAATAAAGTCTTGATTCTGACGTTCGGACACACCATTAAGCTGTGGTGTTCGGTGGCGTGAGTAGTGAAACTATTTCACTTTGTTTTAACTGAAGGCCAAACTCGTAACTCAAATATTTTTCCTCTGCGATCATATCGTAGAAACTTTTATTTTCTTGTTACGATGATTTTCCACTTCACTCTGAAATTCTTTGAACCTTTCAACTATTTCAGACTTATGTTTCATCAAGTAGATATACCCATATCTGCTCAAATCATCTTGTGAAGGTCAGAAAATAACGATACTTGCCACGAGCATCAACACTCATTGGATCGCATACATCGGTATGTATTATTCCCAATAAGTCGAGTAGCTTGTTCCATTGTTCCGGAGAAGCGGAGTTTTAGTCATCTTGCCCAAAAGGCACGGTTCGCAAGCATCAAATGATTCATAATCAAGTGATTCCAAAAGTCCATCGGCATGGAGTTTTCTTCATCGCTTTACACCAATATGACCTAAGCGGCAGTGCCACAAATAAGTTGCACTATCATTATTAACTTTGCATCTTTTGGTTTCAATATTATGAATATGTGTATCACTATGATCGAGATCCAATGAACCATTTTCATTGGGTGTGTAACCATATAAGGTTTTATTCATGTAAGCAGAACAACAATTTATTCTCTTACTTAAATGAATAACCGTATTGCAATAAACATGATCAAATCATATTTATGCTCAACACCAAATAACACTTATTTAGGTTCCACACTAATCCCGAAAGTATAGGGAGTGTGCGATGATGATCATATTAATCTTGGAACTACTTCCAACACTCATCGTCACTTCCCTTCAACTAGTCTCTGTTTATACGTAACTCTGTTTGAGTTACTAATCTTAGCAATCGAGCAGTATCAAATACTCGGGGCTACTATAAACACTAGTAAGGTACACATCAATAACCTGTATATCAAATATAACTTTGTTCACTTTGCCATCCTTATTATCCACCAAATATTGAGGGCATTTCGCTTCGGTGACCATTTCCTTTGCAGTGTAAGCACTTAGTTTCAGGCTTTGGTCCAGCTTTGGGCTTCTTCGCGGGAGTGACAACGTACTTGTCTTTCTACTTGAAGTTCCTTTCTTTCCCTTTGCCCTTCTATTGAAACTAGTGGTCTTGTCAATCATCAACACTTGATGCTCTTTCTTGATTTCTACCTTCGTCGATTTCAACATCACGAAGAGCTTGGGAATCGTTTTCGTCATCCCTTGCATACTATAGTTCATCACGAAGTTCTACTAACTTAGTGATGGTGACTAGAAGAATTTCATCAATCACTATCTTATACGGAAGATTAACTCCCACTTGATTCAAGCGATTGAAGTACTCGGACAATCTGAGCACATGCTCACTAGTTGAGCGATTCTCCTCCATCTTTTAGCTATAGAACTTGTTGGAGACTTCATATCTCTCAACTCGGGTATTTGCTTGAAATATTAACTTCAATTCTGGAACATCTCATATGGTCCATGGCGTTCAAAACGTCTTTGAAGTCCCGATTCTAAGCCGTTAAGCATGGTGCACCAAACTATCAAGTAGTCATCATATTGAGCTAGCCAAGCGTTCATAACGTGCGCATACGCTCCTGCAATAGGTCGTCACCTAGCGGTGCATTAAGGACATAATTCTTACGTGCAGCAATGAGGATAAACCTCGGATCACGGATCCAATCCGCATCATTGCTACTAACATTTTTCAACATAATTTTCTCTAGGAACATATCAAAACAAACATATAAAAGCATAGGGAAGCAACAACGCGAGCTATTGATCTACAACATAATTTGCAAAATACTACCGGGACTAAGTTCATGATAAATTTAAGTTCAATTAATCATATTACTTAAGAACTCCCACTTAGACAGACATCTCTCTAGTTATCTAAGTGATCACGTGATCCAAATCAACTAAACCATAACCGATCATCACGTGAGATGGAGTAGTTTTCAATGGTGAACATCTTATGTTGATCATATCGCTATATGATTCACGTTCGACCTTTCGGTCTCCGTGTTCGAGGCCATATCTGTATATGCTAGGCTCGTCAAGTATAACCTGAGTATTCTGCGTGTGCAAAACTGGCTTGCACCCGTTGTAGATGGACGTAGAGCTTATCACCCGATCATCACGTGGTGTCTCGACACGACGAACTTTGGCAGCAGTGCATACTCGGGAGAACACTACTTGATAATTTTAGTGAGAGATCATCTTATAATGCTACCGTCAATCAAAGCAAGATAAGATGCATAAAGGATAAACATCACATGCAATCAATATAAGTGATATGATATGGCCATCATCATCTTGTGCTTGTGATCTCCATCTCGAAGCACCGTCATGATCACCATCGTCACCGGTAGCGACACCTTGATCTCCATCGTAGCATCGTTGTCGTCTCGCCAACTATTGCTTCTCGACTATCGCTACCGCTTAGTGATAAAGTAAAGCAATTACATGGCGTTGCATTTCATACAATAAGCGACAACCATATGGCTCCTGCCGATTGCCGATAACTTCGGTTACAAAACATGATCATCTCATACAATAAAATATAGCATCACGTCTTGACCATATCACATCACAACATGCCCTGCAAAAACAAGTTAGGCGTCTTCTACTTTGTTGTTGCAAGTTTTACGTGGCTGCTACGGGCTGAGCAAGAACCGTTCTTACCTCGCATCAAAACCACAGCGATACTTCGTCAAATAGACTCCGTTTAACCTTCTCAAGGACGGGCGTAGCCTTTCAGTTCAACTAAAGTGAGAGAGCAGACACCCTTGGTCACCTTTAAGCAGCGAGTGCTCACGGCGGTGAAACCAGTCTCGCGTAAGCGTCTGGCGTAATGTCGGTCCGGGCGCTTCATCTCACAATACCGCTGAACCAAAGTATGACATGCTGGTAGGTAGTATGACTTGTATCGCCCACAACTCACTTGTGTTCTACTCGTGCATATGACATCAGCGCATAAAACCAGGCTCGGATGCCCTTTGTTGGGGAGCGTAGTAATTTCAAAATTTTTCCTACGATCACGCAAGACCATGGTGATGGCATAGCGCGAGGGAGAGTGTCCGTCCACGTACCCTCGTGAACCGAAAGCGAGGCGTTATATTACTTAGCGGTTGATGTAGTCGTGCGTCTTCACGATCCGACCGATCCAAGCACCGTTACTCGGCACCTCCGAGTTCTTGGCACACGTTCAGCTCGATGGCGATCCCGAGCTCCGATCCAGCAAAGCGTCGGGGAAGGAGTTCCGTCGACCTGACACGGCGTGGTGGCGATCTTGATGTTCTACCGTCGCGAGCTTCGCCTAAGCACCGCTACAATATGACCGAGGTGGAATATGGTGGAGGGCACCGCGACACAGCTAAGGAGCGATCCGTAGATCAACTTGTGTGTTCTAGGGTGCCCCCTGCCCCGTATATAAAGGAGCAAGGGGAGGGCGGCCAGCCCTTGGGGCGCACCAAGGGGGGAGTCCTCCTCCTAGTAGGAGTAGGACTCCCTTTCCTAGTCCTACTAGGAAGAGGAAGGGAAGGAAAGAGGGAGAGGGAGAGGGAAGGGGGCTGCCCCCCTCCTAGTCAATTCGGACTCCCCATGGAGGCGCACCACCTCTGGTGCAGCCCTCTCTCTCCCTCTTGGCCCAATAAGGCCCATAACTTCCCGGGGGTTCGGTAACCCCTCCGGCACTCCGGTTTTCTCCGGAAACTTCGGAACCTTTCCGGTGTCGAATATAACCATCCAATATATCAATCTTTATGTCTCGACCATTTGAGACTCCTCGTCATGTCCGTGATCACATCCGGGACTCGAACTCCTTGGTACATCAAAATACATAAACTCATAATAACCGTCATTGAAACCTTAAGCGTGCGGACCCTACGGTTCGAGAACTATGTAGACATGACCTAGAACTATTCTCGGTCAATAACCAATAGCGGAACCTGGATGCTCATATTGGTTCCTACATATTCTCTGAAGATCTTTATCGGTCAAACCGCATAACAACATCGTTGTTCCCTTTGTCACCGGTATGTTACTTTCCGAGATTCGATCGTCGGTATCCAATACCTAGTTTAATCTCGTTACGGAAAGTCTCTTTACTCGTTCCGTAATACATCATCTCACAACTAACTCTTTAGTTGCAATGCTTGCAAGGCTTTATGTGATGTGTATTACCGAGAAGGCCTAGAGATACCTCTCCGACAATCGGAGTGACAAAACCTAATCTCGAAATCGCCAACCCAACAAGTACCTTTGGAGACACCTGTAGTACTCCTTTATAATCACCCATTTACGTTGTGACGTTTGGTAGTACCAAAGTGTTCCTCCGTAAGCAGGAGTTGCATAATCTCATAGTTACAGGAACATGTATGGGTCATGAAGAAAGCATTAACATACTAAGCGATCAAGTGTTAAGCTAACGGAATGGGTCATGTCAATCAGATCATTCAACTAATGATGTGACCTTGTTAATCAAACAACAACTCCTTGTTCATGGTTAGGAAACATAACCATCTTTGATTAACAAGCTAGTCAAATAGAGGCATACTAGTGACATCTTGTTTGTCTATATATTCACACATGTATTATGTTTCGGTTAATACAATTCTAGCATGAATAATAAACATTTATCATGATATAAGGAAATAAATAATAACTTTATTATTGCCTCTAGGGCATATTTCCTTCACGATGAACATAAGTTCTCGGGTTAACAGCGGAGAGTATCTTCAAGGTCTTACAGTGCAGCGGGGCGATCATCGATAATAAGGGCCCTCGGTGAAAGTGATAACGAGATCCTAATGTTAGATTTGGTAAACTTCATTTAACCCGAATAGAGGAGAGATCAGAGGCCCAGAGTAAAGGTCGAGGAGTAAAAGATCCTACTACCACCCAACGGCGACGTGTGCCCGTAAGACACACAGCCATGTTAGTAAAAGTTTTGCAATGTCTAGACTCAACTTCGGCCAAGGAGTTGGAAAGGGGGATTCCTACAGGCAGTCGGCTCTGATACCAACTTGTGACGCCCCCGATTTAATCATACACTAATCATGCACGCAAATGTGTACGATCAAGATCAGGGACTCACGGGAAGATATCACAACACAACTCTACAAATAAAATAAGTCATACAAGCATCATAATACAAGCCAGGGGCCTCGAGGGCTCGAATACAAGTGCTCGATCATAGGCAGTCGTGGAAGCAACAATATCTGAGTCTGGACATAAGTTAAACAAGGTGCCATAAGATGGCTAGCACAAACTGGGATCTGAGATCGAAGAGGCGAGGCCTCTGCTCAGGATCCTCCTAAGCTACTCACAGTCGTCGTCGTGGGCTGCTGCGTAATGTGAGCACCTCCGATGTAGTAGTCGTCATCGGCGGTGGCGTCGCTCCTGGGCTCCATCGTGCAGTTGCAGCAATCGAGTAGAGGTAGGGAAAAGGGGAACAAGGCAACCGTGAGTACTCATCCAAAGTACTACTTAAGCAAGGAGCTACACTACATATGCATGGATATATGTGTAAAGGGCCATATCGATGGACTGAGCTGCAGAATGCGAGAATAAGAGGGGATAGCTAGTCTTAACGAAGACTACGCCACGGACACTGTCTTGCAGCAGTGAAGAGGGCAATCTGAAGTCCTCCAAGCAACATCACATAGCAATAATCCTACCGGCGATCCCTCCTCATATCCACGAGAGAAGCGACCACGGTTGTATCTGGCACTTGAAAGGGTGTGTTTTATCAAGTATCCGGTTCTAGTTGTCATAAGCTCAAGGTACAACTCCAAGTCGTCACATTACCGAAGATCACGGCTATCCGAATAGATTAACTTCTGCAGGGTGCACCATCTTACCCAAAGACGCTTGATCCCATTTGGCGGACACACTTTCCGGGGTCATGCCCGCCGCGGAAGATCAACACGTCGCAGCCCCACCTAGGCACAAGAGAGGCCAACACGCGGTCTAAACCTAAGCGCGCAGTGCAGGCCCATCGCCGACGAGCACACCAAGCACGTTGCGTCTGTGGCCGGAAGCAGACCTAGCCTAACAGCGTTCCAGTCCAATCCGTGGCGCGCTCGTCGTCGTGACGTCTGAAGTGCCGGTGATACCACGGCGCGGGATACCCATAACTACTCCCACGTAGATGGTTAGTGCGTATAAGCTCGTAGCCAACTCAGATCAAATACCAAGACCTCGTTAAGCGTGTTAAGTATCCGCGAGCGCCGAGCAGGGCAGGCCCACCTCTCTCCTAAGGCGGTCTCAACCTGCCTGCAATCGCTCCGCCACAAAGATCCATCCGGAGGGCCGTCGGGACAAAGGTCCTTTCAGCCCCCAATCCGTGAATCACTGCATGGTGCTCCACCGACCGACCCGACTTTAGTCTCCACATGTATCATGTATAAAGTATATAGTATATACCGTGATCACCTCCCGAGTGATCACGGCCCGATAATATAGCACGACAGACGGACAAGAATGTAGGGCGGAGATGAAAGTACTAGCATCCTATACTAAGCATATAGGATTGCGGTAAAAGTAACAACTTGATAGTAACAAGGACAGGCTATGCATCGGGATAGGTATAAGCGAAAGCGATAACATGCTACACTACTCTAATGCAAGCGTTATAGAGGAGAGTAGGCGATATCTGTGATCAAGGGGGGGGCTTGCACTGGTTGCTCGGCAAGGAGAATTCGTCGTCGGCGTGAGTCGATCACGAAGTGACATCGGTCTCGGGGTCTACGAAGAGAAGAGGGGAAGAAAGCAGTAAATATAAAGCAAACATAGCATCACAAAGCAGAACATGGCAATATGTTGTGCGGGAGTGACCTAACGTATGGCTACGATAAAGGTGAAGGGAAATCAGCAGGAATGTTTTCCGATTCACGGACATAATGTCGGATAGGCGACACGAGGGAATGTCAATGTTCAGCATTCTAGGGGCATGTGACAGATGAGCGGACCGCGTATTCGGATTCGTTGGATTTTTACGAGCAACTTTCATATAGAAAACATTTTCATCAGATTACGGTTTAATTTCTATGAATTTTAAAATTTAAACAATATTCGGAATTAATTATATTAATGAGAAAAGGAATATGATGTCGACATGGCGTAGGAATACGTCGGCGATCAACAATCTGGTTGTTGGTCAAAAGCGACAGGGGACCCACTGTCGACCTCTGTTATATGAGCTTATTTTAAACTAAGCGAGGTTAATTAGGTGATGGGCCCCACATGTTAGTGGCTAATTAGCTAAACTAATTACTTTTAATTATAAAAACCATTTTATTTATCATTTAAGCGGTGGGGCGGTTCGTCAATGGCCTTGTATGCCGCCATGTCGGCGTGTTGACTGGTCAACCCAATCCTTGGGCCCCTAAGGCCCTTGGCGATGAGCGAGGTCGGGCCCGCCCGACCACGTCGGCGGCGGCGGCGTCTCGCCGCCAGCGATGCTAGAATCTTGGCGTGAGCTACTCGGGCCTCGTCGGAAAACGCGCTAAAGGCGGCCGTTTAGCGTCTGGTTGGCACCGTTCAAACGCGCACACAATGCCGCGTCGGGTGGTGGTGGTGGCGCGCGCCGGGGCCCGAATAGCCATCGGCGGCGAAGCACGGGCGGCCAGGCGTTGGAATCACGTCGGGAATGGGCTAGGGGCACGGGAGGCGAGAGGAAGGGCTGGCGGGCTCCTAGGAACACCGATAGCACGACGGAGGGCTCGAGATGGGGGCCATGGCAGCGGTGGCCCTGACGGAGAGCTTCGGCATGGCGCGGGAGGGTGGCGCGACGGGGAGCAAGCTACAGGATGCGGTGAGCTAGGAGGGAGGAGGAGGAGGTTCAAGGGCTCACGGCCGTTGAGAGAGGGCAGGGAAGAGTCGAGGTGGCGGAGGCAGCGTCGGTGTCTGGCGGCCAGGCGGACGGAGGTTGAAGAAGGCGGCGTGTGGCGCTCTAGCGCCTCGAGCTCTTGCGGATGGCACCAGGGGGCATAGCGGATGATGGCGAGGAGCTACGTCATGGCGAATCTGGCGTGGTGGCGGTGGCCACGAGGCGGCACGACAGCCATGGCGGCCGTGGCGTTCGGATCTGTGATGCGGATCACGAGCGAGCGAAGAGAGAGGAAAGTGGGCGCTAGGGCTTGACCGCGAGGAGAGGAGGCTGGGCGCGACCTTATCCGAATGGGGGAAGCGGTGGATGTCTGCCACGGCGGCATCGGCGGGCAGGTTGGCTGGGATGGCTGCCACGCCCTCCTCTGCCTCCTGTAGCAGGAGGAAGGGGATGAGTGGGGTGTGGGCTGACCGGTTGTGGCCTGGTGGGCTGGCCAGCTGGGCCGTCTGGCCCAGTTGGACGAAGCGGTTTTTCTCGTTTTGTTGTTTTACCTTTTAGTTATTATACTTTTCTGTTTTGTTTTAGTTGCAGTTTATTTTTTTGTTTTAGTAAATTACCAAAGTGGCACCTAAATAGATTTTATAAATTATGCCACTGCCACAATAGTTTAATACTCATAACAATTTACTTTTGAAAATGTTTATTATCTTTAAAGCATTTAAATAATTGTATTTTCTACTGTTTTATTCGTTTTAGAGTATTTAAACATTTTATAAAAGTGTGGTTTCTCCACCATAATTACCTATGCATTATTTGGCTCACTCCGAACATTTTAGTTTTAATATTTGAAAACTTTTGTTGTTTGCCTATATTTTAAATTTGAATCTGAATCGTTTTGAACTAACACGAGTTTACCAACAGTAACCTAGGTGACGTGGCATCATTAGCGCAGGGTTACTGTAGCTTGATTATCCGGGCGTCACACTTCAGCCACCTCCTCCTTTGCTATCCCAGCTTCAACTTTGGCGAGGCGATAATCATCGTTCCCGTGGAGTCTTGCGACAAGCTAGCGAAAGTTGTCGAGAGCCACGTGAGCGCGCTGCTCGGGAAGTTCTCCTGCAGCAGAAATACTGAGCGTGGCGAGTTAGGCGATGGCGACGGTGACTCTTCCTCCTGAATCTTCTTTCTGTTGTCCTGAAGCAGACTGCCTTCGCCTCGCAGAGGCGTAAAACAATGATTTAATTTGTGAGATACTCAATGTTTGTAATGACTATTTGTGAACCGTGGGTTTCCTTTTCGTACTTGCTTTCTTTTTGCTTGCCTTTTTCTCTGTGTCGGCAGGACCCAACCCCGTGTGGGCCTCAGTCTGTTGGGGAACGTTGCAGAAAATTAAAATTTTTCCTACGGTTTCACCAAGATCCATCTATGAGTTCATCTAGCAACGAGTATTCAGATTGGATAGCATCTACATACCACTTTGTAGATCATAGCAGGCGTCGGAGTGAGCGTGGATGAGGTAGTCGAACTTGCGCGATCCAATTCACCGATGATCTAGTGCGAGCAGACGGCACCTCGCGTTCAACACACGTGACGGTCAGCGTGCGTCTCCTTCTTCTTGATCCAGCAAGGAGAAGGAGAGGTTGAGAAGATGGCTCCAGCAGCAGCACGACGGCGTGGTGATGGTGGAACTTGCGATATTCGGCGCAGGGCTTCGCCGTGCACTATGGAGGAGGAGGATGTGTTGGAGAGGGAGAGGAGGCGTCCGGGCAAGGTGCTGCCCCCTCCCTCCCCCTTTATATAGGTGCCAAGGAGGGGAGGGCGCAGCCTTGCCCCCTCCTCCAAGGGAGGGGTGCGGCCAAGAGGGGAGGTGTCCACCTCCCAAGGCACCTTGGAGGTGCCTTCCCCTCATGGACTCTCCCTTTTTCCACCCTAGGCGCATGGGCCCTTGGGGCTGGTTCCCCTTGGCCCATGTGGGCCTAGGCGCACCACCTAGGGCCCATGTGGTCCCCCAGGGCTGGTGGCCCCACTTGGTGGACCCAGGACCCCTCCGGTGGTCCCGGTACAATCCGATATCACCGAAACTTGTCCCGATGGCGAAACAGCACTTCCTATATATAATTCTTTACCTCCGGACCATTAGGAACTCCTCGTGACGTCCAGGATCTCATCAGGGACTCGAACAACATTCGGGTTACTGCACATACATATTCCTATAACCCTAGCGTTATCAACCTTAAGTGTGTAGACCCTACGGGTTCGGAGACATCTGAACATGACCGAGGCGGCTCTCGGGCAATAACCAACAGCGGGATCTGGATACCCATGTTGGCTCCCACATGCTCCACGATGATCTCATCGGATGAACCACGATGTCAAGGATTCAATTAATCCGTGTATCGATTCCCTTTGTCAATCGGTATTTTACTTGCCCGAGATTCGATCGTTGGTATACCAATACCTCGTTCAATCTCGTTACCGCAAATCACTTTTCTCGCATCGTAATGCATGATCCGTGATCAAACACTTTGATCACATTGAGCTCATTGTGATGATGCATTACCGAGAGGGCCGGTGATACCTCTCCGTCAGCGGAGTGACAAATCGATCTCGATCCATGTCAACCCAGCAGACACTTTCGGAGATACCGTAGCATACCTTTATAGTCACCCGATTCGTTGTGACGTTTGGCACACCCAAAGCACTCCTACGGTGTCCGGAGTTACGATCTCATGGTCTAAGGAAAGGATACTTGACATTGGAAAACTCTAGCAAGCGAACTATGCGATCTTATGCTATGTTTTAGGATTGGGTCTTGTCCATCACATAATTCTCCTAATGATGTGATCCGTTATCGATGACATCCAATGTCCATAGTCGAAACCATGACTATCGTCGATCAACGAGCTAGTCAACTAGAGGCTCACTAGGGACATGTTGTTGTGCATTATTCACACATGTATTACGATTTCCGGATAACACAATTATAGCACGAATAAAGACAATTATCATGAATAAGGAAATATAATAATAATGCTTTTATTATTGCCTCTAGGGCATATTTCCAACAGTCTCCCACTTGCACTAGAGTCAATAATCTAGTTACATTGTGATGAATCGAACACCCATAGAGTTACGGTGCTGATCATGTTTTGCCTTAGGGAGAGGTTTAGTCAGCGGATCTGCGACATTCAGATCCGTGTGCACTTTACAAATTTCTATGTCTCCATCTTGAACATTTTCACGAATGGAGTTGAGCGGCGCTTGATGTGCCTAGTCTTCTTGTGAAACCTGGGCTCCTTTGCAAGTGCAATAGCTCCGGTGTTGTCACAGAAGAGCTTGATTGGCCCCGACGCATTGGGTATGACTCGAGGTCGGTGATGAACTCCTTCACCCAAATTGCTTCATGTGCTGCCTCGAGGCTGCCATGTACTCCGCTTCACATGTAGATCCCATACGACGCTTTGCTTGCAAATGCACCAGCTTCTGCCCCACCATTCAAAATATACACGTATCCGGTTTGTGACTTAGAGTCATCGGATCGTGTCGAAGCTAAGCGTCGGCGTAACCTTTTCTGACGAGCTCTTCGTCACCTCCATAAACGAAACATTTCCTTAGTCCTTTTCGGTGCTTCAGGATATTCTTGACCGCTGTCCGGTGTTCCTTGCGGGATTACTTTGGTACCTTCCTACCAAACTTACGGCAAGGTTTACATCAGTCAGTACACAAGCATGGCATACATAATAGAACCTATGGCTGAGGCATAGGGATGACACTCATCTCTTCTATATCTTCTGCCGTGGTGGGACATTGAGCTGAGCTCAATTTCACACCTGTATACTGGTAAGAACCCTTCTTAGATTGATCCATATTGAACTTCTTCAATATCTTATCAAGGTATGTGCTTTGTGAAAGACCTATGAGGCGTCTCGATCTATCTCTATAGATCTTGATGCCTAATATATAAGCAGCTTCTCCAAGGTCCTTCATTGAAAACTCTTATTCAAGTAGGCCTTGATGCTGTCCAAGAGTTCTATATCATTTCCCATCAAAAGTATGTCGTCTACATATAATATGAGAAATGCTACTGAGCTCCCACTCACTTTCTTGTAAACACAGGCTTCTCCATAAGTGCATGTAAACTAACGCTTTGATCATCTCATCAAAGCGAATGTTCTAACTCGAGATGCTTGCACCAGCCCATAAATCGGCGTTGGAGCTTGCACACCTTGTCGACATTCTAGGATCGACAAAACCTTCGGCTGCATCATATACAATTCTTCCTTAAGGAAACCATTAAGGAATGCCGTTTTGGCGTCCATTTGCCATATCTCATAATCATAGTATCGGCAATTGCTAACATGATTACGACGGACTTTAGCCGCTACGGTGAGAAAGTCTCATCGTAGTCAACCCCTTGAACTTGTCGATAACCCTTAGCGACAAGCCGAGCTTTATAGATGGTCACATTACCATCCGCGTCATCTTCTTCTTAAAGATCCATTTATTTTCTATGGCTCGCCGTTCAGCGGGCAAGTCGGTCAAAGTCCATACCGTTTTCATACATGGATCCTATCTCGGATTTCATGGCTTCCAGCCATTTGTCGAATCCGGGCCGCCATTGCTTCCTCATAGTTCGAAGGTTCACCGTTGTCTAACAACATGATTTCCAAGACAGGGTTGCCGTACCACTCAGTGCGGGCGTGTCCTTGTTGACCTTGAATTTCAGTAGGAGCTTGATCGAAGCATCTTGATCATCATCATTAATTTCCTCTCTAGTCGGTGCGGGCACCTCGTAAAGCGTTTTCTTGAGTTTCGCCATTTTCCGGTTCAAGAGGTAACACTTCATCAAGTTCTACTTTCCTCCCACTTACTTCTTTCGAGAGAAACTCTTTCTCTAGAAAGGATCCATTCTTAACAACAAAAATCTTGCCTTCGGATCTGAGGTAGAAGGTATACCCAACAGTTTCTTTAGGGTATCCTATGAAGGCGCATTTTTCCGACTTGGGTTCGAGCTTTTCAGGTTGAAGTTTCTTCACATAAGCATCGCATCCCCAAACTTTTAGAAGCGACAGCTTAGGTTTCTTCCCAAACCATAATTCATACGGTGTCGTCTCAGCGGATTTCGACGGAGCCCTATTTAAAGTGAATCGGCGGTCTCTAAAGCATAGCCCCAAAAGATAGCGGTAAATCGGTAAGAGACATCATAGATCGCACCATATCTAATAGAGTGCGATTCTGACGTTCGGACACACCATTACGCTGAGGTGTTCCAGCGGCGTGAGTTGTGAAACTATTCCACATTTTCTTAAGTGTGTGCCAAATTCGTGACTCAAGTATTCTCCTCCACGATCGATCGTAGAAACTTGATCTTTCTATCACGTTGATTTTCAACCTCACTCTGAAATTCTTTGAACCTTTCAAAGGTCTCGGACTTGTGTTTCATTAAGTAGATATACCCATATCTACTCAAGTCATCGATGAGGTGAGAACATAACGATAGCCTCCGTGCCTCAACACTCATTGGACCGCACACATCGGTATGTATGATTTCCAATAAGTTGGTTGCTCGCTCCATTGTTCACGAGAGCGGAGTCTTGGTCATTTTACCCATGAGGCATGGTTACATGCGTGTCAAATGATTCATAATCAAGAGACTCTAAAGTCCATCTGTATGGAGCTTCTTCATGCGTTTGACACCTATGTGACCAAGGCGGCGATTGCCACAAATATGTGGGACTATTGTTATCAACTTTAACTCTTTTGGTACTCACACTATGAATATGTGTATCATCACGTCTGAGATTCATTAAGAATAAACCATTAACCATCGAGACATGACCATAAAACATATCTCTCATATAAATGGAACAACCATTATTCTCGATTTAAATGAGTAGCCATCTCGAATTAAGCGAGATCCGGATACAATGTTCATGCTCAAACTTGGCACTAAATAACAATTATTGAGGTTTAAAACTAACC
This sequence comes from Aegilops longissima, assembly GCA_021605205.1. Classification (NCBI taxonomy): domain Eukaryota; kingdom Viridiplantae; phylum Streptophyta; class Magnoliopsida; order Poales; family Poaceae; genus Aegilops; species Aegilops longissima. Next base: position 304,511,944 of record CM038680.1, read on the forward strand.
CGTGAGGTAAATGTAGAGGCAGCGTGTCGACGGCGATCACATCGACCTTGGAACCATTCCCGAGCGCAAGATCGTCACCTCGTCCTTCGCCGGTCTCCGTTTATTCCGCAGCTCCTGCTTTGAGTTACAAATGTGAGCAAGCTGCACGGTATCAAATACCCAAGAGCTACTACGAGTCTTGGTAAGGTACACATCAATTACATGTATATCACATATACCTTTGGTTTTGCCGGCCTTCTTGTCCGCTAAGTATTTGGGGCAGTTCCGCTTCGATGACCACTTCCTTGCAATAAAAACACTCGGTCTCGGGCTTGGGTCCATTCTTTGGCTTCTTCCGGCAACTTGCTTACGGTAGCGGCAACTTCCTTGCCGTCCTTCTTGAAGTTCTTTTACCCTTACCCTTCTTGAACTTAGTGGTTTTATTCACCATCAACACTTGATGTTCTTTCTTGATTTCTACCTCTGCTGATTTCAGCATAGCATATACCTCGGGAATGGTCTTTACCATCCCCCGCATATTGTAGTTCATCACAAAGCTCTTGTAGCTAGGTGGAAGCGATGGAGGATTCATCAATGACCGCTTCATCCGGAGATTAACTTCCGATTGAGTCAGCGGTTGTGCAACCCGGACATTTTGAGTATGTGCTCCTTGTGAGCCATTTTCCTCCATCTTACAGCTAAAGAATTTGTCGGAGACTTCATATCTCTCGACCGGGCATGAGCTTGGAAAACCATTTTCAGCTCTTGAACATCTCATATGCTCCATGTCTCTCAAAAGCGCTTTTGGAGTCCGGCTCTAAGCTGTAAAGCATGCCGCACCGAGCGAGGGAGTAATCATCATGGCGTGGCCAAGCGTTCATAACGTCTTGTTCTGCAGGGAGAATAGGTGCGTCACCAGCGGTGCTCTTAGGACATAATCTTTCTTGGCAGCTATGAGGATAATCCTCGGGTTCGGACCCAGTCCGTATAGTTGCTACCATCGTCTTTCAGCTTGGTTTTCTCTAGGAGCAGCGTTGAAGTTGAGGACTCGTTGGCCATTTGATCTACAAGACACATTGTAAATATTTAGACTAAGTTCATGATAATAAAGTTCATTTAATGAACTCCCACTTGAATAGACATCCCTCTACTAGTCATCTAAGTATTACATGATCCGAGTCAACTAGGCCGTGTCCGATCATCACGTGAGACGGACTAGTCAACATCGGTGAACATCTTCATGTTGATCGTATCTTCTATCGACTCATGCTCGACCTTTCGGTCTTACGTGTTCCGAGGCCATGTGCGTACATGCTAGGCTCGTCAAGTCAACCTAAGTGTTTTGCGTGTGTAAATCTGTCTTACACCGTTGTATGCGAACGTAAGGACCTATCACACCCGATCATCACGTGGTGCTTGAACGACGAACCTTAGCAGCGGTGCACGATTAGGGTGAACACTTTCTTGAAATTATTATGAGGGATCATCTTATTTACTACCGTCGTTCTAAGTAAACAAGATGCAAAACATGATAAACATCACATGCAATCAAATAATAAGCGTGACATGATATGGCCAATATCACATAGCTCCTTTGATCTCCATCTTGGGGCTCCATGATCATCTTGTCACCGGCTTGACACCATGATCCTCATCATCATGATCTTCATCATCGTGTCTCCATGAAGTTGCTCGCCAACTATTACTTCTACTACTATGGCTAACGCGTTTAGCAATAAAGTAAAGTAATTTACATGGCGATTCTCAATGACACGCAGGTCATACAAAAATAAAGACAACTCCTATGGCTCCTGCGGTTGTCATACTCATCGACATGCAAGTCGTGATTCCTATTACAATAGCATGAACATCTCATACATCACATATAGATCATTCATCATACATCACAACTTTGGCCATATCATATCACTAAGCACTTGCTGCAAAAACAAGTTAGGCGTCCTCTAATTGTTGTTGCAAGTTTTACGTGGCTGAATTAGGGTTCTAGCAAGAACGTTTTCTTACCTACGTTCAAACCACAACGTGATTTGTCAATCTCTATTTACCCTTCATAAGGACCCTGTTCATCGAATCCGATCCAACTAAAGCAGGAGAGCAACACCCGCCAGCCACCTTATGCAACTAGTGCATGTTAGTCGGTGGAACCGGTCTCACGTAAGCGTCACGTAAGGTTGGTCCGGGCGCTTCATCCCACAATACCGCTGAATCAAGATTGACTAGTAACGGCAAGAAGAATTGACAACATCTCGCCCACAACAAATTGTGTTCTACTCGCACAAGAAGAACTACGCATAGACCTAGCTAATGATGCCTTTGTTGGGGAGCGTTGCAGAAAATTAAAATTTTTCCTACGGTTTCACCAAGATCCATCTATGAGTTCATCTAGCAACGAGTATTCAGATTGGATAGCATCTACATACCACTTTGTAGATCGCAATAGGAAGCGTCGGAGTGAGCGTGGATGAGGTAGTCGAACTTGCCGCGATCCAATTCACCGATGATCTAGTGCCGAACGGACGGCACCTCCGCGTTCAACACACGTACGGTCAGCGTAACGTCTCCTTCTTCTTGATCCAGCAAGGAGAAGGAGAGGTTGAGGAAGATGGCTCCAGCAGCAGCACGACGGCGTGGTGATGGTGGAACTTGCGAGATTCGGCGGGGCTTCGCGTGCACTATGGAGGAGGAGGATGTGTTGGAGAGGGAGAGGAGGCGTCCAGGGCAAGGTGCTGCTGCCCCCTCCCTCCCCCCTTTATATAGGTGCCAAGGAGGGGGAGGGCGCAGCCTGCCCCTCCTCCAAGGGAGGGGGTGCGGCCAAGAGGGGAGGTGTCCACCTCCCAAGGCACCTTGGAGGTGCCTTCCCTCATGGACTCTCCTTTTTTCCACCCTAGGCGCATGGGCCCCTTGGGGCTGGTTCCCTTGGCCCATGTGGGCCTAGGCGCACCACCTAGGGCCCATGTGGTCCCCCAGGGCTGGTGGCCCCACTTGGTGGACCCAGGACCCCTCCGGTGGTCCCAGACAATACCGATATCACCGAAACTTGTCCCGATGGCAAACAGCACTTCCTATATATAATTCTTTACCTCCGGACCATTCCGGAACTCCTCGTGACGTCCAGGATCTCATCCGGACTCGAACAACATTCGGGTTACTGCACATACATATTCCTATAACCCTAGCGTTATCAACCTTAAGTGTGTAGACCCTACGGGTTCGGGAGACATGCGAACATGACCGAGGCGGCTCTCGGGCAATAACCAACAGCGGGATCTGGATACCCATGTTGGCTCCTACATGCTCCACGATGATCTCATCGGATGAACCACGATGTCAAGGATTCAATTAATCCCGTATACGATTCCCTTTGTCAATCGGTATTTTACTTGCCCGAGATTCGATCGTTGGTATACCAATACCTCGTTCAATCTCGTTACGCAAGTCACTTTTCTCGCACCGTAATGCATGATCCCGTGATCAAACACTTTGATCACATTGAGCTCATTGTGATGATGCATTACCGAGAGGGCCGGTGATACCTCTCCGTCAAGCGGAGTGACAAATCGATCTCGATCCATGTCAACCCGCAGACACTTTCGGAGATACCGTAGCATACCTTTATAGTCACCCGATTACGTTGTGACGTTTGGCACACCCAAAGCACTCCTACGGTATCCGGAGTTACACGATCTCATGGTCTAAGGAAAGGATACTTGACATTGGAAAACTCTAGCAAGCGAACTATGCGATCTTATGCTATGTTTTAGGATTGGGTCTTGTCCATCACATCATTCTCCTAATGATGTGATCCCGTTATCGATGACATCCAATGTCCATAGTCAGGAAACCATGACTATCTGTCGATCAACGAGCTAGTCAACTAGAGGCTCACTAGGGACATGTTGTTGTCTGTTATTCACACATGTATTACGATTTCCGGATAACACAATTATAGCACGAATAAAGACAATTATCATGAATAAGGAAATATAATAATAATGCTTTTATTATTGCCTCTAGGGCATATTTCCAACACAGTCTTCGCTGGAACGTCAGGTCACGATGCTTAGATAAGACCAGGAGGTGAGGGGCTTCGGGAGTTAGTGAAGGCTTCTGAGGCGCGATGCTCGGGAGCCCCCCTTTGACGCGCAAGCGGGCCACAAGGGTAAACGCTACCTGAGGAGAACTTGTACGCAAGAGGCTCCGGCGAGAGGCTCCGTCTCGGACGATGCGCGCCCGCAAGCTCGCACCTGGGTGTTACGCGAGGAGACCAGACACCAAGGGCCTTGGTGGAGTGACGTTGCACGGGAGTAGGCCCGCGAGCCAGAGCCTGTTCCCTTGGGTTTTTCAGCGCTGCTGGGACTGGCTCGAGCGCATGCACCGTATCCATCCCCCGCTCATGTGAAGCTCAGGGGGAGCCGCGAGTGTAAGCTGTAGAAAAGATGAGTGGCAGCCGTGATAGGCACGGGCCATCCTGAGGTTAGAGCATCCCGGAGGGCGCTTCTCAGTTGTTTATCCACCAGCGCGTATCATGGGGCTTCCACTTGGGTGTGGGTATGATTATTCCGCCAGCATGGAGCATGGGGCTTCCACTAGGCGTGGGTATGAGCTCTGTTTAAGAGTCTGTGGGCCTGTATGGCCCTGTCTTGTTCGTACGCGTGGGAGGCACGACAGAACTGGAGGTATTGGGCGTACCAGGCGATAAGCACATGACCCCGTTCTCTGCTAGCAGCTGAGTTACGTTGGGCTCTGGGCTATGATGAATTCTGCTGTGATCTCGAGAGGCGGCCATGCGGGGGAGCCTCGCGAGGGAGCCTTGGCAGTACCTGCATGTTTGCGGACCCGATGACGTGGGGGTGACGTGTGCCAGGCAGTCACCCCGAGACCATCGCATGCGAAGGTTGGACACCAAGGACCAATGGAGGTGACATGTACGGGTCCGGTCCGTCAGACAGAGCTCGGTCACTTGGATTTAGCGACGCTGCAGGGACGAACCCGAGCATAGACGTCGTGTCGGATTTCCTCATGGAATGATCACAGGAAGAGTCACCCCGTGCGCGGCACCCGAGGCAACGGAGCACCATACTCACAGTTGTATAACTTGGGTCGCGCCCTTACTGTCCTACTCATGATGGTCCCTTGAGGGGACAGGACACCAGGGACCCTTGGAGGTGACGTGCACGGGAGCTGGCCCGCAAGACAAAGCTCGGTCGCTTGGGTTTAGCAGCGGTGCAGGAAAGGACCCAAGCACAGGCGCCGTGTCCAGTCCCGGTCATGGGGCAGTCAAGAGCAGAGTTGCGAGGGTGTGGTGATCCAAATGGCGTCGAGGCACCAATGACACAACTTAAGCCAGCAAGAGAACTTCATCAAAGCAAAACCAGGTCTAGCACATGACCAAAAATGATATGGCTGCAGTGGAGGACCCTTACCAGCCTGAGGATGATGCAACCCTAGGGGGGACCGATGCCTCGCGAGACGCCAACGCGAGGCGCGCGAAGCGCTGGTAGGTGGCGCCGACATTCAGCAGACCGAAGGGCATGCAGACATAGTTGGTGGGGACGCCCCTGCTCCGGCCGACGCAAGATGGCCAGAAGATGTCCTGGGAGCCGGCCCTATTGAGGCCCGGAACGTCGACGCACATGCGCAGCTTGCTACCCGCATCTGGAACGGCAGCTGAACCGACGGGGCGCGTGGGACGCTCGCCACGCATGGCCCTTGCCTCCTGCGGCTTGTGAACCTCCTGGGTGATGAACTCTTATGCTCCTGGCGACTGACGCCTTGCTCCTTGCTAGTGGGGGCGCGCGTCGAAGCACGCCTCCAAGTGGTGCCCGTTCACCTCCCTCGTCACACTGGTCAGGTCAGACGCCCTCCAGTCGGAAGCCCCCAAACCTACCCCAAGGGAGGCGCTCCTTCCTATGCGGGAGGAAGGCACGCCCCGGCGGCCTGGGCGGAGTCTAGGAGTCACCGCTGCTTCAGGGCGGCTCTTGGGAAGGAGCTGCTTCTTCCTCGCGGGGGTGGCTTCAGGAGGCTCGACGACGTTCTCGCCGTCAGGGTCGTCGACCGCGGTGGCTCTATAGGCGTGCTCGAGGGGGCAAACCGCATCCTTCTCATCGCAGGCGACGGTAATGACGCCGCTGCAGCCAGGCATCTTGAGGACGTTGTAGCCATGGTAGGTGCTCGTAGATATTGTAGTTTATCCGCACAGCAATTTCAGCGAACAAGTTCGTGCACTTAAGGATTGTATCTTCAGCCATTTGAAGAGTGTCATCCTATGAATCTGCAAAGTATCCTACGTGTCGTGGTCACCTTCTAAAAAGAAAAGAAAATAGGAGAGCAGCAAAATTTCTCTATTGTTGGAAGAAAGATTCGCTAGCATGCATGTCGTCAGCAATTTGACAGAACAGTCACTCACTCATGCGGAAGCGTCGCCAGGACACGTACGACAAGAAGGTACAACCGAACACAAACTAGTCGAGCATGAGCCACTTGTGGCTGGTGTATCTATTCCAGCGATTTTTTGCATGACCAAGTTATGATCCTGAATGCTTACTCTTCACGTTGGTTAATGTTATCCATTCAGCAACCATCGACATCACCTCGTCTTCTTCGACGTCCATGATTTCACTCTCGGACTCGGAGCTCGAATCTGGCAAAGATTCTTCAAGAAGCATTAGCTTCACCGTCGGATCCATTTGCACATGATGTGAATCGTATGTTATATGCTTGAATCTATGAGCCCGTAAACTAAATCTACGAGAAAATGTCGGGGAAATTTACCTCTGGGCAAGATGCCGAGGTCGCATGGCGGAAGTGGTGACACAACTGGGCGGCGGGAAGAAGGCGCGGGGCTGCGATGAAGTGCGGGTGGTCTGGAAACGTCTCAGCGGAGGTGACAAAGGCCAAATCGGGTGCCCCGAACGTTGGATGTGGCACGATTAAACGATCGCGCGGGGATGTGGGCGGCGACGTAAGTGAAGGTGCTTCCTGAAATGTCCATTGCGGTTATATTTGGGTGGATGAGGACCACCATAACGCCTCGCCCAACCTCCCAATACGGATCTCACGGGTTAGATTTGGAGTGTACTCCAAAAATCATGGCGATCAAGGCGGGATGGCGACTTTTCTAGAGTGACATTTTAGACCAAAGTTGTCATGTTAGCGATTCATATGGCAATGAAGAGCATACGTCGACTCTGCTAGAGTTGCTCTAGGTGACATGAACACGTTCATTTTTAGAAAAATATGCATGTTTTCTCCATTTTAATTTTCTCACTTCCCCAATCTACATGTGGGAATATAGACACTCTGCACATTTCAAAATCGATTCGAAAAACCATACAAAGAAAAACAGAACCGACCACAATTTCATGGTTTTTCGTTTACGGTATGGCATGAAATCTAAAAACCATATACAAGTCGGGTTTTCTGGTATAAAATTTTGGTAACACGAAGAGAAGGTGGTTTAGAGGAGGCCTCTTTGTAGTGAAGGAATTCTTTTAGGAATAGCTTCGACATAGTTAGGTCCTCTTTGGATTGAATGGATTTTATAGGATTGATAGGATTTTTTTTTCCTATGGAAGCATTTCGGGTCATAGAAATGGGTTCACCAAAATTGTTATGGGATCCGCTCATATATTGTTTCATTTAGGATTTGTTTGATTCAAATGAATTTCATAGGGGTTGTTTTGGATTAGAATCCTTAGATATTTTTTGTATATAGGTCATTTGATTCGTAGGATTGAATCCTATGAAATTGTTTTGTTAAGGAATCACTTGAAGTAGATTTCATAGAAAATCTAGCATCCACTCCAATCTCTTGGAAAAATCATCTTATTTTTCTATGATGCAACCAAACAAACTCAAATCTTGTAGGATTCGAATGGGAATGACATTTCAATCTTTTGTTTTACCATCCCACGAATCAAAGAGGCTCTCGGTAGGAATCTAAACATAAGCTCAAATATAATTTTGTTTTTTTAAGAAGTCTCATGCGCTTGCACAGTATCTCACTCTACTCCCTCTCCTGAATCCTCCAATTTCTTGTGCAACATTCAAAAAGACATTATATAAAATTCCTGTATTTTGAACTCCCGAATTCATATAACATAGCAACTAAATATTACTACCTTCAACCTAAAATAAGTGTCACAGTCTCGAAGTAGAACTATTTTGGATCGAAGGGAGTAGTAAGTTTTAACTATTTCTACGGTAGGAGGTCGTGACTGGCTGGTGGGCCTCACCCGTCAGTGACATTGTATTGGACCCGAGACCCCTCCTACATGCAACAAGAACAAAGCCCCTCGGAATAATCCAAACGTTAGGCTGGTCATAGTGGGAGTAACATAGGTAGTAACATAGATGCCACATAAGCAAAAATGGTGAGGTGACAAGTAGTTAATGAGGAGAGAGGCAAATAAAGTAACATATTATGTTACCATCACATAGCGCTTCCCAATACAAAATGAGTGTATAAAGTAATAAATGAACACATCTATATTACCACACATATGACACTACCCACTATGAAGTTAGTAACATAGACTAGTAACATATGCATGTTACTAGTCTAAGTTACTCTCTACTATGACCAGCCTTACGGCAAAGGACACCCTGGACAAGCACGGCACACGCGCGTGGGGCCCACGCTTCAGCCAGCGGAGACAGTGCGCTTCACGCAGCTCAGCCTCCCAGGGCCACAAGGGTAACTTCCGTGCCGTGACAGCTGTATGCCTCGCGTCTTTAACACCCACTAAACCTCTTAAAAAAAGTAAAATTCCCACTATGGCCCTCACCAAGAATTCTCTCCGCTCCTCCACTTCACTCCCCGTTCTCCTTCGATCTCAATCCCCAAGTCCTCTTCTCCTCCTCCCCCCGCGTCGCAATCGTCTCAAATCCCGTGGCCACCGGTCTCTCCGCTCTGATTCCTCCGAGACTGATTCGCTCCAGAACCTATTCTTACTCTCTCGGGGGTAAAAAAACAAACCAGTCTTGTTTTCACAGTCCTGTCTTTGTCCCGTCGTAGCTTCCATCTCCATCGCTGCTGTGCTCGAGGTTGCTCCGTAGAGAGCTGTCCCGCCCGTGCGGGCTGGGCTCAGTAAATGCGCGTCCTTGTAGAGAATCCCAAGGTTTCCCGCGCCGAATCTCGTCCTTGTCCCCCCGAGTTAAGAGGTGGAGGTGGTAATTCTTCGTACGCGCGCCAATCTTTGCCGCTGTCGTGGATGACGAGGGGATCCTCCTGACTCTTCTCTCGAGCTTGCCTCCCACCCTCCCGGCTTTCCCACCACTCCTGGATTCCTGGCGGAGCCGTGGTGCCCATGGATTTCCTCTTATGCGTCTGCCTCCTCCAACTGCTGTTCTTGCGCTGTTCTCCGGTGGCGGCGCAGCAGCCGACGTCGCCGGCGAGGGCCCTAGACGCAATGCTGCAGGAGTACGCGTACCGGGCCCTCGTCCGGCCGCGCACCGGCCTTGTCTACAATGCCACCGTCCCCGGCAACCTCACCGGCGTCTCGGTGTCCGGGCTCCGCCTGCGCAGCGGCAGCCTCCAGAGGAAAGGTTTGTCCCAGTACTTCCACTTCGGCCTGCCCACCGGCGTCATCGCGCAGCCGCGCGTGGAGAGGATGGTGCTCGTGTACCACGACCTGGGCAATTGGTCGCAGCACTACTACCCGCCTCCCCCCGGCTACACCTACCTCGCGCCGGTGCTTGGGCTGCTGGCCTATGATGCTGCCAACCTTTCGGCAGTGGGGTTGCCGGAGCTGAACATTGTCGCGTCAGGAAGCCCGATTCTTGTACATTTCAGCAATGTCAGGGCGGCGCCGGCAGGCGGCCCAGCACCACGGTGTGTGTGGTTTGACTTGGATGGTGTGCCGCAGTTCCGGGACCCGGAGGCAAGCAACGTGTGTGCTACATATCGCCAAGGGCACTTCTCCATAGTGGTGAACTCCAGTGAGGTTGCTCCTGCTCCATTGCCACCAGGCGCAATTGCCCCGCCGATACCGGCTGCCGGAGGTCCTACCAAGGGGGGCTCGCAAGCTTGGAAGGTCGCCGTTGGCGTGGTTGGGGGTGCCATAGCATTGGGGCTGTTATCTTCAGCTCTCCTGTGTCTGGTGAGGCATAAAAGGGCCAAGAAGTTGGAGGTGATGGAGCGGAATTCAGAGGTTGGGGAGACATTGCGCATGGCGCAGGTTGGGCGGGCGCAAGCACCTGTAGCGCTGTGGACACGAACAAAACCGGTGATTGAGAGCGAGTATGCTGCATAGTTTGTTTTGGATTTTCTGCTGAGTTCAACCATCACTAACAATGCCCGGAGACATGGAATTTGTCCAATTGCCCAGGTTGAAGGTGGCAAGTGTTCCATCAGTCAGGGGTTGCTAATTACTGAAGTCAGGGCTCAGGTTCCGCCCTTGTGGGAAGGCATTCTTTTGGTTGGTTTATTTCGAAGGTTAATTTTCATGCGATGGCTATAATTGATGTTCATAGTTGCCATGTTCATACCAAGGAGCTCTGTTCATCTCCAAAGCAATGGAGAAGTGAATGTATCAAGTCAGATTTGGAATCCCTCAAAAAAAAAAAAAATGGGACGCTAGATTAGCGGTAAAGCTGGGTAACACTCACTGCAAACGACGTGGTTTTTATTGAAATTAGTTCTAGTTTGGGATCAGTTCCATTTTAGCACTGTTTGGTTTTCCTGTTCAGACACCTGTTTAGATGATTACATGACGATGTGCATGCCATTTTGGTAATTAGCCTGATAACTTATTTTTCATGGCTACTTGTTGTAAGATACAGTCTGTATGTGGTGTGAACTATCCGCTATCTTCTCGTTACAGTTCTTGTTCCGCAGTCTGTTGATGATTTGGTGTTATTGTCTAATTCCAAATTAATATGATACTCGAAGCTTACTAGGGTGTCATTATCATTTCCCTAAAAAAAGGTTGCATTATCATTGTTCAGAAATTAGAATCAACAATGCTGGAATAGGGCTATTGCTGACTGAAGATTTAGATGTCTGACGGTTTAAACAAGAGGCATTTTATTCATGGTATAATTCAGTACGGAATCATTACACAACTCTTCACTTTTAATTAATATGTACCCGGACTGATTTATGAAAGTGTAATTCTTGTTATGCTTTAACAATGTCATTTATCAAAGTATGCATTCCCAGGCCCTCTTGTCCCAAAATTTCTTCGGAAGTGGGCTTGAACATCCTCCATCTTGTGAGCTGGCTTCAGGTCATAGTACTTTCTGAGCATGTGTTTCATATATAGTACTATATACTTTGCACACGTTTATTCTTGTGTTGGAAGATTATGTAGTCTCGAGGAAACCGATGATTAGCTGTTGTCATAACTTAAATCATTACTGTATGTTTTAGCTGCCAGATGTGTGTTGCCAGTTGCCAGTTTCAAAGTTGAGAGTGCACATTCTTTATAGGTGCCCTGTTTTCAGTGGATGTGTTTGCTGAAGGTGTGTGGCAGAAGCAAACCGGAGTGCTGAATTGGTAGCACATGCTGCATCTGCAAGCAAATGCATCGGTTTATTCTGGAACATATATAACGCATATATGGAAGCGGTTAATCTGAGGTCGAGCTCATGTGAGCTTGGATGCACAGTAAAAAAGTGAAAACATTTTTTTTAATCTGATTTCTTTTGTGTAAACATTGACAAAAGTTTTGCTTGCTTGTGAAGTTTCATCAAAGTTTTTTTGTTGTAAACATAGTCAATGTTTGCTAAAAAAAATCTTAGTTTTTATTTTATTTTACTGTTTACCCGAGCTCATGTGAGCTCGAGCTGATATAGATTGCATGGAATGAAAATAGATGAGTGAGTGCTACAGGAGATATGCTCCTGCATCTATTAGTCAGCGTATGTGATACTATCGCTTGTTTTGAAACTATGCTGCACTGGGACCTAGACAAAAAGGACAAGTACTACTGGACTGGTTGGTAATACAGTATTTGAATGGAGGACTGGCTGTGATTTGGTGCCTTCATCCGTGTACAAGATTCATTTGTCCCTATTTCCTCTTCCAGAAGTATTTCTTTCTTGTCCTTTTTTTTAGAAGATTCTTGTCCTTCTTCTTTTCGGCAGATGGAACTTCAGATTTTCTTTCAATCTCAACATGATTTGAGCCCGACAGCCCCAAGTGAGCCCATGTAGTACTTCATGGGCTGCCCCATGAAGTACTCCATGAAGTATGTTATCAACATGGGCTGCCCATGCAGGCTACAAGCCGCGCGTTCTGGCCCAAATAAAAATCACAAATGAAACACCCTGCCATCTCTCTGTTGCCCTAAAAAATCCCTCAAAAAGGAAATCTCTCTGTCGCCTTCACAAAAAAAAAAGACTCTCTGTTGCCCTCAGCTTTTGCCTGCAGCTTCCATCCATACGTTTGAGAAATCTGTGTATTTCTTTTGAACGGTTGGTGTGTTCATCCTGCTCTATTACAGAAACTCGCAAGGGCACGTAAGTGCGGGGGCACTCACCTGTCAAACCCTGCCATTCGCTTGATTTGGCTCACGATTCACGAAGTAGATGAACCCGCACTAGGCACGGTAAGAAAGAAAATCCCTCAAAAAGCTTTAAGTTTCAATGATGAAACTTATCGTTTTCGCTTTAAAAAATGCTCAGTCTCAACAAGTTTCAGAGATATAATTTTAAGCAATTTTTTTGTCGGTCGTAGACACAAAATAATTGATTTTTATCGGTCACTCGTACTAAGTTTCAAACATTGGAACCTAGCATTTTCTTTTTCAAAAGTCGTTAAAATATACTCCCTCCATTCCTTGATATAAGGTTTATAGATTTTTGAAAAAAAGTTTGAAATATAGGGTGTATTGCGTTGCACCACTCGCTTGGATAAGTTTTTAAGGGATTTGATTACATTTCCTTATATAGGGAAAGCTCCTCTATTTTCTCATGTCAATTAGTCAGGTGTAATCTCGCCCAAAATTTGTGAAATTTTCCCTCCACTTGCGTTCTTTAATTTCCGTGCCAAAAACTATACACCCTATATTTAGGAACGGAGGGAGTATTCAAAATGGATCTTATTTAAAAACACTGGTCGCGAGAAACAAGAATATAAAAACAGAACTTAATTTAGTTTTTTTGATTAAAAGATATAGAACTTTAAAAATCGAAAGCCAAAATAAAAAGTTGGTACCAGATACCTGAGTGGCCTCGCACTTGGGTGCCGTAAATCCTCGTCCTGCTTTATTATACCACATGGCCGAGCCTCTGATAACGATCCATATTCCCATACTTCCTCCGTCCGCGAATAAGTGTACATCTAACTTGTGTCCCAAGTCAAAGTTTTAAGATTTTGATCAACTTTATAGAAAATAATAGTAACATATATAACATCAAATTGATATATTATCAAAGTACATTTCGAAACGAATCTAGTGATACTAATTTGGTGCCATAAATGCATTTACTTTTTTCTAGAAAGGTGGTTAAAGTATTAAGACTTTGACTTAAGACAAAATTTAGATGTACACTTATTCACGGACGGAGGGAGTACTCGATTGAACAGGAAGCGGATCGTCTGACGTACGGTACCCTTCCGTTTTGCCACTATGCTCATTGGGAACCTGGCACACATGTCAGTGGTCCAACGGCACGGAACGCCACAGCAGGGGAGCCGCCTCCGATTGAACATACACTCAGAAATCGTCACGTCTGGAGCTATTCCAACCACGTTTAAGTACAGTCATTTACGCAAAAAGGTAGTGTTGGAATTAAAGTTAATGATGACATAGGTCATTACTTCCAGACACATAAAGGCCTACGACAAGGAGACCCGATGTCCCCTATCTTGTTTAACATTGTGGTAGATATGTTGGCAGTTCTGATAGGAAGGGCTAAGGAAAATGGTCAAGTAGGTGGATTGGTGCCTCATCTTGTTGATGGAGGTATCTCTATCCTACAATACGCTGATGATACAATCATCTTTATGGAGCATGACTTGGCTAAGGCAAGAAATATGAAGCTGGTTTTATGCCTATTTGAACAATTGACCGGGTTAAAGATAAACTTTCATAAGAGCGAGCTGTTCTGCTTTTGGTAGGGCCAAAGATGAACAGGATGCTTATAGGCAATTGTTTGATGTGAGTTGGGAGAGCTACCTTTCTCATACTTGGGGATTCCTATCCACCATCGAAGGCTAACAAACAGAGAATGGAAGTGCATTGAGGACCGATTTGAGAAGAAACTGAGCTGCTGGAAGGGCAAGCTCATGTCATATGGAGGCCGTTAATCCTAATTAACTCGGTACTCACGAGTTTGCCGATGTTTCTTCTTTCGTTCTTTGAGGTACCAGTTGGTGTTAGGAAGAGATTGGACTTCTATAGATCGCGGTTCTTCCGGCAGGTGATGAGCTTAAAAGAAAATATAGGCTTGCTAAGTGGGACATCATTTGTAGACCGAAGGACCAAGGGGTCCAGTATTGAGAATCTCAAATTAAGAATAAATGCCTTCTTAGCAAGTGGTGTGGAAGCTTTGTCGAGACCGATGTGTGGGCACATATCCTTCAAGGCAAGTACCTCCAATAAAAACTTTGTCATGTGTCTCAGAAGGCCGATCGACTCGCTTTTTCGGAAGGGTCTCATGAAGGTCAAGCATGCATTCTTTAATAGGACAGAGTTTGTTGTTGGAAACGGCACAAGTACACGCTTCGGAGGATACTTGGCTCGTGACACACCCTTGGCTATCCAATATCCTCGTTGTATCGCATTGTTCAACGCAAGGAGGTGGTCGTTGCTTCGGTCTTCCAATCTACCCCTTAATATTCAGTTCGAGACGAGTGCTAGCGGGCAATCATTGGGAAGAATGGCTCCATCTAGTTAGGAGATCGATGGACATCCAGCTTTCTCAACAACCCGATGAATTGCGCTGGAAGTTGACTAAGTCCGAGTATTCACGGTTAAATCAGTGTATATTGATGTTATTAATTCAACTCCATTCCTACGCCCAAACATGTTTGGGATGTCAAAGTTCCTTTGAAAATAAAAGTGTTTATGTGGTTTGTTCATAAACAAGTAATTTTAACTAAGGATAACTTGATGAAGCGTAATTGGACAGACCTACTAGGTGTAGTTTCGCGATCGATGAAACTATTAAACACCTCTTTTTGATCGCTCACCGCCAAGGTATCGGCAGACGGTCCACATTGCTTTCAACATCAAACCACGAATTCTGTTAATGCTTTATTTGGACATGGCTTAATGGGTTTGAGCCTAACTTAGCGAGACATATTCGGGTTGGGGTTTGTGCTTTGTTGTGGACTATCTAGAACTGCAGAAACGATTTGGTCTTTAATGTAATATCATGTATACAATTTTTGCAGGTTTTATTCCTGACTACGGCTCGATCCGTTCAGTGGTCGCTACTCACCCGCACGGAGGCCGTGGAGCATTTGGTTATTGGGTCTATCCGTTGGGAGATGGTAGCTCGGGATATCTTCAACCGTTTGGATGGCGGTCATGTAATAGGATAGGCATTTAGTATTCCTACCTAGTTTACCCACCGGTTGTGGCATCTTGATGTGGCTAGTTGATGTATCTAGCTTCTTTGGGCTCTGTGTGAGCTTGTTCTTTTTTTTTCACTTTTAAGGACCTTTGGAACCACGCCAAGACTACTTTATTTTGTTAATAAGAGTACCGATATGCATCGATCGACGCAGGGCGCAGTATCCTTTTCGAAAAAAAAAACGTTTAAGCATCCTGAAACGAGACACATCAAGTTTGGGGCCGATCAAGAAGGACTGTTCTTGAAGTAGGAGTAGAGTAGGTCCGAAATGAAGCAACCCAGAATCTCTTTGTCTCATTCTTTCTCTCCCTTTTCTGGTTGTAAGTATGTATGTGAACTGAAATCACAAGCCCACAGATTTTGGACTTGTGAGCTGCTTCCCGGCACTTTGCTCCTAAGCCAAAAAGGGCTAGCTCCGATCCGCTCCAGAGCAGAGCAGCATACGGATGCATGTGGCCCCTTGGTGGCTGGCCTTGGATCCTGAGCTACAAAACAAAAGCGCAATCTTGGTTCCCACTCCATGATCGATCTTGACCACATGCAAAGGGACAAAGATGCCCAGGGGGTTCGATATAGCATCATCCAGTCCACACCACGCATCATGTAAAGAAGATACGTACAAGTTTGTTTGTTAATCTCAATCAGAGCATGCATGCATGCATGCAAGAAAAGTCTCGAATTAGCCACCGTACGTGAATCGTGATTTACCTTCAGCAGCCTTGACACTTAGAGAAATCAAATGAAACCTCATAGGCATTGCAAATTTGAAACCTTGAGGGTACCCTCCCACCTTCTTTATTTCAATTAGATGAACTAAGTTTTTAGAATTCACTTTTTTTTTTTTGAATTTTTAGTTCACTTGGTTAAACTAAACAGAGTCGGAGGGTATCTAAAGGCTTCAAATTTGCAACTCTAGGACCTCATAAGGGTATACATAGTCCATGGGACGGTGCAAACTTGGGTATGAGGGCATCTCCAAAGTGGACACCTGTTTCTTTCTATATGTTTGGACTGGTCAGTTCAAACATTCAACATAGATGTTCGTATTGGGTCAGATCAGTTCTAATGTACCAAATCCCCAGTCCGACCACAAACCTAGGGAGGATTAGTGAATTCTAGACACCTGCCACATCGGACTCCAATAGTCTGGACCCATCCAAAAACCTTGGATGCCACACGTGGCTTTCACTCCTCCCTGCCCGTAGACGAGGTGTCGCACCAGGTTTACTAAGATCGAGGAACGGTCGGGGACGAAGGCAGCGTCAATGTTGCCAGCACTCGACGTGCATACATGTGGACCAGCACGAATTTTACACCATGTCAAAGGGACTAGCAAAGGAGGCATCGATGACAATTGTGGTGCAAAACGGCATGGGGGTAGAGAGTGCGAATGTTGCCCACGGTTGTCCGAGAAGGCGAAGTAGTCGGTTAGTAGACGGTGGCAGCTGGTGACGAGCGTATGATAAACGAATACGACGATGTGACCGGTGAAACAAGAGATAACCTGTGTTGGAGTATGATGTTCGGCCCTCTTGCATAGTTCTAACTTTTGGAGCAATTGGCTGGAGCATGAGTTCCATATGGTATTGGAGGCAACAGGTGAGGAGTTTAAGACTCTGCCAACGCAATATTAAAAAAAATGCGGCCTACATCTTTCCCATGTCTAAGGACTAAAAATATTAGACGTAATGGGCATGTTGAAATATATTGCACACCTCTCTCATCAGTTTGGAGTTTTCGACAAATTGACTGGAGCATCAATATAGTAGCCTCAAGGGGGCACATGAGTTGCCTATAAAAGCACGACGACAATGCTCAAAATAGGCAAGGATGAACCCAATGACATGACGAAGACGCAGACAATGACGATCTTGTGACTAGGGAGGCGGCACAATGAATGCCAAGGTAGCTTCTGTGCCTAGGATGACGATCTTGTGCCTAGTGACATGTCATGGTACAGGAACTACCTTGGCATAGGGAGGCGGCACAAGATCGTCATCCATATGGAGTACGCTCTGTGAGTGTGTGCACCTATGGAGTGCATGGTGATTCATCATATCTGTGATCGTCATCCGTCATATGGAGTACCCTCGATACAGATACGAAGGGCACGACAGATGTGTGGAAATATAAAGTCGACATAATGCAACCTCTATATCCTTTCATTTTATTTGATTTTAACGTCATTTTATTAAAAAAATGCACGGGCAATTTAAGCTCAAATTGGACATACAAGGCATGTTTCAACATAATAAATTTATAGAAACTGTGATAAAATTATAACAGTGGACAAAATCCATCGCATTTACATATAATATGCGACTACAAATGTCGTCTAATGGTATTTAAAAAATAAGCAATGTCACCCCCTACCAAGACTACTTACAATACTCAATGGCTGGCGTTGTCTAGTCGTCATCGTCGTCCTCCACATAGGCATCGATGTCGGCAACCTCCTCCACCTCGGAGGAGATATCCCACATCCAGGCATAGAGGTCGAACTCAGGAGTGGTAACCTCGAGCACGACGTGGAATGGGTCATCGGGATCCATGATACGCCTCAAATGTATCTACTTTCCCAAACAGTTTCTCCTATTATTTTGGCCTCTAATTTGCATGATTTTAATTAAACTAACCCGGACTGACGTTATTTCAGCAGAATTATCATGGTGTTATTTCTATTCATAAATAGAAGTGCTCAGATTTGGACAGGGTTTTTTGAGAATTGTTTTAGAATATATGATGAATTAAAGAAAGAAGATGGACCAGAACACCAGGACTCCACACGGCCTGCTAGCGCAGCCACCCCCAAGGGCGTGCCCCCTGGCCATCGCCTTCGACGATTCCAGTGCCCAAGAATCCTATATATGCATAAAAAGTTCAAAGAAAATCACAGGCGCATTTTACAATGCGGAGTCACCGCCACCTCATTCCTTCAGAGATCCGAACTGGAGTCTGTTTCTACTTCCAGAGAGGGGGATTTGTCGCCATCTCATCACCAACCCTTCCTCAACAATAATTTCATGATGCTGACATCCATGTGTGAGTACTTCCTCGGTAGACACATGGAGCCATGGAGGTAGATGGGAATCGGATGAGATTTCTTATGTAATACTCCTTCCGTTCTTAAATATAAGTCTTTTTTAGATATTCCAATAATATAGTACATATGGAGCAAAATGAGTGAATCTACACTCTAAAATATGTCTATATACGTCTGTATGTAGTTTGTATTAAAATCTCTAAAAAGACTTATATTTAGAAATAGAGGGAGTAGATGTCAGATTTGTTAGGGCTTGATGCCTAGTATCTACTATGTTCTGAGTTTGATGTTGTTATTACTTTCGTATGCTTAATGCTCGCCACTAAGGTCTGAGTGTCACGATTTCATATCTGAACCCTCTATGTTTTCATGAATATATTTGTGTTCTTGATCATATCTGCAAGTTGTATGCACCTGTTATTGCTCTAAACCCTGGACCCAAAGTGACAACAACTGGGATATCGACGTGAATGACTTTACCTCGAGGATTACATGTATTCAGCATATATATTAATGCTTTGATCCGGATCTTTTTTAAAAGGAGCGACATTCCATTATGATTCCACTGCCACGGGAGGGTAAGGCAAAAGTGTTGGGAAACGTTGCATGGAAAACAAAACAAAAAATCTACGCACACGCAAGATCTATCCATGGAGATGCATAGCAAAGAGAGGGGAGAGTGTGTCTACGTACCCTCGTAGACCGACAGAGGAAGCGTTTAACAACGCGGTTGATATAGTCGAACTTCTTCGCGCTCCAGCCGATCAAGTACCGAACGTACGACACTGATAACCCACAAGTATAGGGGATTGTAACAGTTTTCGAGGGTAGAGTATTCAACCCAAAGTTATAGATTTGACAGAAGGGGAGCCAAAGAATATTTGAAGGTATTAGCAGCTGAGTTGTCAATTCAACCACACCTGGACATTAATTAGCTGCAGCAAAGTGATCAGTAGCAAAGTAGTTTGATAGTTTTGATAGTAATGACAGCAGCAACGGTAATAGTAACAGTGATAACAGTAATTTGTAGCAAGTGTAACAGTGATGATAGCAGTAGTAACACAGCAAAATCAATAAGGAGAAATTCGTAGGCATTGGATCGGTGACTTGTTGGATGATATTCATCATGTGACAGTTATAACCTAGGGCGATACGACACTAGCTCCAGTTCATCGATATAATGTAGGCATGTATTCCATAAATAGTCATACGTGCTTTATTAAAAGAACTTGAATGACATATTTTGTCCTACCCTCCCGTGGCAGTGGGGTCCATATTAGAAACTAAGGGATATTAAGGCCTCATTTTAATAGAGAACCGGAACTGAAAGTGCGTTATATCGACTAGAGGGGGGTGAATAGGCGATTTTTATGAATTCTTCACTGAGGAATTTCAGGGTGAGGAAATTCCTAAGCGAAGAAACTACTTGCAGCAGAATAAGTACTCAGATGTAAACATAACGGAACACAAGCATGGTCATCATGATGAAATGAAGACAAGCACAGAGTACAAAAAGCGTAAACACAGGATAACACAGGATAAAGACAAACAGACTGAAGAAATTGAGCTGAGGAAATTGAGAAAGTCTTCAGTCAAAGTCTTCAAACAGATATGGACAAGCACATAACAACTATAATGAGGAAATGAAAGAGTTGAGGAAATAGAACCAGTAAGCTTGGTGAAGACAATGATTTGGTAGACCAGTTCCAACTGCTGTCTCAGTTGTACGTCAAGTTGGAGTGGCTAGGTATTTAAACCTGAGGACACACAGTCCCGGGCACACAGTCCTCAGCGTATTCTCCTTGAGCTAAGGTCACACAGACCTCGCCCAATCACTCGTGGTAAGTCTTCAGGTGACTTCCAAACCTTCACAAACTCGGTCACTCGGCGATCCACAATTTCCTCTTGGATGTCTAGACCATGACGCCTAACCGTCTGAAGAAGCACAGATCTTCAAAGGTAACAAGCGCCGGATCCACGCAGGATCAATCTCTTGATGATGCTCAATCACTTTGGGTTTGTAGGTGTTTGGGTTTGGGTTTTCTCACTTGATGATTTTCGCTCAAAGTCCTCGGAGGATGGGATGCTCTCAAATGACAAGTGTTGGTTT
The DNA here is from genome assembly GCA_021605205.1 of Aegilops longissima. Lineage (NCBI taxonomy): Eukaryota > Viridiplantae > Streptophyta > Magnoliopsida > Poales > Poaceae > Aegilops > Aegilops longissima. The sequence continues at coordinate 304,532,622 of CM038680.1, forward strand.
CTCTCTGAGCAGCCTACCAGCTAGTGGTTGTAGGGGCGGCTATTTATAGCCTAGGAGCAGCCCGACATGATAAGACATAAATGCCCTTCAATGATATGACCGTTAGGTGGGTAGATATTTTGGGACAACTGGCGCGTAGCACAACAACGGTCGGATATTTGAGGCTCAAATTCCTCAGGGCTATCATGTTCCTCACTTGTAGGCAATCCAGATGGCGAATTCCTAACCCTCGGTCGAACAAATTCTCAGAGACCATAAGAACTTCGTCTCTCACATCAAGAATATGACTGAATCAGTATGAGATTTTCAATGGCTTCACTCAAGGGATTGGTAGGTGTAGGATTTTGAGTTGAGCATCACTTGAAATTTTTCCTTAGTATTTCTCGACCCCTTTAACAAAGACGGTGTTTCCTATGACTCGAGAAATACAAAATGAAACTACGAAAACAAAAGTCTTCACGCTTCATGTTCCTCGAATGAATACCAAGTCTTCAAGGTCACAAGAATTTCTTCACTTTCAAAGTCTTCTGAAAGTCTTCAGAAATCCAAAGTCTTCAGTCGAAGAACTTCATTTTTAGGGGTCGACTTTCTCTGTAAATATCAAACTCCTCATAGACTTATAGACATGTGTACACTCATAAACACATTAGTCCTTTAACCTATAAGTATTCAATACACTAAAATCACTAAGGGGCACTAGATGCACTTACAATCTCCCCCTTTTTGGTGATTGATGACAATATAGGTTAAGTTTTCAACGGGGATAAACATATGAAGTGTAAATACTGATATTGAGGAATTTGATTGCAAGATAAAGAAGAACTCCCCCTGAAGATGTGCATAGTGAGGAATTTACTTTTGAAGCAATGCACACTTGAAGAGTAGAATCATGGAGATCTCCCCCTATATCTTGTAATTCATACACGCATTTAACATAGATATGAAGAATTTGAAATGCATGATGAAATATGGTGACTGATGTAATTCAGCATGCGTGTATTAACATTAATGAGGAATAAGCATGCAGAAAAACACAAAAAAAGTATCAGGCCACCATAGAGTTTAAGTTTACAACTCGATCCAACAAAGTTTCAGAAGAACGAGAGTTGTAACTTAGCAAAAAAACACCCATATAGATAGATCCGCTTGAACACTAACTCAAATTTCTCCCCCTTTGTCATCGAATGACCAAAAGGATCGAAAAATGAGGACTAACGCCCCTAAAGAATATCATGATGATGAAGGAGCACCAGTGTTGTTGGGTTGTTTCTTGTTGTAGGGCCTGCCGCAGTGTCGTCCAAGTCTTCATGCTCGTAGGTTTCGCGCGATGAAGAATATGAGCTGGCCACCAAGGAAGGAACTTTGACCTTCTTGTATTTCTTTGGTGGAGGTGCAGACCAGTGAAAGTCCTCCTTGAGACCCATTTGCTTCAGATCTTCTTCAGCATACAGATGAGATAAGATAGCCCAGGTCCGACCGAAGACTTCATGGAGGTAGTAATGGTTTTTCTTCACTACATTATGTGTAGCAGTCATGTTGTGAAGAATAGAACCAAACTGATGCTTAACCCATTTATGGTTTCGATCCACCTTCTGGTGAAGACTAAGAAGCAGCTCGCGGTCAGTCATCACTCGAGGAGCTGTGGCTTGATGATTTTGCTTGGATGCATTTGCAGCAGAGTCATGAGTGGCAGAGTCATCATTGGTGGAATAAGATGCAACTTTTCAAAACTGGCCATCCAATGGACGAATGCCTTCATCAATAATTGCAGGTGCCTTGCCCTTTTCATCAGCTGAGGAATACGTCCGCTTGAGGACTTCAATTGGGGGCAAGTAGCTGAGGTGATTCTGAAAATCAGCCTTGTAGTTGAGTGAAGACCTTGTTCTGAGGAATCGCATAATCCAGGGAGCATAAGGCTTCAACTCAAACGGAGAGAGTGCAACATTGGCCAGAGTCCTCATGAAGAAATCATGAAAATTGACAGGAATGCCATGCATGATGTTGAATAGCAGATTCTTCATGATGCCAACTACTTCTTCATCAGACGAGTCGTGACCTTTGATAGGACTCATTATCTTCATCGGAATGCGATAGACTGTTCTTGGCACATATAGCAATTCCTTCACGAGGAATTTGGTCCTTGGGGCTTGACCGGGCTTCAGAGGCTTCATAAGCAGTTGCATGTAATGAGAAGTGAGCTCAGGCTCTTGGTACAGGCAATGAGCACCTTCAAGGGGAGGACTGATTGGCAGGGCATGAAGTAATTCAGAGGCCGGTGCTTTGAAATGGGTGTTTTCGGTCATCCAGTCCGAACCTGTATTCACATCACAAGATCTCCTGTGATGTGTAGCGCTATGTAGAACTGAAGAATAAGTTCTTCATTCCAATCAACAATGTCAGAGCAAAAGTTGAGGAGGCCTGCGTCATGAAGCACGCTGAGGACAGGTGAGAAGCATGGCAGTGATTCCATATCCACATGAGGAATATACTCGTGGTCGAAGACTTTGTCCTTGTTGAAGCGCAGTGAAGAATAGAAATTGGCCTGGCTGGCAGTCCAGAAGCGCTTCCTTCTAAGACGAGTAGAGTCATAAGGATTATAATCAGTGAAGAACAGATGCTCGCCGAAGAAGTCACCAGCCTTGAACTTCTGCTTCTTCGAGAAGGGATCCTTTGGCTTGGGCTGAGGAGTATCAATCAATTGCATCACCACCTCAGGAATCACAATCTCAAGATCCACAGGCTGAGGAATTTCAGGTTCTTCTTTAGTGACAGCCTGGGTCTTCAATTCTTCATTTACATTTTCTTCAGCACTAGTGGCTGGAATGTCTTCATGGACAGATGGGGTTGCACGTGGTTCTTTAGATCCCATTTGTACTTCAGTAGTGGCAGGGGACTGAGGAATTTGTTGCAGAGGTGTGAACAGAGGAGAATTGGGGTGCTGACTTTCCCAAAAGTCATCATTCATCACCGGAGTAGTGCTTCCAATGTCCACATCTTCCTCTTCTTCGCTCATTTCTTCAATGCTGGCCTCTTCAGCAGTGAATTGAGGCATGTGCGATGAGACTAGTGGGGTTGAAGGGATTGCATCCACTTCAATTTCTTCATTCAACTGCTCTGACGAAGCAGCAGAAGGAATGGCATCATCTGATCCACTTGGGATCTCATATTCTTCATCAAAAGGAACAAGGTCCTTTGATGGCATTGTTGTGATAGGAACAACATCAATTGGGTTGTCGAATGAGCTAGTCAATGGCTTCATCTTCTTCGGAGCTGAAGAATCTGATGAAGTTGATGTCTTCCTTTTCTTCACCGTTGCACACTCTGCAGCCTTGGTCTTTTTCACATCTGATGCAGATGGAAGGGTTGGAGTTGGGGTAGGTGCAGGAGGAGCAGAGGAATTTGGTTGAATTTCTTCAGGCACAACTGATGTAGTTGCCCTGACTTCTTCATTTTCTTCAGGCACAGCCATTGAAGCTTCAGCTGTCCTGACATTTTCTTCAGGCGCAACACTAGTGGTTTCCCTGGCAATTTCTTCAAAGAATTGAATGCGTCTTCAGCCCTGGTACTCTGAAGTTTCTTCAAAGACTGAATGTCATCGGTGGTCTTGGTATTTTCTTCATCGGGTGAGCAGATGCCTCACCGAGGATTTTCTTGTTGCATTGGGGCTGCAACATTGAAGTGAACTTTTCAGTCAAATTCACAAACCTGACTTTGGCTCCAAGCCAGTCAGCACAGTACACGTCAAATTCATTGTAAGTGCATCTAGTGCCCCTTAGTGATTTTGGTGTATTGAAGACTTATAGGTTAAGGGTCTAATGCGTTTATGAGTGTACACAGGTCTATAAATCTATGAGGAGTTTGATATTTACAGTGAAAGTCGACCCCTAAAAATGAAGTTCTTCAACTAAGGACTTTGGTATTCTTAAGACTTTCTAAAGACTTTGAAAGTGAAGAAATTGGTGTGACCTTGAAGACTTGGTATTCATTTGAGGAACATGAAGCGTGAAGACTTTTGTTTTCGTAGTTTTGTTTTCTCTTTCTTAAGTCATAGGAAACACCGTACTGTTAAAGGGGGTCGAGGAAATACTAAGGAAAAATTTCCATGTGATGCTCAACTCAAAATCCTACACCTACCAATCCCTTCGAGTGAAGCCATTAGAAATCTCATACAGTTCAGTCAATTTCTTCAGTGACAGAGATGAAGTTCTTCTGGTCGCTGAGGAATTTGTCCTGACTGAGGAGTTAGGAATTCTCCAGTGCGGATTGCCTACACAGTGAGGAACATGATAGCCCTGAGGAATTTGAACCTCAAATTTCCGACCGTTCTTGTCTTCTTGCCATTGACTGTCCCAAAATATCTTATCTACCTAATGGTCATATCATTGAAGGGCATTTATGTCTTATCATGTCGGGCTGCTCCTTAGGCTATAAATAGCGCCCCTACAACCACTAGCTGGTTGGCTGCTCCGAGAGAAACCGACACTTGTCAATTGAGAGCATCCCATCCTCCGAGGACTTTGAGTGAAAATCATCAAGTGAGGAAAACCCAAACCCAAACACCTACAAACCCAAAGTGATTGAGCATCATCAAGAGATTGATCATGCGTGGATCCGACGCTTGTTACCTTTGAAGATCGTGCTTCTTCCAGACGGTTAGGCGCCATGGTCTAGAGCATCCAAGAGGAATTGTGGATCGCCGAGTGACCAAGTTTGTGAAGGTTTGGAAGTCGCTCAAGACTTACCACGAGTGATTGGACGAGGTCTGTGTGACCTTAGTTCAAGGAGAATACTGGCGAGGACTTGGTGTCTTGAGCTGCGTGCTCGGGGATCGGGTGTCCGGACTGTGTGTCCTCGAGTTTAAATACTCGGCCGCTCCAACCAGACGTATAACCGAGACAGCAGTTTGAACTGGTCTACCAAATCATTGTCTTCATCAAGCTTCTGGTTCTATTTCCTCAACTCTTTCATTTCCTCATTCTTGTGTGAAGTGCTTCATCATATCGTGTTTGAAGACTTTGACTGAAGACTTTCTCAATTTCCTCAGTTCAATTTCTTCAGTCTGTTTATCTTCATCTTGTGTTATCCTGTGATTACACTTTTTGTATTCTGTGCTTGTCTTCATTTCATCATGATGACCATGCTCGTGATTCTCGTTATGCTTACGCCCGAGTACTTATTCCGCTGCAAGTAGTTCTTCGCTAAGGAATTTCCTCACCGCAAATTCCTCGTTGAAGAATTCATAAAATCGCCTATTCACCCCCTAGTCGATATAACGACTTTCAATTGGTATCGAGCAAGGTACTCCCTTGTTACGTGTGATTTTGGTTTAACCTTTGGAGTTTTAGTTATGTCGACCGTAGGTATGATCAAGGTCTCGCTGGCTGTCCTACCTTCGATGGGACAGACTACCCCTCATCGAAGAATAAGATGCGAATGCATCTTGAGGCAATTGATAACGATCTCGGTATGTTATGGAAAATGGTGTTCCCTGTCTCACCCTCTTTGAACGCTACCGATGTGAAGAGATTCAAGCAACTCGATTCTCAAGCGAAGAATATCATATGTGGCCATCTGAGCAAAGGACAGTATGGAAGAGTGAGTGCTTTGGAAACTGCTAAGCTTATATGGGATAGGCTGTCCAAAGTAAATGAAGGAGTCTCAACTCAGCGTGACTCTCGAGTTGATGTTCTTCAATCTCTTTAACCGCTTCAAAAGACTCGACAATGAAAATGTTCAACAAACCTTCGATTGCCTCACTGACATCTCAAATGAGCTTCAAGCGCTTGGTGCCACTGACATCATCGACCATGAGGTGGTGAAGAAATTGTTGAGATCACTTGATTCCTCATTTGATACTCTGGCATTGATGATACAAGAACGTGTTGATTACAAGTCACTTGATCCCGCTGATATCCTCGAGAGGCTAAATACTCATGAGTTCCAGTTTGCTGAAAACAGAGATCTCTATGGTTCGAGCTATGGTAGATCACGTGCCCTGATGGCCAAGGCAGTGTCTGAATCTGAATGTGAAGATTCTGGTAGCAGCCTTGGTGATCCTGAAGAATTGAGCCAGGAGCTAGCACTGCTCGTGAAGAAGTTCCAGAAGTTCTCAAGATGTGGTTGCTTTGGAAAATCCTCAAGGAGCAGTGATTCCTCATCCAGTGACTATAAGAGAAGGCTATGCCACAAATGCAAGGAACCTGGTCACTATATTCAAGATTGTCCTCAGTGGGAAAAGAAATTAAAGAAGAAGAAATACAAGGATTACAGTTCTGATGACGCTAAGAAGAAGAAGAAATCGTCAAAATCTTCATCATCAAAATCCTCGAAGTCTTCATCTGACAAGAAGAGAAGCTCCAAGAAGGCTCTGCATTCATTGGCAAGGAAATGGACTCGAGGCTGAATCGAGGAACATGAGGAAGAGGAGGCATCCGAGGAGTCCGAGTCCGTGTGGCGAAGTCTGCTCTCGCCATCGCATTCGTCGACAAGTCTATCTTCAACTCAAGAAAATGACCTCACCAACAAGGCTGATGAAGATAATGATGACTACGCTCCCACCTATTGCTTCATGGCAAAGGGTGCCAAGGTACTCAAATATACCTCCTCTCAATCTAGTGAGAATGAATCTGATGAAAAGCTCAAGCCCAGCTACTCTAAACTTGCTAAGATTGCTGTAAAACAACAAAGGGCTTTTGAAAAGGTTCAAAACGTGCTAGACAAAAGTGATGATATGTTGGGTGAAGAAATGGATCGCACTAAAGCCTTGACTGAAAATCTTAAGAGACTTAAGTCTAGGTTTGACAGTCTTCAAGATCATCATAACACTCTCTTATCTGATCATGAGAAACTTTCTTATGAATTTCTTCAAAGAAAGCAAGATCTTGAGAAGCTATGAGTGAGTTATGAAGATCTTCAGAAGGAGCGCGATTCATTACTTGCTCAACAAATCAGCGCGACTCAGGAAGAATTTGTTCCTCCATGCTTAAAATGCATTGAACGTGAATCTGCTAATTCTTCACCTGAATGTTCAAATGCTTCAATTGTTACAAATTCTTCACCTGCCTCGTATCACTAATTCCTCATCCGAGGACATTGCTAGTATCACCGACAATGCAGATCGAAGGAATTGTACATGACAGCATGTACAAAAGCCTCAAAGGGCATCGACTCTTTGTGATGTGCTTAAAAGTAGATCCTCAACAGAACCCTAGGAAAGAGGGTATTGCCTTTGAGAGGAAAATCAATGCCGATGGTACATATTGGAAGCCCGAGCAAGTACCCCAAAACCTCATGGGTTGCTGCAAAGGGACCACCAGTTGATCCATCTAACTTATCTGGCTTTACATGTGAATCTCCTCATTCTTCTGATGAGTCATTTGGCTCCAACTATAAACTGTTCAAAAATCAGAATGGTGAAGTATTTGCTACATATGTTGGCACTAATCTGCAGAACGGTTCCCTATGAAGAAAATCTGGGTTCCCAACAGGTGCCTTGAAAGTCTTGGTGAATGTCCTCATGACACCACCGTGAAGAATAGGAACCCCAGATCAAACTCTTCATATGGACCAAATTCTTCATATGGATCCAAGTCCTCATACGGACCAAATTCCTCATATGGATCAAATTCCTCAAAAGGATCAAAGTCCTCACATGATTATCATCATGCTAACAACTCTGTTTTTGCAGGTAGAGCTAAGGGCTATGAATATGTGCATTATTCCTCAAACCATTATGTTCATAAGTCCTCAAGAATTTCTCTGCTTATTCATATGCTTACCCTAACCCCTATTATGTGAAACGAAATGTTCTGGCTTCTTTGCCACCATTCTCATATGGAGTGATGAACTCTTTGCCACCCCTTCAGATGTGGGTGGTGAAGAAAAAGAACTAATCTCTTCTGCAGGGTCGGTCTCCGCACGTGCTTTAACGTCTCAAGAATTTTTTGGGGCCCGACAAAAATGCTCGAAAGGACGCAGCTAATCATGAAGAAATGAACTTTCATTTCACACGCCCTCCTACCGCCATATCTGTTTTATCGCTTGATGAAATTCATCGATGAATTTGATATCATATTCTTCCGATGAAGTATATGAGTTCGTAAGCTACTGCACTGATTCATCTGCAGGATGATCAACCCAAAGCCACTGAGTGGGTCCTCGATAGTGTATGTACAAATCACATGACTGGTGACAAGAATCTATTGATGGATGCTCCCTTATCACCATCGCATCTGAAGCATATCATCTTCGCTGACAAAGGCAAAAGTCGGGTATTGGGTCTAGGTAAGGTTGCGATCATAGAGGATCGACACATGGACAAAGTCATGCTTGTTGAGTCCTTAGGATACAACCTTATGTCTGTCTCAATGCTTTGCGATCTTGATATGGTTGTTGTCTTTGGCAAGTATCGTTGTGTTGTGGTTATGGAAGCTGACAATTCCAAAGTCTTCGAAGACTTTAGGAGAGGAGACTTGTATATTGTTGATTTCTCTACAGGACCGCAACCAGCCGTGTGCCTACTTGCAAAAGCTTCAGAAGGCTGGCTATGGCATCAACGACTTGGTCACGCAGGCATGAGGAATTTGCACACGCTTGCGAAGAAGAAGCATGTCATTGGCATTGAGAATGTCAAATTCCTCAAGGATCACTTGTGTGGAGCCCGTGAAGCTGGAAAAATGACCAAGGCCAAGCATCCGTGAAGACCATCATGACCACTACTCGACCATTGAATTGCTTCACATGGACCTCTTTGGTCCTAATCATTACTCGCAGATCACTAATGATGCATCTCTATACGGCTTTGTTATTGTTGATGATTACTCTCGTTACACATGGGTACACATTGTTACTTACAAACATGAAGTGCGTGAAGTCTTCAAACGATTTTCCTCGAGGGCTTCAACCAACTTTGGTGTGAAGATCAAGCACATCGGGGAGTGACAATGGAACTGAGTTCAAGAATTCTGGTCTTGATGACTATCTTGATGAACTTGGTATTACTCATGAGTTATCTGCTCCTTATACTCCTCAAAGAAATGGCGTCGTGGAGCGCAAGAACAGAACCCTTGTTGAGATGGCTCGCACTATGCTTGATGAGTACAAGACGCCTCGTCACGTCTGGATTGAAGCAATTTACACTGCGTGCCACATCATCAACAGGGCATATCTTCACAAATTCTTCAAGAAGACTGCCTATGAACTCCTCACTGACAAGAAACCCAATGTGAGTTATTTCAAAGTCTTCGGTGCTAAATGTTGGATTAGAGATCCTCATCACAACGCTAAATTTGCACCGAAAGCACATGAAGGTTTTATGCTTGGTTACGGAAAGGACTCGCACACCTACAGAGTCTTCAACAATGTTCTTAACAAGATTGTTGAAACTGTAGATGTGCGGTTCGATGAAACTAATGGCTCACAAAGAGAGCACCTACCTTCTGTGATAGATGAACCAACACATGAGGATTCTATCAAGTTCAAGGCTACTGAGGATGTCATTCCTACTGAAGAATCTGCTGAAGAATTCATTCCAGAACGTGAAGAACGTCGAGCTGAAGCACCTGAAGAAAATGCTGAAGAAAATGGTGCTGAAGAAAATGCTGTTCAAATTCCTTGACGACAACCAGCTCATCCTCGCGTTGCAAAAGAAGTGCAAGTTGACAAGATCATCGATGACATTGAAGCACCAGGTCCTCTCACACGCTCAAAAGCTTCACATTTATCTATCTTTTGTGGGCACTATGCTTTTGTCTCTATCACAGAGCCACTAAGGTAGATGAAGCATTTCTGGAGCCTGAGTGGATTCAGGCCATGCAAGAAGAATTACATCAGTTCGAGCTCAACAGCGTCTGGGAACTGGTCAAACGTCCAGATCCTCGCAAGCATAATATCATTGGCACAAAGTGGATCTACCGCAACAAGCAAGATGAAAATGGCCTTGTGGTGAGGAATAAGGCACGACTTGTAGCTCAAGGCTACACACAAGTTGAAGGAATTGATTTCGATGAAACTTTTGCACTGTTGCTAGACTTGAGGCTATTCAGATATTACTTGCTTATGCTAACCATCATGATATCACTTTATATCAAATGGATGTGAAAAGTGCATTCCTCAATGCTAAGCTTGAGGAAGAAGTATATGTTGCTCAACCCCAAGGTTTTGAAGATCCAAAGAATCCTGACAAAGTCTTCAGACTCAACAAGGCCCTCTATGGCCTCAAGCAGGCCCCTCGGGCGTGGTATGACACTTTGAAGGAATTCCTCATGAAGAATGGCTTCACACCTGGTTCACTCGACCCTACTCTCTTTACTAAATCTTATGATGGTGAATTATTTGTGTGCCAAATATCGTTGATGATATTATCTTTGGCTGTCTTGACCAACGTTATAGTGATGAATTTGCCTATATGATGAGTGAAGAATATCAAATGTCTATTATGGGAGAGTTGAAATTCTTCTTAGGTCTTCAAATTAAATCAACAGCAAGAATGGCATATTCATATCTCGGAGAAATACCTCAAGGATGTTACGAGGAAATTCGACATGCAAGATTGCAAAGGCATCAAAATTCCTATGCCCACAAATGGCCATCTATGCAATCGATGAAAATGGTATTGACTTGATCACAAGGTATACCGCTCCATGATTGGTTCTTTATTGTACTTATGTGCATCTAGGCCAGATATAATGCTTAGTGTTTGCATGTGTGCCCTATTTCAAGCTACACCGAAGGAATCACACCATAAGGCTGTGAAGCATATTCTTCGATATCTAGCTCACACACCAACACTAGGATTATGGTACCCCAAGGGCTCTGCTTTTGATCTCATTGGATATTCTGACTCTGACTATGTTGGTGATCGTGTGGACCGCAAGTCAACATCTGGTACTTGTCATTTCCTCGGACGATCTTTGGTCTATTGGTCCTCGAAGAAACAGAACTGTGTATCACTGTCTCCTGCGGAAGCTGAGTACATTGTTGCTGGTTCTTGCTGTGCTCAATTGCTGTGGATGAAGCAAACTCTCAAGGATTATGGCATCAACCTGAAGAATGTGCCTCTCTACTGTGACAATGAGAGTGCCATCAAGATTTCTCACAACCCAGTTCAGCACTCGAAGACAAAGCACATTCAGATTCATCATCATTTTCTTCGTGATCATGTGTTGAAGGGCGACATTTCTATTGAGCATGTGAAGACTGAAGAACAACTAGCCGATATCTTCACAAAGCCCTTGGATGAAAAGAGATTTAGCAAGTTGCGGTGTAAGCTAAATATCTTAGAGTCTTCGAATATTCTTTGAAAAGGACACTCATCCTAACACTTATGCAAAATTGATGACTTAGATGTGCAACACATGAAGAAACGTTTTTCTTCAATCAATGAAGAATAACACTCTAAGTGTGAAGAAATTAATGAAGAATTTGATTCTCAGAACCCTACGACAATTGTACGCGGTGTCTGAAATCATCATTCTTATACGGTGGGTCACGCCACCACCAAAGTTGAAAATCTTCAATTTGAGTTTTTCCTCAGTTTTGAAATTCCTCATTTTTGAAATTCTTCAGTTTTTCAAATTCTTCAACTTTGCAAAATCTTCACTGTTTCTGTTGTTTTTCTTCATTGCTATAACATTTCCTATACAACATTCACTTATGGCTATTTCTTCAAGTTGTGTTTTCTGCTAAGTGAATGTGATCGGACCCTTCCCCCTCTATGCTATACTCAACCCAATCTATTCACAAATTCTTCATGTGTGTTCTATTTAAAACTCATTCAAAATCTTCACTGTTTCCTTGTCAGCTGAAGAAATTGCGAAGGAACTTTTAACTTATCGTATCCAAATTTTCGGCTTTGCCGCTCAAACTGTTCCGCATCCCACGATAGACTTATCTATTCACCCACGATCTAACACGATCTCCACTTCTCAGTACGTGGGTGACACATGTCATGCGAATGAGAAGGGTCAGGGCCACGTTCGTCCTAAATATTCGGGCGAACAGTTTTTCACTGCGACTATAAATACCCCCTCACCCCTTCCTCACTTCCTTTACTCCGCTCGACCTCTCTCTCCCGCTCGAGCTTCTCAAACCCTAGCGCTGCCGCTACTCCATCGTCGCCGGTGAGGAAGAGCTTCACTGCCTCGACCTCGTCGCCATCGTACTTGCGCCGGCCGAGGAAATCTTCACTCCGCCGCCGCCGTAGCTGTCTTCCTCCGCCGAGTTAGGGCGTGGAAGATCTACACAGACGAACTTCACTTCTGCACCTCACTGTTCGTCGTGTTCTTCATCCAGGGTAATTAAAAGTTACTTTTACTGCCCTCTTTGATTCAAATTTTCTCTACAAAATCTTCAAAGGTGTTTTATTCTTCAAATCCTCACACACAAAACACCTCACTAGTCATTTGTTCTTGATTCATTTCTCTAAGCTTCATTTTTCTTCAAGATTCCTCAATTGTGTGAATCTTCGATCTATACAACTCTGGAACCTAAGACAAAGAACGCTTAGTGAAATTCTTCAAGACTCATCTGGTCAAAATTCCTCAAACTTGTTCTTTTTGAAAAACCTTCTGAGACCGCATATGACCTCTACAAATTCCTCGCAACTATACTCTGTTCACAGGTACTCATGTCCGCTGCTGAATTACTAGGTTCTCATCAACTTAACTCATTTGCAGCATCCTCGAAGAAAAGTTGCATACTTCTTCAGAGAATTTGATTGTTCAAATTCCTCAACTGAAGAATATGGCAGACGGTAAGAAGCCGCAGAAAGGAGGAAAGAAGCCTGAGGTCATGACTGCTTTTGAAATCTCTGAGGACATCTATGCTGACTATTGCACACCTGATGAGGACAAGTTCGGAAAGGAGAACAAAAATCAGCGCAAGGTGCGCATACAGAGGATTGAAAGGAGATGGACAAGAGAATGGAGGGAGTACATGTATGTAACTCCAAAGTATATGAAGAAATTTGCACTTAATCCTCCATGCCCAAGAGCCCCATTGGCACCTGGCCAAGAAGCTGACCCCACCAGCATCAAGCGTGGTGAGGATTTTCCTAAAGAATGGGCCAAGCGCCAAGCCAAGTTGGCTAGACAAGCCAAAGAAGCAGTGAGGAAATTCAATGAAGACTCTGCTGCTGCTGCTGCCACTGAGGCCTCTGTCAAGCCTAGGAAATCAATGGCGAAGAAGCCCGCGCACAAGTCAAGTGCTTCACCAACAGTGCCCTCACGGCCAAGTTCCTCAGCAATGCCCTCACGGCCAGAATCTTTAAAGCCCTCACGGCCAATTCCTCATGCTGCTCCTGCGCCTCCAAAGTCCTCAGCACATGTGCATCTAGCCACGTGCCAAAGGACTGCAGGTATCTCTATTGCCTCTGGTGTCTCAGCGAGTTCCTTAGCTGCACCAAATTATTCATCAGGCCCCACTCTGCTGAAGACAAAGGCAACGGCTGGACGAGGTCCTCGCCAAGTCCTAAGAAGAAACAGTTGCGCTCAAGTGCCATCTGATGATGAAGCTGATGATGATGAACTTGCAGAAATCATCAGAGACAGACAAGAAAGGGCCGCTAGAGCGAAAGGCACAACTGTGCCACTGCTACTGGATCCTAAGTTGATCCTCGATTACATTGATCTCTGGCACAAGGACCCAAACACTCCTATACCTGATTTCAAATTGACTCCTGGTCAAAATCACATGCTGACTCATTTCATCCAAGAAGAGAAATGGAAATTTGAGAAGGCCAGGTAGATCAAGAAGGCTCAGTACAGGAAAGAGAAGTTCCTGAGGAAAAATGTTATCTCTTTCACGACTGATGAGTTTACAAAGATCCAGTCTGAAATCAAAGCCCTCGGCTATGATTTCGATGCTTATTATGCTGATTGGCAAGGAGCCAAAGTCAGGTTTGTTAAACTGACTGAGAAGTTCACCAATGTTGCAGCTCCATCCCAACAAGAAGTTCCTCAGGCTGAACCTTCTGCTCAGCCTACTGAAGAACATGCCAGCACCATCGATGACTTTCGAGCTCTTTCAAGAAAATGTTAGTTCCAGGTGATGACTCGACATCGTCCATTTTGCATCATGCTTTTATATCGATATTTATCGCATTATGGGCTGTTATTTCACGTTATGTCACAATACTTATGGCTATTCTCTCTTATTTTATAAGGTTTACATGAAGAGGAGAATGCCGGCACTGGAATTCGGGTGGAAAAGGAGCAAATATTGGAGACCTATTCTATGCAACTCCAAAAGTCCTGAAACTCCACGGAATGTCTTAAAATAAATAAAGAAAAATCGTCGCCAAAGATGAAGGCCAGGGGGCCCACACCCTGCTCACGAGGGTGGGGGCGCGCCCCCCTACCTCGTGGGCCCCCTGGTGGCTCTCCGATGCCCATCTTCTCCTATATAAAGTCTTTCGATGAGAAAAAAAATCAGAGACAACCTTTCGGGACGAGACTCCGCCGCCACGAGGCGGAACCTTGGCGGAACCAATCTAGGGCTCCGGCGGAGCTGTTCTGCCGGGGACACTTCCCTCCGGGAGGGGGAAATCATTTCCATCATCATCACCAACGCTCCTCTCATCGGGAGAGGGCAATCTCCATCAACATCTTCACCAGCACCATCTCATCTCCAAACCCTAGTTCATCTCTTGTATCCAATTCTTGTCCCCAAGTCCGGGATTGGTGCTAGTAGGTTGCTAGTAGTGTTGATTACTCCTTGTAGTTGATGCTAGTTGGTTTACTTGGTGGAAGATCATATGTTCAAGATCCTTTATGCATATTATTACCCCTCTGATTATGAACATGAATATGCTTTGTGAGTAGTTACATTTGTTCCTGAGGACACGGGAGAAGTCTTGCTATTAGTAGTCATGTGAATTTGGTATTCGTTCGATATTTTGATGAGATGTATGTTGTCTAGCCTCTAGTGGTGTTATGTGAACGTCGACTACATAACACTTCACCATTATTTGGGCCTAGAGGAAGGCATTGGGAAGTAATAAGTAGATGATGGGTTGCTAGAGTGACAGAAGCTTAAACCCTAGTTTATGTGTTGCTTCGTAAGGGGCTGTTTTGGATCCATATGTTTCATGCTATGGTTAGGTTTACCTTAATACTTTTGTTGTAGTTGCGGATGCTTGCAATAGAGGTTAATCATAAGTGGGATGCTTGTTCAAGTAAGAACAGCACCCAAGCACCGGTCCACCCATATATCAAATTGTCAAAGTACCGAACGCGAATCATATGAACGTGATGAAAACTAGCTTGACGATAATCCCATGTGTCCTCGGGAGCGTTTTTCCTATTATAAGAGTTTGTCCAGGCTTGTCCTTTGCTACAAAAAGGATTGGGCCACTTTGCTGCACCTTATTTACATTTGTTACTTTTTGCTTGTTATAATTTACCTTATCACAAAACTATCTGTTACCTCTTATTTCAGTACTTGCAGAGAATACGTTGCTGAAAACCGCTTATCATTTCTTTCTGCTCCTCGTTGGGTTCGACACTCTTACTTATCGAAAAGACTACGATAGATACCCTATACTTGTGGGTCATCAAGACTCTTTTCTGGCGCCGTTGCCGGGGAGTGTAGCGCCTTTGGTAAGTGGAATTTGGTAAGCAAAAATTTATGTAGTGTGCTGAAATTTTCTGTCATTTGTTACTATGGAAAGTAATTCTCTGAGGGGCTTGTTCGGGGTATCTTCACCCCGTCCAGTAGAGCAAAGAGTTGCTCCTCGACCTACTGAACCTATGAAAATGAAACTCCTTTTGAAGTTCCTTCGGGTATGATGGAAAAACTGCTGGCTAATAATTTTACAGGAGATGGAACAAAGCATCCTGATGAACATCTACTCCATGTGGATGAAGTTTGTGGATTATTTAAGCTTGCAGGTATACCCGATGATGTTGTTAAGAAGAAGGTATTCCCTTTATCTTTGAAGGAAGACGCATTGACATGGTATAGGCTATGTGATGATACGGGATCATGGAACTATAAAAGATTGAAATTGGAATTTCATCAAAAGTATTACCCTATGCATCTTGTTAATCGTGATCACAATTATATATATAATTTTTGGCCTCGCAAAGGAGAAAGCATTGCTCAAGCTTGGGGGAGGCTTAAATCAATGTTATATTCATTCCCCAATCATGAGCTCTCAAAAGTGACAATTCTTCAGAATTTTTATGCTCGGCTTTCTGATAACAATCGCACCATGCTCGATACTTCTTGTGCTGGCTCTTTTATGATGAAGACTATTGAATTCAGATGGAATTTATTGGATAGAATTAAACGCAACTCTGAAGATTGGGACCTCGACGAAGGTAAGGAGTCAGGTATGACACCTAAGTTTGATTGTGTTAAATCTTTTATGGATACCGATATTTTCCGTAAGTTTAGCACTAAATATGGACTTGACTCTGAGATGGTAGCTTCTTTCTGTGAATATTTTGCTACTTATGTTGATCTCCCTAAGGAGAAGTGGTTTAAATATCATCCTCCCATAGAAGTAAAAGTAGCTGCACCTATTAAAGTTGAAGAAAAGACTGTCACTTATAATGATCCTATTGTTCCCACCTCTTATGTTGAGAAACCACCTTTCCCTGTTAGAGTAAAGGATCATGCTAAAGCTTCAACTGTTGTTCGTAAAAGCAATATTAGAACTTATACACCTCTTGAGCAAGTTAACGAGAACCTAATATTGCTATTGTTAAAGATCTCTTGTCGATAATATTGATGGGCATGTTATTCAATTCGTGGTGAAACTGCTAGAATTGCTAAACCTTGTGCTAAAGATAAACATAGACATGTGGTAGGCGTGCTGTTATTTCGTTAAAATAGGAGATCATTGTTATCATGGCTTATGTGATATGGGTGCTAGTGCTAGTGCAATACCCATTGACTTATACAAAGAAATTATGCATGATATTGCACCTATTGAGTTAGAAGAAATTGATGTCACAATTAAGCTTGCCAATAGAGATACTATTTCACCAGTGGGAATAGTTAGAGATGTTGAAGTCTTGTGTGGGAAAACTAAATATCCTGCTGATTTTCTTGTTCTTGGTTCTCCACAAGATAGCTTTTGTCCCATTATATTTGGTAGACCCTTCTTGAATACTGTTAATGCTAAGATAAACTACGAAAAGAATGTTGTTACTATTGGCTTGGATGATATGGTTCATGAGTTTAATTTCTCTAAATTTAGTAAACAACATCGTGAGGAAGAATTGCCTAGTAAGGATGAAACTATTGGTCTTGCTTCTATTGCCGTACCTCCTAGTGATCCTTTAGAACACTATTTGCTAGACCATGAAAATGAGATGTTCATGAATGAAAGAAGGGAAATAGATGAAGTATTCTTTAAACAGGAACCTATTCTGCAACATAATTTTCCTGTTGAAATCCTAGGGGATCCTCCTCCACCCAAGGGTGATCCCGTGTTTGAGCTTAAACCATTGCCTGATAATCTTAAATATGCTTATCTTGATGAAAATAAAATATATCCTGTTATTATTAGTGCTAACCTTTCAGAGCATGAAGAAGATGGATTATTGAAAACTCGAAAAAGCACCGTGCGCTATTGGATATACTCTTGATGATCTTAAGGGCATTAGTCCCACTCTATGTCAAACATAAAATAAATTTGGAAGCGGATGCCAAACCAGTTCATGACCCTCAACGACGTTTGAATCCTAAAATGAAAGAAGTGGTAAGAAAAGAAATACTCAAGCTTCGGAGGCGGTATAATTTATCCGTTGTCGATAGTCGGTGGGTAAGTCCTGTCCATTGTGTCCCTAAGCGTGGAGGTATTACTGTTGTCCCTAATGATAAAGATGAATTGATTCCGCAAAGAATTATCACATGTTATAGGATGGTAATTGATTTCCGCAAATTAAATAAAGCTACTAAGAAAGATCATTACCCCTTACCTTTTATTGATCAAATGCTAGAAAGATTATGCAAACGTACACATTATTGCTTTCTAGATGGTTATTCTGGTTTCTCTCAAATACCTGTGTCGGCTAAAGATCAATCAAAGACTACTTTTACATGCCCTTTTGGTACTTTTGCTTATAGACGTATGCCTTTTGGTTTATTAATCACTTGGACTCGGGGAGTCATGTAATAGGGTAGAAATAACTTGCTTTTGCCGTGCCATCATGAACGTGTTTGATTCTCAACACTGCTAAGCTGCCATGTTATATTCACCTGTGCTATACTTAACATCTGTTTATCCTCATGCTTAAGAAAGTTTTTGAATTGCCCTGCATAGAAAAATAAATCACAAGGCCCTTGGCAGTTTACCGCAAGGTGGGTCATATATAAACCCGGATCATGAAAAAGAGCCATAGATAAGCTAGTTATCAATTATAGCTCTAAGATATAACTATAATATCATACTTGTGATCTTTTGATTTGTACTGCCGGTTTATATGACCCGAACAGTAAGGGTAGTGACCCAATCTTGTAGAAGCCGGTACTTCCACACATATGATTATTGTTTATATGCTGGCAACTTTATTGACCAAGGCCAAGCGGGGTTAAATAGAAGCTACTCATGAAACGCTTCAAATAGGATCAAAAAGTCTCAAGACAAATTCAAAAAGACTATTTGCAAAAAAAAATCAGAAAAAAACAAACAAAATTTTGAGGCTTCTGATTCGAATACGATCAGGAAACCATTCCAAAGGGGTTAAGCTAGGATTCGAATACGATCCTATAGCCCCCAGTGGCTTTGGCGTTGCACCGATCAAGAGGGTACCGACAGCTATGTTCTGTTTGGTGCAAATATGACCTATGTTTGAACAGGAAGCCCCCAAATGACTTTGAGAGTTTTTTAACGATGCTGATTCGAATACGATCAACATCGGACCCAAAAGGGGTTGAGCTATGATTCGGATACGATCAAGAAGCCCCCTAGTGAGTTTGGCAGTGTGCCAATCAAAAGGGTATCGACAGCTATGTTCTCTTTGGTTCGTATACGACCTATGTTTGAACAGGAAACCCCCTAGTGACCATGAGGTTTAACGGCTAGATTCGAATACGATCATGAGCCGGACCGAGAGAGTTAAGCTAGATTCGAATATGATCAGCCCCCAACTGGTCGTTTTATAATTAGAATGATAAAGACATATGATTATTGAGGATGAAAAGGACAAAGGTCCTGCTTTATTACTTACCATAATATATACATCGTCAAAATTTGTACATCATGAGAGCCGGTGGCTCAAGTGTAGTAAAGCCGAAGATGAGCAATATTCCACGGCTGGCGGGTCTCCTCCTCCGACTTACATGAGTCTTTGTGCTCTCGAACATCTATAAGGTAGTATGACCCGTTGTTCAAGTTCTTGCTGACCACAAAAGGTCCTTCCCAAGGCGGGGATAGCTTGTGCGCATCAGACTGATCCTGGATGAGCCGGAGCACCAAGTCACCTTCTTGAAAGGTTCTGGACTTAACTCGGCGGCTGTGATAACGGCGCAAGTCCTGTTGGTAAATCGCCGAGCGGGCTGCTGCTAAGTCGCGCTTCTCATCTAACTGGTCAAGTGCATCCTGACGGGCTTGTTCATTATTAGCTTCAATGTAAGCCGCCACGCAGGGCGAATCATGACGGATGTCACTAGGTAGAACCGCCTCTGCACCATAAACCATGAAAAAAGGTGTGTAACCCGTAGACCTGTTGGGGGTAGTATTGATGCTCCATATCACAGAAGGTAATTCTTCTACCCAACAACCCGGGGTCCGCTGCAACGGAACCATAAGCCGGGGCCTGATGCCTTTCAAGATTTCCTGATTGGCTCTTTCAGCCTGCCCATTGGATTGGGGGTGAGCTACTGACGAAACATCAAGCCGGATATGCTCACGTTGACAGAATTCCTTCATGGCACCCTTGGACAGATTATTACCATTGTCAGTTATAATACTGTGTGGAAAACCAAAGCGAAAGATCACCTTTTTCATGAATTGAACCACCGTGGCTGCATCACACTTACTGACCGGCTCTGCCTCAACCCACTTTGTGAATTTGTCAACCACCGCCAAGAGGTGGGTCTTTTTATCTTTGGACCTTTTGAAAGGCCCCACCATGTCGAGCCCCCAGACTGCAAACGGCCAAGTAATTGGAATCATCCTCAATTCTTGAGCCGGTACATGAGCCCTCCGTGAGAACTTCTAACAACCGTCACATTTACTGACCAGATCTTCTGCGTCAGCATGAGCCGTTAGCCAATAAAATCCATGACGAAAAGCCTTGGCCATGAGGGATTTTGAACCGGCGTGATGGCCACAATCTCCTTCATGAATCTTACAAAGAATTTCTTGACCTTCCTCAGGAGAACGCTGAAACGCTCCAGTGACATGGCGATGATGTAACTCCTCCTGAACAATCGTCATTGACTTAGACCGCCGGGTTATCTGTCTAGCTAAGGTTTCGTCCTCAGGCAACTCGCCCCGGGTCATGTAAGACAAATACAGCACTGTCCAATCTGGGATAACGTGAAGAGCCGCCACCAGTTGTGCTTCCGGGTCAGGAACAACCAAGTCTTCCTCTGTAGGCAACTTGACAGATGGGTTATGCAAAACATCCAAAAAGGTGTTAGGTGGCACCGGCTTACGCTGAGACCCATACCGGCTTAAAGCATCAGCCGCTGATACGTCTCCAACGTATCTATAATTTTTTATTGCTCCATGCTATATTATCTACTGTTTTGGACATTATTGGGCTTTATTATCCACTTTTATATTATTTTTAGGACTAACCTATTAACAGGAGGCCCAACCCAGAATTGCTATTTTTTGCCTATTTCAGAGCTTCAAAGAAAAGGAATATCAAACGGAGTCCAAACGGAATGAAACCTTCGGGAACGTGATTTTCTCACCGAACATGATCCGGAAGACTTGAACCCTACGTCAAGAAACAAAAGCGGGAGCCACGAGGTAGGCGTGCCTCCCCCAGCGCGCCTCCACCTCGTGGGCCCCTGTTGCTCCACCGACGCACTCCTTCCTCCTATATATACCCTCGTACCCCAAATGATCGAATCTGAGCCAAAACCTAATTCCACCGCCGCAACCTTCTGTACCCACGAGATCCCATCTTGGGGCCTGTTCCAGAGCTCCGCCGGAGGGTGCACCCATCATGGAGGGCTTCTACATCATCACCATAGCCTCTCCGATGAAGTGTGAGTAGTTTACTTCAGACCTACGGGTCCATAGTTAGTAGCTAAACGACTTCTTCTCTCTTTTTGGATCTCAATACAATGTTCTCCCCCTCTCTCGTGGAGATCTATTCGATGTAATCTTCTTTTTGCGGTGTGTTTGTTGAGACAGATGAATTGTGGGTTTATGATCAAGATTATCTATGAACAATATTTGAATCTTCTCTGAATTCTTTTATGTATGATTGGTTATCTTTGCAAGTCTCTTCGAATTATCAGTTTGGTTTGGCCTACTAGATTGATCTTTATTGCAATGGGAGAAGTGCTTAGCTTTGGATTCAATCTTGCGGTGTCCTTTCCCAGCAACAGTAGGGGCAGCAAGGCACGTATTGTATTGTTGCCATTGAGGATAACAAGATGGGGTTTTTATCATATTGCATGAATTTATCCCTCTACATCATGTCATCTTGCTTAAGGCGATATACTGTTTTCATGAACTTAGTACTCTAGATGCATCTTTGGATAGCGGTCGATGAGTGGAGTAATAGTAGTAGATGCAGGCGAGTCGGTCTACTTGTCTCGGACGTGATGCCTATATACATGATCATACCTAGATATTCTCATAACTATGCTCAATTCTCATCAATTGCTCAACGATAATTCGCTCACCCACCGTAAAATACTTATGCTCATGAGAGAAGCCACTAGTGAAATCTATGGCCCCGGTCTATCTTCATCATATTAATCTTCCAATACTTAGTTATTTCCTTTGCTTTTATTTTACTTTGCATCTTTATCACAAAAATACCAAAAATATTATCCTATCATATCTATCGATCTCACTCGTAAGTGACCGTGAAGGATTGACAACCCCTTATCGCGTTGGTTGCGAGGAGTTATTTGCTTTGTGCAGGTACGAGGGACTCGTGCGTAGCCTCCTACTGGATTGATACCTTGGTTCTCAAAAACTGAGGGAAATACTTACACTACCATGCTGCATCACCTTTCCTCTTCAAGGAAATCGAACGCAGTGCTCAAGAGGTTGCAGCCGCCTCGTTCTTTCTGCGATCAATGTGCACCACCTAATAACCTTTGAAGTGTCCAGCAATGGCGTCAACTTCATGGTGATAAGCCGCCATGAGAGGATCCTTAGAATCCCACTTGCCTGATACTTGTTGAGCCACCAAATCTGAATCGCCAAAGCACCTTACCCGGTTTAAGTTCATCTCCTTAGCCATCCGAAGACCATGGAGCAAGGCCTCATACTCAAGTGCATTGTTAGTACAGGGAAACATCAACCGGAGTACATAACAAAATTTGTCACCTCGAGGGGAAGTTAAGACAACTCCCGCCCCCGAGCCTTCCAATTGCCTGGACCCATCAAAATGAATAGTCCAATATGTATTGTATGGCTTTTCTTAAGGCATCTGCAGCTCCGTCCAATCGTTGATGAAATCCACCAGTGCTTGAGACTTGATAGCAGTGTGTGGCACATACTTTAAGCCATGCAGCCCAAGTTCAATGGCCCACTTGGCGACTCGTCCTGTGGCCTCTCTATTTTGAATGATATCTCCCAAAGGAGCAGAACTGACCACAGTGATGGGGTGACCCTGGAAGTATTGCTTAAGCTTCCGGCTTGCCATGAATACCCCATAAACGAGCTTCTGCAAATGTGGATATTTTTGCTTGGACTCAATAAGCACCTCACTGATGTAGTAAACCGGTTGTTCCTTACCTGCCTCCTTGCGCTCCACCACAATGGCAACACTGACAGCACATGTGTTAGCAGCCACATATAGCAATAAGGGCTCCTTATCAATGGGAGCAGCAAGGAACGGCGGCTCAGATAGCTGTCTCTTCAAATCTTCGAAGGCAGCATTAGCAGCATCACTCCAGACAAAGTCGTCCATTTTCTTCATCATATGATACAGTGGTATGGCCTTCTCACCTAATCGGCTTATGAACCGGCTTAAAGCAGCAATATGACCAGCCAGGCGCTGAACATCATTGATGCACGCCGGCTTAGCCAAAGAGGTGGTTGTCTTGATCTTCTCCGGGTTAGCCTCAATACCTCCGTTAGAAACCAGAAAACCCAAAAGCTTGCCTGCTGGCAGTCCAAAAACGCACTTGGCCGGGTGATGTCTACTACGTAACCTTCTTCTTGTAGACGTTGTTGGGCCTGCAAGTGCACAGGTTTGTAGGACAGTAGCAAATTTCCCTTAAGTGGATGACCTAAGGTTTATCAATCCGTGGGAGGCGTAGGATGAAGATGGTCTCTCTCAAGCAACCCTGCAACCAAATAACAAAGAGTCTCTTGTGTCCCCAACACACCCAATACAATGGTAAATTGTATAGGTGCACTACTTCGGCGAAGAGATGGTGATACAAGTGCGATATGGATGGTAGATATAGGTTTTTGTAATCTGAAAATATAAAAACAGCAAGGTAACTAATGATAAACGTGAGCATAAACGGTATTGCAATTATAGGAAACAAGGCCTAGGGTTCATACTTTCACTAGTGCAAGTTCTCTCAACAATAATAACATAGATAGATCATATAACAATCCCTCAACATGCAACAAAGAGTCACTCCGAAGCCACTAATAGCGGAGAACAAGCGTAGAGATTATGGTAGGTGCGAAACCACCTCAAAGTTATTCTTTCCAATCAATCCGTTGGGCTATTCCTATAAGTGTCACAAACAGCCCTAGATTTCGTACTAGAATAACACCTTAAGATACAAATAACCAAAACCCTAATGTCACCTAGATACTCCATTGTCACCTCAAGTATCCGTGGGCATGATTATACGATATGCATCACACAATCTCAGATTTATCCAACCAACATAAAAGTACTTCAAAGAGTGCCCCAAAGTTTCTACCGGAGAATCAAGAACGTGTGCCAACCCCTATGCATAGGTTCATGGGCGGAACCCGCAAGTTGGTCACCAAAACATACATCAAGTGGCACGTGAAATCCCATTGTCACCACAGATAAGCACGACAAGACATACATCAAGTGTTCTCATAAAAGACTCAATCCGATAAGATAACGTCAAAGGGGAAACTCAATTCATCACAAGAGAGTAGAGGGGGAAAAACATCATAAGATCCAACTACAATAGCAAAGCTCGAGATACATCAAGATCGTGCCATAGATGGAACACGAGAGAGAGAGATCAAACACATAGCTACTGGTACATACCCTCAGCCCCGAGGGTGAACTACTCCCTCCTCGTCATGGATAGCGCCGGGATGATGAAGATGGCCACCGGAGATGGATCCCCCCTCCGGCAGGGTACCGGAAAGGGGCCCCGATTGGTTTTTCGTGGCTCTGGAGGCTTGCGGCGGCGGAACTCCCGATCTATCTTCTATTCTGGAAGTTTTAGGGTACGTAGGTATATATGGGTGAAAGGAGTACGTCGGTGGAGCTACGGGGGCTCCACGAGGCAGGGGGGCGTGCCCAGGGGGGGTGGGCGCGCCCCCCACCCTCATGAGCACCTCCCGTATCTTCTGACGTGGAGTCCAAGTCCATCAGGTGGGTTTCCTTCCAAAAATAACTTCTCTAGTTGATTTCGTTCCGTTTTGACTCCTCTGATATTCCTTTTCCTCGAAACACTGAAATAGGCATAAAACAGCAAATCTGGGCTGGGCCTCCGGTTAATAGGTTAGTCCCAAAAGTAATATAAAAGTGGATAATAAAGCCCAATATTGACTAAAACAGTAGATAAAGTAGCATGGAGCAATAAAAAATTATAGATACGTTGGAGACGTATCAAGCATCCCCAAGCTTAATTCCTGCTCGTCCTCGAGTAGGTAAATGATAAAAAAGAATTTTTGATGCGGAGTGATACTTTGGCATAATTTCAATATAATTCTTCTTACTTGTGGTATGAATATTCAGATCCGAAGGATTCAAGATAAAAGTTCATATTCACATAAAAATAATAATACTTCAAGCGTACTAATCAAAGCAATTATGTCTTCTCAAAATAGCATGGCAAAAGAAAGTTCATCCCTACAAAATCATATAGTTAGGCTACGCTTCATTTTTGTCACACAAAGATGTTCCCAACTTCTATACCCCCGATGACAAGCCAAGCAATTGTTTCATACTTAAATAATCTCAAACTTTTTCAACCTTCACGCAATACATGAGCGTGAGCCATGGATATAGCACTATGGGTGGAATACAATATGATGATGGGGATTGTGTGGAGAAGACAAAAAGGAGAAAGTCTCACATTGACGAGGATAATTAACGGGCTATGGAGATGCCCATCAATTGATGTCAACATGAGGAGTAGGGATTGCCATGCAACGGATGCACTAGAGCTATGAATGCTCAACAAAAGAAAACTAGTGGGTGTGCATCCAACTTGCTTGCTCATGAAGACCTAGGGCATTTGAGGAAGCCCATCGTAGGAATATACAAGCCAAGTTCTATAATGAAAAATTCCCACTAGTATTAAAGACAACTTATGAGACTCACTATATGAAAAACATGGTGCTACTTTGAGGCACAGTATATGAGACTCGCTATATGAAGAACATGGTGCTACTTTGAAGCACAAGTGTGGAAAAAAGGATAGTAGCATTGCCCTTTTTTTGGGCCTTCTTTTTTTTCTTTGGCCTTTCTCTTTTTTTGGGGACAATGCTCTATTGAATGATGATCATCACACTTCTATTTATTTACAACTCAATGATTACAACTCGAAACTAGAACAAGGTATGACTCTATATGAATGCCTCCGGTGGTGTAACGGGATGGTGCAATGAATCAAGAGTGACATGTATGAAAAATAATGCATGGTGGCTTTGCCACAAATACGATGTCAACTACATGATCATGCAATGGCAATATGACAAAAGTAATGTATGTCATAATAATGATGATGGAAGTTGCATGGCAATATATCTCGGAATGGCTATGGAAATGCCATGATAGGTAGGTATGGTGGCTGTTTTGAGGAAGATATAAGGAGGTTTATGTGTGATAGAGCGATCGTATCACGGGTTTGGATGCACCGCTAATTTTGCACCAACTCTCTAGGTGAGAAAGGGCAATGCACTGCATCCGAAGAGGCTAGCAAAGGAGGAAAGGTAAAAGTGCGTATAATCCATGGACTCCACATTAGTCAAAAGAACTCATATACTTATTGCAAAAATTTAGAAGTCATCAAAAACCAAGTACTACGCGCATGCTCCTAGGGGGATAGATTGGTAGGAAAAGACCATCGCTCGTCCCCGACTGCCACTCATAAGGATGCACAAGCCTGGTACACTTCATGTTTCAAAGTTGTTACACAACTTTAACCATACGTGCATGCTACAGGACTTGCTAACTTCAACACAAGTATCTCTCAAATTCACAACTACTCAACTAGCATGACTCTAATATCACCATCTTCATATCTCAAAACAATCATCAAGCATCAAACTTCTCTTAGTATTCAACACACTCATAAGAATTCTTACAAATCTTGTATGCTTAGCATATTAGGTTTATTTAAGAAAATTACCATGCTATTTAAGACTCTCAAAATAATATAAGTGAAGTATGAGATTTCATCTATTTCTCCAAAATAAAACTACCACCATGCTCTAAAAGATATAAGTGAAGCACTAGAGCAAACGACAAACTACTCCAAAAGATATAAGTGAAGTTCAATGAGTAGTTGAATAATTATGCAATTATGTGAAGACTATCCCATTTTATAATTTCAGATCTTGGTATTGTATCCAAACAGCAAGCAAAACAAAATAAAATGACATTGCAAGGATAGCACAACTGATGTGAAGAAGCAAAAACTTAGGCTCAACCGATACTAACCGATAGTTGCTGAAGAAGAAAGGTGGGATGCCAACGGGGGCATCCCCAAGCTTAGATGCTTGAGACTTCTTGAAATAATATCTTGGGGTGCTTTGGGCATCCCCAATCTTGAGCTTTTTTGTCTCCTTAATTCCTCTCATATCATGGTTTCTCTTTATATCAAAAGCTTCATTCACAACAAACTCAACAAGAACTCGTGAGATAGGTTAGTATAAACCAATGCAAAACCTTATCATTTCCTACTGTAACAAATCACTAAAATTATTATTCCATATTGCATACTAAATGCCTCTGCATATTTGATACTCCTATCCTTAAATAGAAGCATTAAACACGCAAACATATGCAAACAATGCAAACATAACAGCAATCTGCCAAAACAGTACAGTCTGTAAAGAATGCAAGAGTATCAATACTTCCCTAACTGAAAAAATTATGAACCAAAATTCCCACTGTAATAAATTTATCAGAGCTCAATATGCAAAAAGATTCAACATTATACCACTCTCTGACTTTTCTATGGAATTTTTGCAACAGCGGTAAACTTTCTGTTTTCTAACAGCAACATGTATACTAGCAAAATAAGCATGGCAAAGGCTATCCTTGACTTTTTTATTGAAAGTAAAGATGCAAAACATTATTCTAACTAACAGAAATCAAATCTAAATAAAATAAAATGACGCTCCAAGCAAAACACATATCATGTGGTGAATAAAAATATAGCTCCAAGTAAAGTTACCGATGAACGAAAACGAAAGAGGGGATGCCTTCCGGGGCATCCCCAAGCTTAGGCTCTTGGTTGTCCTTGAATATTACCTTGGGGTGACTTGGGCATCCCCAAGCTTAGGCTCTTTCCACTCCTTATTCCATAGTCCATCGAATCTTTACCCAAAACTTGAAAACTTCACAACACAAAACTTAACAGAAAACTCGTAAGCTCCGTTAGCGAAATAAAACACCACTTCAAGGTACTGTAATGAACTCATTCTTTATTTATATTGGTGTTAAACCTACTGTATTCAAACTTATCTATGGTTTATAAACTATTTTACTAGCCATAGATTCATCAAAATAAGCAAACAACACACAAAAAACAGAATCTGTCAAAAACAGAACAGTCTGTGTTAATCTGTAACTAACGCAAACTTCTGGAACTCAAAAAATTCTAAAATAAATTGCTGGACCTGAGTAATTTGTCTAGTAATCATCTTAAAAAAGAATCAACTAAATAGCACTCTCCAGTAAAAAGTTCTAGCTAATCTCGTGAGCGCTAAAGTTTCTGTTTTTTACAGCATGATCATAAAGACTTCACCCAAGTCTTCCCAAAGGTTCTACTTGGCACAAACACTAATAAAACATAAAACCACATCTAAACAGAGGCTAGATGGATTATTTATTACTAAATAGAACCAAAAAGTAAGAAACTAAAATAAATTTGGGTTGCCTCCCAACAAGCGCTATCGTTTAATGCCCCTAGCTAGGCATTATGATTTCAATGATGCTCACATAAAAGATAATAATTGAAACATAAAAAGAGCATCATGAAGGATATGAATAGCACATTTAAGTCTAACCCAATTCCTATGCATAGGTATTTTGTGAGCATACAACTTATGGGAACAAGAATCAACTTGCATAGGAAGGTAAAACAAGCATAACTTCAAAACTTTAAGCATATAGAGAGGAAACTTGATATTATTGCAATTCCTACAAGCATATATTCCTCCCTCATAATAATTTTCAGTAGCATCATGAATGAATTAAACAATATAACCAGCACCTAAAGCATTCTTTTCATGATCTACTAGCATAGAAATTTTATTACTCTCCACATAAGCAAATTTCATCTCATTCGGAATAGTGGGAGCAAACTCAACAAAATAACTATCATGTGATTGAAAATTAAGATCAAGATGACAAGTTTCATGGTTATAATTATTCTTTAAAGCATACGTGTCATCACAATAATCATCATAAATAGAAGGCATGCTTTCATCATAGTAAATTTGCTCATCAAAGCTTGGGGGACAAAAAAAATCATCTTCATCAAACATAGCTTCCCCAAGCTTGTGGCTTTGCATATCATTAGCATCATGGATATTCAAGGAATTCATACTAATAACATTGCAATCATGCTCATCATTCACAAATTGTATTCCAAGCATTCTATGTAATTCTTCTTCTAGTACTTGAGCACAATTTTCCTTCCCATCATTTTCACGAAAGATATTAAAAAGATGAAGCGTATGAGACAAACTCAATTCCATTTTTTGGTAGTTTTATTTTATAGACTAACTAGTGCTAAAACAAGAAACAAAAAGATTCGATTGCAAGATCTAAAGATATACCTTCACTTACATAGCCTCCCCGGCAACGGCGCCAGAAAAGAGCTTGATGTCTACTACGTAACCTTCTTCTTGTAGACGTTGTTGTGCCTGCAAGTGCACAGGTTTGTAGGACAGGAGCAAATTTCCCTCAAGTGGCTGACCTAAGGTTTATCAATCCGTGGGAGGCGTAGGATGAAGATGGTCTCTCTCAAGCAACCCTGTAACCAAATAACAAAGAGTCTCTTGTGTCCCCAACACACCCAATACAATGGTAAATTGTATAGATGCACTAGTTCGGCGAAGAGATGGTGATACAAGTGCAATATGGATGGTAGATATAGGTTTTTGTAATCTGAAAATATAAAAACAGCAAGGTAACTAATGATAAACGTGAGCGTAAACGGTATTGCAATGATAGGAAACAAGGCCTAGGGTTCATACTTTCACTAGTGCAAGTTCTCTCAACAATAGTAACATAGATAGATCATATAACAATCCCTCAACATGCAACAAAGAGTCACTCCGAAGCCACTAATAGCGGAGAACAAACGTAGAGATTATGGTAGGGTACGAAACCACCTCAAAGTTATTCTTTCCAATCAATCCGTTGGGCTATTCCTATAAGTGTCACAAACGGCCCTAGATTTCGTACTAGAATAACACCTTAAGATACAAATCAACCAAAACCCTAATGTTACCTAGATACTCCATTGTCACCTCAAGTATCCGTGGGCATGATTATACGATATGCATCACACAATCTCAGATTTATCCAACCAACATAAAAGTACTTCAAAGAGTGCCCCAAAGTTTCTACCGGAGAATCAAGAACGTGTGCCAACCCCTATGCATAGGTTCATGGGCGGAACCCGCAAGTTGGTCACCAAAACATACATCAAGTGGCACGTGAAATCCCATTGTCACCACAGATAAGCACGACAAGACATACATCAAGTGTTCTCATAAAAGACTCAATCCGATAAGATAACTTCAAAGGGGAAACTCAATTCATCACAAGAGAGTAGAGGGGGAGAATCATCATAAGATCCAACTACAATAGCAAAGCTCGGGATACATCAAGATCGTGCCATAGATGGAACACGAGAGAGAACACGAGAGAGAGAGAGAGAGATCAAACACATAGCTACTTGTACATACCCTCAGCCCCGAGGGTGAACTACTCCCTCCTCGTCATGGATAGCGCCGGGATGATGAAGATGGCCACCAGAGATGGATCCCCCCTCCGGTAGGGTACCGGAAAGGGGTCCCGATTGGTTTTTCGTGGCTCTGGAGGCTTGCGGCGGCGGAACTCCCGATCTATCTTCTGTTCTGGAAGTTTTAGGGTACGTAGGTATATATGGGTGAAAGGAGTACGTCGGTGGAGCTACGGGGGCCCCACGAGGCAGGGGGGCGCGCCCAGGGGGTGGGCTTGTTGGAAATATGCCCTAGAGGCAATAATAAATTAGTTATTATTATATTTCCTTGCTCATGATAATCGTTTGTTATCCATGCTATAATTGTATTGATAGGAAACTCAGATATATGTGTGGATACATAGACAACACCATGTCCCTAGTAAGCCTCTAGTTGACTAGCTCGTTGATCAACAGATGGTTACGGTTTCCTGACCATGGACATTGGATGTCGTTGATAATGGGATCACATCATTAGGAGAATGATGTGATGGACAAGACCCAATCCTAAGCCTAGCACAAAGATCGTAGTTCGTATGCTAAACCTTTTCTAATGTCAAGTATCATTTCCTTAGACCATGAGATTGTGCAACTCCCGGATACCGTAGGAATGCTTTGGGTGTACCAAACGTCACAACGTAACTGGGTGACTATAAAGGTGCACTACAGGTATCTCCAAAAGTGTCATTGGGTTGGCACGAATCGAGCTGGGATTTGTCACTCCCGTAAACGGAGAGGTATCTCTGGGCCCACTCGGTAGGACATCATCATAATGTGCACAATGTGACCAAGGGGTTGATCACGGATGATGTGTTACGGAACGAGTAAAGAGACTTGCGGTAACGAGATTGAACAAGGTATCGGTATACCGACGATCGAATCTCGGGCAAGTACAATACCGTTAGACAAAGGGAATTGTATACGGGATCAATTGAGTCCTTGACATCGTGTTTCATCCGATGAGATCATCGTGGAACATGTGTGAGCCAACATGGGTATCCAGATCCCGCTGTTGGTTATTGATGGGAGAAC
This sequence comes from Aegilops longissima, assembly GCA_021605205.1. Taxonomy (NCBI): domain Eukaryota; kingdom Viridiplantae; phylum Streptophyta; class Magnoliopsida; order Poales; family Poaceae; genus Aegilops; species Aegilops longissima. The sequence continues at coordinate 304,564,161 of CM038680.1, forward strand.
GTCTCGGTCATGTATCAGATGTCTCCGAACCCGTAGGGTCTACACACTTAAGGTTCGATGACGCTAGGGTTGTAAAGGAAGTTTGTATGTGGTTACCGAATGTTGTTCGGAGTCTCGGATGAGATCCCGGACGTCACGAGGAGTTCCGGAATGGTCCGGAGGTAAAGATTTATATATGGGAAGTCCTGTTTTGGTCATCGGAAAAGTTTCGGGTTTTTCCCAGAGCGCACGGGACCACCGGAGGGTCCCGGGTCCACCAAGTGGGGCCACCAACCTGGAGGGCTGCATGGGCTAAGTGTGGGAGGGACCAGCCCGGGTGGGCTGGTGCGCCCCCCCCCCATAGGGCCCAAGGCGCAGGGAAGTGGGGAAGGGGGCAAACCCTAGGGCAGATGGGCCCTAAGGCCCATCTAGTGGGCGCCTCCCTCTCCCTCCCCTATTGGCCGCCTCCCCAAGCCCCATCTAGGGCTGGCCGCACCCCTTGGGGGTGGAAACCCTAGATGGGGGCGCAGCCTTCCCCCTCCCCTATATATATTTGAGGTTTGGGGCTGCCCAACAGACATGAGTTCTCTCCCTCTTGGTGCAGCCCTGCCTCTCCTCCTCCTCCTCTCCCTTGGTGCTTGGTGAAGCCCTGCGGGATTGCCACGCTCCTCCATCACCACCATGCTGTTGTGCTGTTGCTGGATGGAGTCTTCCTCAACCTCTCCCTCTCTCCTTGCTGGATCAAGGCGTGGGAGACGCCACCGGCTGTACGTGTGTTGAGCAGCGGAGGTGCCGTCCGTTCGGCACTAGGATCTCCGGTGATTTGGATCACGACGAGCACGACTCCTTCAACCCCGTTCTCATGAACGCTTCCGCTTAGCGATCTACAAGGGTATGTAGATGCACTCTCCTTCCCTCGTTGCTAGTTTCTCCATAGATAGATCTTGGTGACACGAGGAAAATTTTGAATTTCGCCACGTTCCCCAACAGCGCGCCCCAGCCTCGTGAGCACCTCCGTATCTTCCGACGTGAGTCCAAGTCCATCAGGTGGGTTTCCTTCCAAAATAACTTCTCCAGTTGATTTCGTTCCGCTTTGACTCCAAATCGATATTCCTTTTCCTCGAAACATCAAATAGGCATAAAACAGCAAATCTGGGCTGGGCCTCCGGTTAATAGGTTAGTCCCAAAAGTAATATAAAAGTGGATAATAAAGCCAAATATTGCCTAAAATAGTAGATAAAGTAGCATGGAGCAATAAAAAATTATAGATACGTTGGAGGCGTATCAAGCATCCCCAAGCTTAATTCCTGCTCGTCCTCGAGTGGGTAAATGGTAAAAAAGAATTTTTGATGCGGAGTGATACTTTGGCATAATTTCAATATAATTCTTCTTACTTGTGGTATGAATATTCAGATCCGAAGGATTCAAGACAAAAGTTCATATTGACATAAAAATAATAATACTTCAAGCGTACTAATCAAAGCAATTATGTCTTCTCAAAATAGCATGGCAAAAGAAAGTTCATCCCTACAAAATCATATAGTTAGGCTATGCTTCATTTTCGTCACACAAAGATGTTCCCAACTTCTATACCCCTGATGACAAGCCAAGCAATTTTTTCATACTTAAATAATCTCAAACTTTTTCAACCTTCACACAATACATGAGCGTGAGCCATGGATATAGCACTATGGGTGGAATACAATATGATGATGGGGATTGTGTGGAGAAGACAAAAAAGGAGAAAGTCTCACATTGACGAGGATAATCAACGGGCTATGGAGATGCCCATCAATTGATGTCAACATGAGGAGTAGGGATTGCCATGCAACGGATGCACTAGAGCTATGAATCCTCAACAAAAGAAAACTAGTGGGTGTGCATCCAACTTGCTTGCTCATGAAGACCTAGGGCATTTGAGGAAGCCCATCGTAGGAATATACAAGCCAAGTTCTATAATGAAAAATTCCCACTAGTATGAAAGACAACTTATGAGACTCACTATATGAAAAACATGGTGCTACTTTGAGGCACAGTATATGAGACTCGCTATATGAAGAACATGGTGCTACTTTGAAGCATAAGTGTGGAAAAAAGGATAGTAGCATTACCCTTTTTTTTGGGCCTTCTTTTTTTTTTCTTTGGCCTTTCTATTTTTTTTGGGACAATGCTCTATTGAATGATGATCATCACACTTCTATTTATTTACAACTCAATGATTACAACTCGAAACTAGAACAAGGTATGACTCTATATGAATGCCTCCGGCGGTGTACCGGGATGGTGTAATGAATCAAGAGTGACATGTATGAAAAATAATGCATGGTGGCTTTGCCACAAATACGATGTCAACTACATGATCATGCAATGGCAATATGACAAAAGTAATGTATGTCATAATAATGATGATGGAAGTTGCATGGCAATATATCTCGGAATGGCTATGGAAATGCCATGATAGGTAGGTATGGTGGCTGTTTTGAGGAAGATATAAGGAGGTTTATGTGTGATAGAGCGTATCATATCACGGGGTTTGGATGCACCTGCGAAGTTTGCACCAACTCTCTAGGTGAGAAAGGGCAATGCACGGTACCGAAGAGGCTAGCAAAGGCGGAAAGGTAAAAGTGCGTATAATCCATGGACTCCACATTAGTCAAAAGAACTCATATACTGAAAGGACATGCGGTGCCCCCATGTGTGGTTTTGGTAATTGATGACATTCTCTATGGACTAATGGTTGCATTGAGTTATATTTGAAGGATTTGTCCATAGGCATTTCTGGAAGTCCATGTGTTGGTTTCAAGGAGTTTATGTGTTGACCAAGGTGCTATTAAGGAATTATCCAAAGATTGGTCATGTGAGTGTTGAGCTTATTGCAAGCATGTCTTGAAGAAGAAGATTGTGTGATCACTCATGTTTACCTTCAAGACATCATCCAAATGAAGAGAGTTGGAAAGATTCAAGGTTGATCAAGACTAAGTCAAGAGTGAATCAAGTTGATCAACTCACAAAGCGTAGAAGATGTACCGAGAGGGATCAAGTGATCCCATGGTATGGTAAGCATTGTCCATTACGCTTTGTGTACTAACCCATGGTCTTCGTGAGAGTTCTTTGTGGGGTTAGGTTGCGGTGTGCAAGTTCAAGTGATGCATCACGAAGAGATCAAGTGCTTGAAGCTTGCCGTCCATTTGGTGACAATGGACTTGTGAAGATGTCTTGGAAGAGTGGCTCACCCATAGTGGAGTATGGGGAGCAATCAACTAGTCTTCTTGAGCCAACGCAATCAAGAAAGGTGGTCCAACTTGAGGGAGTCAAGATCGTCATCATCTAGCTCAAGTGGACCATGTGCAAGGCAAAGGTTTGCCCTTGATAGGTTTTCTATTTTACCGGTCTCATGGTAGTTGTGGAAGACCGGGTTATAGGATCGTTTGCCGTACTATCAAGGGGGGCTCTCGATGAGTTGCTTGATCGTATCGTTCGTAGAGAGCTCAAACCATTGCATCCTTGCATCATCTTTTTGGTTCTTGTTTGGTTCTTCTCCTTGTGAGATTTGGAGCTTATGGTCATTTTTATGACAAGCTCGAGTTCATCGAAAATGGAGTTATCATGCATCTTCTATGATGTTTTCGATGTTGGAGGGTATGCCGGTTCTTCTCGGTTGGAGGTTTCACTCCTCTGTTTGGAGGTTTCACTTCTTTTTGGTTTTTGATGCTACTCGTTGTCTTGTTTCAAACAAGCTTGAGTTTGCTCAATTCGGAGCTCATATGAAGAAGTTATGGCAGTTCTGGTTTTCCTTGGAGTATTCTTTGTTTTCGTGGTTGTGGCTTAAGGTTGGTGCCAGTGGTAGTACCGTGACCCTCAGTGAGTAGTACCGCTTGAAGCTCCCCAGCGGTAGTACCGCTCTCTGAGCGGTAGTAGTGCCGCTCAAGCGGTAGTACCGCTCTCGAACGGTAGTACCGCTTGGGAGTTTCGGCCGTAGTACCGCTGTGTGTCTGGCTACTTCGCCTCGATTCTCGAACGAAGTTTTTCATGTCGGGTTTTATGGCACTAGTAGCGGCGAGAAGCGGTAGTACCGCTCTACTCCCGCTGTAGTACCGCTCTGAGGCCGATGGCCTGTCTTTCTCTTCAGTAGTAGTACCGCTGGATAGGAGCGGTAGTACCGCCCTCGGTGGTAGTACCGCCCTTCCTAGCGGTAGTACCGCCTGTCTTGGGATTTTCGGTGGGGTAACGGTTGGATTTTCCCCTCCTATAAAAGGGGTCTTCTTCCCCATTGAACCTTATCCTTTGAGCTCGTGTTCTTCCCCATTGTTGACCTTCTCCGAGCTTGCTATCTCTCAATCCCTCCATGGATTCTTGCTAGTTTTGGGGGAAAAGAGAGGAGATCTAGATCCACATTTCCACCAATCACTTTCTCCTCTATGTGAGGGGAACCCCTTGGATCTAGTTCTTGGAGTTCTTGGTGTTCTCCTTCTTGTTCTTCCTCTCATTTTCCTCCCTAGCATTAGTTGCTTTGGTGGGATTTGAGAGAGAAGGACTTGGCACTCCGTGTGCCCTTGCCATTGCATTTGGTGCATCGGTTTGAGTTCTCCACGGTGATACGTGGAAGTGAGAAGTTGAGAAGCTTATTACTCTTGGGTGCTTGGTGCCCTTGAGCTTGTTCCTCTTGGGTGCTTGGGCGCCCTAGGCAGTTGGTGGTGTTAGGAGCTCAATCATTGTGGTGTAAAGCTCTGGAAAGCGTCGGGTCTCCAATTAGGTTGTGGAGATCGCCTGAGCAATTTGACGGTACCAGCGACCGCCCCAAGGGTTGCCAAAGTGTACGGGTTCGGTGACCGCCCCCAAGGGTTGCCATTTGTACGGGTTCGGTGACCGCCCTCAAGGGTCCCTTAGTGGAATCACGGCATCTTGCATTGTGCGAGAGCGTGAGGAGATTACGGTGGCCCTAGTGGCTTCTTGGGGAGCATTGTGCCTCCACACCGCTCCAAACGGAGATTAGCATCCGCAAGGGTGTGAACTTGAGATACATCGTCGTCTCCAGCGTGCCTCGGTTATCTCTTACCCGAGCCCCTTTACTTATGCACTTTACTTTGTGATAGCCATATTGTTCTTTGTCATATATCTTGCTATCACATAGTTGCTTATCTTGCTTAGCATAAGTTGTTGGTGCACATAGGTGAGCCTAGTTGTTTTAGGTTTTGTGCTTGACAAATTAACCATTAGGTTTATTCCGCATTTGTTCAAGCCTAAACCGTAATTATTTTAAAGCGCCTATTCACCCCCCCCCCCTCTAGGCGACATCCTCGATCTTTCATATACTTATTGCAAAAATTTAGAAGTCATCAAAAACCAAGTACTACGCGCATGCTCCTAGGGGGATAGATTGGTAGTAAAAGACCATCGCTCGTCCCCGACCGCCACTAATAAGGATGCACAAGCCAGGTACACTTCATGTTTCAAATTTGTTACACAACTTTAACCATACGTGCATGCTACGGGACTTGCTAACTCCAACACAAGTATCTCTCAAATTCACAACTACTCAACTAGCATGACTCTAATATCACCATCTTCATATCTCAAAACAATCATCAAGCATCAAACTTCTCTTAGTATTCAACACACTCATAAGAATTCTTACAAATCTTGTATGCTTAGCATATTAGGATTATTTAAGAAAATTACCATGCTATTTAAGAGTAGTTGAATAATTATGCAATTATGTGAAGACTCTCCCATTTTATAATTTAAGATCTTGGTATTGTATCCAAACAGCAAGAAAAACAAAATAAAATGACATTGCAAGGATATCACAACTCATGTGCAGAAGCAAAAACTTAGGCTCAACCGATACTAACCGATAGTTGTTGAAGAAGAAAGGTGGGATGCCAACGGGGGCATCCCCAAGCTTAGAACTTCAACTCCTCCGTTGCACAAACAGACTCAGCATAAGCAGCATCACCTTGCTCACATTCCAAGGCTATCTTCCGACTCCCATGCACTGTGATGGTACCCTTATGACCCGGCATCTTGAGCTGCAGGTAAACATAACACGGTCGTGCAATGAACTTTGCATGAGCCGGCCGTCCAAATAGTGCGTGATATGCGCTCTGGATCTTGACCACCTCAAAATTTAACTTCTCAGCCCTGGAATCATGCTTATCCCCAAAGGCTACTTCCAGCTCAATCTTACCCACTGGGTACGCCGACTTACTGGGCACTACTCCATGGAAAACTGTGTTGGACGTCTTGAGATTTTTATCAGTTAACCCCATGCGACGAAAGGTCTCATAATAGAGGATGTTGATGTTGCTGCCTCCATCCATGAGCACTTTTGTAAATTTGTACCCACCAACTTGAGGTGCCACCACTAAGGCCAAGTGCCCCGGATTGTCAACCCAGGGAGGGTGATCCTCCCTACTCCATATGATGGGCTGCTCAGACCATCTCAGATAACGAGGGACCGCCGGCTCAATAGCGTTCATGGCCCTTTTATGAAGCTTCTGGTCCCTTTTGCACAAAATGGTGGTGAAAACATGATATTCCGCTATTCCGCTGCTTTGGGTTACTCTGATACCCGGATTGCTGCTGCTGCTGACCTCCTTGGCAGATTGCTGATGATAACCACCTTGATTACCCTGAGGGGCCTGAAAGTTGGAATTTGAACCGCCCCCCGGGCCATGAAAACCGCCACCACTTGAACCGCCTCCAGATCCGTGATGGCCGTCAAACATGTTAGAATTCTTGAAAGCCTTCATGATCGTACAGTCCTTCCACAGGTGATTGGTTGGCTTCTCCCGGGTGTCGTGTCTTGGACAGGGCTCATTTAGCAATTGCTCAAGGGTGGGACCTGACCCGCCAGACCGGGGAGGTGGCCTCCCCTTATGTCGTTGATTATTACCCTGTGCATTAGCCACAAACTTCGAGCTACCATCGGCCTTACGTTTATTATTACCTCCTTGATTCGCCGGGTTATGCTGAAGACCCTTAGCGTTGCCATTCTTCTTTCCCTTCGGTGTCTTCTCTTTGTCAGACGTGGGATCCTTGGTACTATCAGAGTCGGTGTATTTGACTAGGGCCGCCATCAGCTAGCCCATGTCATTGCAATCGCGTTTGAGCCGCCCCAGCTTCTGCTTCAGAGGTTCAAAACGGCAATTGTTCTCCAACATTAAGACTGCAGAGCCGGCATCCATCTTATCAGACGAATGTATTATTTCCTTCACCCGGCGCACCTAATGGGTCGTGGACTCACCTTACTCTTGCTAGCAATTAGTCAAGTCCACAATCGACATGGCTGCTTGCATGTGTCCTTGAAGTTTTGAATAAACCGGGCCTTTAACTCGGCCCAGGAACCAATGGAATTAGGTGGCAGTCCCTTTAACCAGGTGCGGGCCGTTCCATCCAGCATCATAGTGAAGTACTTGGCCATTGCTGTGTTGCTAACCTCCAGCAACTCCATGGCCATCTCATAACTTTCAATCCACGCCCCAGGCTGTAAATCGGCCGTGTAGTTAGGCACCTTTCGAGGCCCCTTAAAATCCTTGGGCAAATGCTCATTATGCAGTGCTGGCACTAAGCAAGGGACACCTCCCATTCTTGTGGTTGCGCCTGCCTCAATAGAAGTCGTCGGATAAACCCGAAAAGACTGGTAAGCCGCCCGCTGAGCCGCCTGCTCAATCGCCTGCTGAGCCGCCCGCTCTGCCTCTTGGCGTATCTTGTCCTGATCAACCAAGTTAGGGGCTCCATCACGCACCGGGTCACGTCCGCACGGCTGGTCACGGCGCCGGGCGTTGCTTGAAACCGCTGCCGAGTCCATATGCCTGCTATAACTCGGGCTTCGGCTTGGGCTAGGGGTCGAATGAATCTTGTCTCGACTATAAGAATATGCCTCCTGCTGTGCCAGAGCCGTCTGAAGAAGTTCTCTGACCCTACGTGTTTCAATCGCCGTCGGAGAATCGCCCTCCACCGGGAGAGCCGCCAATCGTGCCGCTGCAGCGATCATGTTCTCCAACGGGTTAGAATAATGACCTGGTGGTGTTGGCACATACTAAGGCGGTGCAGTATTCACTCGAGGAGGTTCCGTCACCCGGGGTTGAACCGGCGTCCCAGCTCCGGGCGTCGCAGCCGGATTTACCTCTGGTGGATTACTGGGACCTGCTCCGGGTGTGCGGAAGAGATTTCTAGGATCGTAGATCGAGGGTAGATGGGATTGGGACTTCTGGTGCCTCCTCCTCATGACCTCATTTGATGCGTTTAAATCCATTGTAAGCTGGAACGCTTCTGATTGAAGCTGCTGAGCTCGAGCATCCAGAGCCGCCCGTTCTGCGGCCAACCTGGTATCCTCAGCTTCTAGGTTTTCCTTGGCTTGTGCTATCTCCTCACGTAACCGAGTCACCTCTGTGTCATGATCAGCCTGATCCGCTGGATTAACTATGGCGGTTAACAGGGTTGTCAGCCTATCCGTGAGAACAATCAGCACCTGAGCCGGCGAGCGCACAGGGCCTCCTGCCCCGGCTGCCGCTGACCCGGAGGTTATTGCCGCCGCAGCCGTAGAGTTTTGACCTGGTTGAGTGCCAGCCATGAAGATCCCTACTCTGCTCGGTGGCTCAAAGGGGTCCGGAATACTGCTTCCATCGGAACAGCCCCAAGCCCGCCGTCTTGCAATTGATACAACGAATCCATCTCACCCATGGATGACTCACCGTCCGAATAGATGGCCGTCTCACCGTCAGACATGGATCCTTCAGGAACTTCCCCTCCATGGATGCATCCCATGAAGGCACGCTTCATGGCGGGCGGAGCGCGGGCGGGTCTCGCACGCTGAGCCGTCTCGACGATGTCGGTGCAGATGTCCGGCTCAGGGCCCGGCTCGCCGATCCGGCCGATGAAGACGTGAATTCCGCTGAAGGGGACCCGGTACCCATACTCGATTGAGCCGGCGTCCAGGCCCCAGCCCGCGTCGTCGATGTAGAGCTTGCCGCGACGACTCTTGGTCATCCGGCCCACAGCGTATCCCTTGAGCCCTTCGAAGCTGCCCTTCAAGAACTCAAATCCACCATGCGCTGGCCCCACGGTGGGCGCCAACTGTCGTGGAATTTTTACGGCAGATGTCCTAGTGAAAGGACTTAGTCATGGAGCCATCCCAACTAGGAAGCAAGAAGGGGTTAATCAGGACAAAGGACACGAGGTTTATACTGGTTCGGCCCCTTACGGTGAAGGTAAAAGCCTACGATCCAGTTTTGAGTGGGATTGCGTATGTCTCGATAACCAGGGAGCGAATCCGCTTGACCTAGCTCTCGATTTGATGTTACTTGCCCTGAACCACCGCCGGGTCGTCCCTTTATATACAGAGGTCGACCCCCAGCAGCTCATAGAGTCCCGGCCGGCTCATAAACAGTGTCCGGCTCGGTTTCTCCACACATCGACCGCTATCTAGGATGCATCTAGAGTATTAAGTTCATAAGAACAGAGTAACGCATTAGGTAAGATGACCTGATGTAGAGGGATAAACTCAAGCAATATGATATAAACCCCATCTTTTTATCCTCGATGGCAACAATACAATGCGTGTCGTTTCCCCTACTGTCACTAGGTTCGAGCACCGCAAGATTGAACCCAAAGCTAAGCACTTCTCCCATTGCAAGAAAGATCAATCTAGTAGGCCAAACCAAATTGATAATTTGAAGAGACTTGCAAAGATAACCAATCATACATAAAAGAATTCGGAGGAGATTCAAATATTGTTCATAGATAATCTTGATCATAAACCCACAATTCATCGGATCTTGACAAACACACCGCAAAAGAAGATTACATCGAATAGATCTCCAAGAGAATCGAGGAGAACTTTGTATTGAGGTCCAAAGAGAGAGAAGAAGCCATCTAGCTAATAACTATGGACCCGAAGGTCTGAGGTAAACTACTCACACATCATCGGAGAGGCTATGGTGTTGATCTAGAAGCCCTCCGTGATCAATGCCCCCTCCGGAAGGCCCCAAGATGGGATCTCACGGGTACAGAATGTTGCGGCGGTGGAAATAGGGTTTCGGCTCCTGTTCTGATGTTTCCAGGGTATATGAGTATATATGGGCGAAAGATGTCGGTCAGGAGAGCTACAAGGGGCCCACGAGGGTGGGGGCGCGCCCAGGAGGGCAGGCGCGCCTCCCTGCCTCGTGGCCTCCTCATTGATTGCTTGACATCCACTTCAAGTCCTCTGGATCACGTTTGTTCCGAAAATCACGTTCCCGAAGGTTTCATTCCGTTTGGACTCTGTTTGATATTCCTTTCCTTCGAAATACTGAAATAGGCAAACAAACAACAATTTGGGCTGGGCCTCTGGTTAATAGGTTAGTCCCAAAAATAATATAAAAGTGTATAATAAAGCCCATTGAACATCCAAAACAGATAATATAATAGCATGGAACAATAAAAAATTATAGATACGTTGGAGACGTATCAAGCATCCCCAAGCTTAATTCCTGCTCGTCCTCGAGTAGGTAAATGATAAAAATAGAATTTTTGATGTGGAATGCTACTTAGCATAATTTTCAATGTAGTTCTTTTTATTGTGGCATGAATATTTAGATCCGAAAGATTCAAGATAAAAGTTTAATGTTGACATAAAAACAGTAATACTTCAAACGTGCTAACCAAGAAATTATGTCTTATCAAAATAACATAGCCAAAGAAAGCTTATCCCTACAAAATCATATAGTTAGGCCATGCTTTAATTTCGTCACACAAAACGTTCTCATCATGCATAACCCCGATGACAAGCCGAGCAATTGCTTCATACTTTTTAACGCGCTTCAGCCTTTTCAACCCTTACGCAATACATGAGCGCAAGCCATGGATATAGCACTATGGATGGAATAAAGTATAATGATGGGGGTTATGTGAGAAGACAAAAAGGTAGAAAGTCTCACATTGACGTGGCTAATCAATATGCTATGGAGATGCCCATCAATTGATGTCAATGAGAGGAGTAGGGATTGCCATGCAACGTGTGACGCCCCCGATTTAATCGTACACTAATCATGCACGCAAATGTGTACGATCAAGATCAGGGACTCACGGGAAGATATCACAACACAACTCTACAAATAAAATAAGTCATACAAGCATCATAATACAAGCCAGGGCCTCGAGGGCTCGAATACAAGTGCTCGATCATAGACGAGTCGTGGAAGCAACAATATCTGAGTACGTACATAAGTTAAACAAGGTGCCATAAGATGGCTAGCACAAATTGGGATACAGATCGAAGAGGAGCAGGCCTCCGCTCGGGATCCTCCTAGGTCACTCCTGGTGGTCGCCGTGGCTGCACGTAGTAGTAGACACCTCCGGAGTAGTAGTCGCCATCGGCGGTGGCGTCTGCCCCTGGCTCCATCGTGCAGTTGCAGCAACCGAGTAGAGATAGGGGAAAAGGGGAACAAGGCAACCGTGAGTACTCATCCAAAGTACTGCAAGCAAGGAGCTACACTACATATGCATGGATATATGTGTAAAGGGCCATATCAGTGGACCGAGCTGCAGAATGCCGTAATAAGAGGGGATAGCTAGTCTTATCGAAGACTACGCTCGACACTGTCTTGCAACAGATAGGAGGGACAATCAAGTCCTCCAAGTAACATCACATAGCAATAATCCTACCCGCGATCCCCGCTCATATCCCCGAGCGAGAGCGACCACCGTTGTATCCGCACTTGGAAGGGTGTGTTTTATCAAGTATCCGGTTCTAGTTGTCATAAGCTCAAGGTACAACTCCAAGTCGTCCTGTTATCAAGATCACGGCTATCCGAATAGATTAACTTCCTGCAGGGTGCACCATCTTACCCAAAGACGCTTGATCCCTTTGGCGGACACACTTTCTGGGTCATGCCCGCCATGAAGATCAACACGCCGCAGCCCCACCTAGGCACAACAGAGAGGCCAACACGCCGGTCTAAACCTAAGCGCCAGGGTCCTGGGCCCATCGCCCGAGCACACACAAGACGCTTGTAGGGCGGCCGAAGCGCACCTAGCCTAACAGCGTTCCAGTCCAATCCGGCGCGCGCGCTCGTCCGACGACGTCAAGTATTTCGGTGATACCACGGACGGGATACCCATAACTACTCCCCGTAGATGGTTAGTGCGTATAAGCTCAGAGCCAACTCAGATCAAATACCAAGACCTCGTTAAGCGTGTTAAGTAACATGAACGCCTAACAGGCCAGGCCCACCTCTCTCCTAGGCGGTCTCAACCTGCCCTGCCGCTCCGCCACAAAGTAACAATCGGGGCCGTGGGAACCTGTGCCCACCTCTACGGGATGGAGCCACCCGTCCTTTCAGCCCCCATCTCCGAACAGTACCACGGTAATGTAATAGGTAAAGTATATAGTATATACCGTGATCACCTCCCGAGTGATCACGGCCCGATAGTATAGCACGCGCAGACGGACAAGGGTGTAGGGCCACAGATGAAAGTACTAGCATCCTATACTAAGCATATAGGATTGCGGTAAGGTAACAATGAAGTAACAAGGATGTCTATGCAAGAAGATAGGAGTATCCGAAAACAAGAATATGCTACACTACTCTAATGCAAGCAGATAGAGAAGAGAAGGCGATATCTGGTGATCAAGGGGGCTTGCCTGGTTGCTCCAAGCAAGAGAGAGGGGTCGTCAACACCGTAGTCGAACCGCCAGCAGCAATGGCGTCGGTCTCGTAGTCTACCGGAGAGAAGAGGGGGAAGAAACAATAAATATAAAGCAGGCATAGCATCACAAAGTATAACATGGCAATAAGTTGTGCCGGGTGTGACCTAACGTATGGCTACACGATATAGGTGAAGGGGGAATTCAAACGGGAATATTTTCCCGGTTCCGGACCTGTGTCAGATAGATGACCGGAGGGGGAATGTTCCATGTTTAGATAGTTAGAGGCATCTGACAGGTAAACAGACCACGTATTCGGATTCGTTGGATTTTTCTGAGCAACTTTCATGTAGAAAACATTTTCATCCGAGTTACGGTTTATTTACTATGAATTTCTAAAGTTTTATTAATATTCTAAAAATCTGGAATTTATATTAATTTTGAAATTTAAAGGAAATTGTTAGATGCACCAGTGCAAAGGCACCGGCGAAGCTGATCAGCAGATTAGTGGTCCACGTTGACCACCAAAGGGCGTCGGGGCCCAGCTTGTCATAGACCGATAGTTAATAGCTTTTAGTTTAAAGGATTTAATTAATGTGGGGGTCCCACATGTCATACCCAAAGGACTAAACTAACATGGTTATTTATTTTAATTAAGCACTTGGGGCCTGTATGTTAGTGGGGGTAAGTAGGTGGGTTAGGGCCTTAATGGCCAATTAGGCGGTTAACTCCGTGCCATGAGGCCACGGGCGAGGGCGGAGTTGGCGAGGGGGAGGGCGCTGGCGGCCTCGGCTTGAGCCAACAGCAGCAATGGGGGCAGCGGCCGGGTGGGCACCGCCGGCCGGAGGCGGACGCCGCCCAAGCGGTGAAGCGCGGCTGGGGTGAAAGGAGGAGCGGGTGCGACGTCACGGGGAGTAACGCCAGAGCGGGGCTAGGACGGCAGCAAGAAGGCAACGGAGGCGGGCGAGCACGGCGCATCAAGAGCAAGGAGGAAGAGAGGCGCGGTCGGGAAGAGGTGGCTGTGCGGGCCGCGACGAAGCGCACGCGGCAGGGCGCAGGGGCGCTGGTCATGGCGCGTTTCATGCTGCCAGGCGGCGCGAGGCACGGTCAGGGGAAGGCGGCTGCGGACATGTGTGGGGAAGGAGGATGGAGCGCGGCAGCAGGGTGGGGACGCACGACCACGAGCGTGCGATGGCCAGGAGCTGGGACGCGACGGTGACGATGGCCTAAAGCACTAGATGCGAAGGGGAAAGGGGGAGACGGGGGAGGACGAAGTTGCTGCTCACATCGGTGACGAGAAGCGACTCGGGGCAGCTGCAGGAGGTCGAGGGGGCCGGTGAGGCTCGGTCGACGGCGGATCGAGGCCGCGGCCGAGTCAGATTCCGGTGAGGGGGAACGGGCACGGGCGCCGTTGCTGCAGCTCCTCCGCCCCAAACCGGTGGTGTAGTCGACGAAAGCGACGACGGCGCTTCTCTTGGCCTCTTTCTGGTCGGCAAGGAGGCCGTTGGCCACGACGGCGATGAGGCAGTGGTGGCGATTGCGTTCGATATCGAGCAAACCGAGCGGAACGGCTCGAGGAGGAAGAAAATGAGGGGGCTATGGTTTCGGGGGGTGTCGAGGGTGACCTAATATGCGTCGGGGATGCGGCAGATGGCGCCACAGGCTATCCATGGGCGCTGGACGACGCCGCTGCCTCCAGCGCACCCTCGATGAACAGGTGAAGGAGACGACGGCGGAGGTGGGCTGGGCTAGCACTATTGGCAGGAGGCCTAAGTGCACAATAGAGTAGGGCTTTTCCCTTTTATTTACTCTTTTCAATTATTAGCTTCTATTTTAAATAGTTTCAACTATCAAATGAATTTCGTTGCGCATGTACATTTGCACATAATTGCAATGCAATACCTGGGGGTTGCCCAAACAGTTTCAATTTATTTTCCAATGTTAAAAACATATTTTAAAGGCTATTTCATTTGCTGCTCGAACACTTATTAATTTCCTAGTAATTAATTGGGGGTCAAATAATGTTGGTTTCAAGAAAACAAACATCGGGGAATTATAGAATAAAACTAACATTTTAGTTCCACTATTTGAAGAAATAATTTATTTGACTTTATTTCAGAATTTGAATTTGGCTTTGATATATCAAGGGCAATTTGGCTTTAGTCAAACCTGATGACATGGCACCATTAGCGGGTGATTACTATAGCATGATTCTCGGGGTGTTACAAATCTCCTCCACTACAAGAAATCTCGTCCCGAGATTTAAGAGGTAGGGTGAGGGGGAAATGATTTGGTTATGAAATTATAAAGATTCTTCTCGGTCTTAGTTTCTGTTCTGGAAGAGATCGATCCATTACATTGATGTCCTTATTCCTCCGCTTCTGGTCATCATGATGAAGTCGTCATCCTTTCTTCCGGGTCTTCGTCGTACGTATGAAGGACAAGGGGGAACTTCGGAAGAACGGACGTCTGAAAGGTTGACTATCTGTTTGATAACATCGGGGATGGTGGCGGAAAGTAACTCTCGAATATAAATTTAAGACATTATCGAGAGCAAAGTAAGGAGGTATCGTGGGGAAGTTTCGAGCGGGCATGCAATCGTTCGTTGCCTGAAACAAAGTGTGAAAGGGGTTCAGAGTAACGGGAATAAGTATTGTGTTTCATACTAGAATTGATGATCTCTTCGGAAGGTGGGTCGTGAATTACATACGAAGCCAAGCGTGAGGAATAACTTTGGAAACAGAGGGCGATAGGAGAGTCAGTTCGATCTGTGGAACTGTGGGTTATGGGCCCACCATGTGGGTTAAAAGTAGGAGGAGCGGTGACATCTTGCATGGTCATGATGGCAAGGCATGTCATAGGATAGCCTGTCGATTATGTCGGCAACAACGCCGGTTCCAAGGGCGAGGGACGAAGAGAACCATTTTCCGCTCGTGGAACGAGGCGGACCAATAGGCAAAGTTCTCGCCCATCGGTGGCTACCGAATGTCATCAACAATAGTACTGAGGTTTTGCCGACGGAATTGTACACCGAGGTGTTTACATAAGCAGTGAATCTTTACTTCTTAGATTATATAGATCACAAGAGAGGTCAAACAAACCAATGAAATGGAAAATGTGACCATCAGGTTAAACAGAACAATGGAAAGGAAAATGTGTTTAAACACATATTCCATGGGTATATCTTTCCCAAGGACGAGCAGAGCATGATATCCATGACATGGTAGAAAGCAAAAAAAACCCTTTAGGTAAGGGGAGAGAAATTTCATGACATTACCCATACAGCGGTGTTTGGATAATTGGGCAGGAAACATTTAGCATTGGGCTTCAGATGTTCTTGTTGAAAATCAGAGTATCATAGACATGCTTCGAGATAGCATTGACATGGTCATCAGGTGAAGATCAGAATTTGGAAACACAATGGATCCATCAGGAACAACTTATCGAATAAGTCTTACAATTTCCTCATGGATGAACGGATAACCTTGCTGAAAAGGAATCTATAATGATAGGTCCTCCAGCCGGGGGTGCTAGGCATGACATCATGCTACCGGTTCATCAAAGGATCAACATCATAACTCTTGGAAGTTGTCCCAACCATCATATCTGACCGAGATTCAGATCCGATTGGTGTCATGATACCTCAGACTCAGTGGGTCCGAGAGGAAAAGGTGCAACACAAATCGACGAAATGACATTTCAAGATTCTCAGGAAATGAACTACGGGAGCGGGTTCTTGAAGCAACAGTTCATCCTTAACCCAAGGAGGGGATGAGAAGGTGGCTGATGGGCTCAGCGGCAATTCGTCGCGAATTCCAAACGGATGGATTTCCACGATAATGTGAACAAGAAGGTGACATTTGTCAGCTCAAATGGTATAATGATGTATGCTCGAGGAAAACATACACCTTCAAACATTGGTTGACAGGTGCGACCGAAGGATGGGCTGGGTTGCATGACCAACGTCGGAATGGTGATTCAATAATCAATAGTCTAAGAATTTCACTTCAAAGCAAGATGCTTGCTAGAAGTACAGAACTCAAACAGCACCGTTCACTTGTTGGAATCAACACGGGGACCAAGAAAGAATGGTGATGGTGAGAAGTATTTCTATGTCAAGAATTCTCAAGAGGTGGAACAATCTCAGAACATTCTTGACTTAAAGGATGGTAATACTCCAAGGTAAAGAAGAACAATTGCTGGATAGCAAGGAACTCAAGGTATAACACAAAACACGAACAAGTTTTGTGTTGAACGGAAGGCAATAAAGTGGTCCTTTGTTACACAAATCATCAAAGGCAAGGATGGTATTACTCAACATGAATTCAACTGTTATCCCGGAAGTGCTCGTAATGCCGATGATGATCACGAAACATTTGTCGAGAGATTTCATGAAGATGTAATCGATCGGCATTTACATCAAGTCAAAGTAATGATGAAGTGAAAGGTTATTGGAACCAAAGTACGACACAAACTCGAAACCAAGTTTGTTGTTCAAGGCGAAATGATATGACGATGAGGATCGACGTAAGGTTAGTTCATCGTCGAAAATTGTGCTCGAGAAGAAGGACCGGTAGCAGCTTAAAATCATCACGACAATGATATAGCCAAATAGGCTACAAACTCGTACTTATAGAAGCTTACTAAAGAGTTGTTGAACTGTAGAGCGGGCTCGGTTCAGTTATCGTTGTCTTTGAGTGTTTAATAACTCAGAGCCCGTGAAAAATTGGAATCAGTGGGAAGGTAGCACTTGATGAAGAACTCATAAGAAGTTATGCAGCTCCATGATAATCTCGAGATACCAGGGGTAATACTCGATGACATATCAAAGTAGAGGTTGGACGGGGGTTATTGCTCTACAGAAGACAAGTGCTAAAACTTGCACGAGAAATGGTATTTAAAAGAGAACATGGTCGGAAACACGATTGCAAAAGGCCAGATCCCTGATATAAGATGAACTTATACCAAAGGAATAATTAATTTAAGAGAAGCTTTAATGATAAGAACTACATCGTGTCCATGGGCATGAACACAAAGTTCAAGGTCGACTCCCACTTCTTCAATGTATAACCTTCCATTCACTTCTCGCTTTGATAAAGGCATTAGTGTTGAAAGTTTTACCTGGTGAAATACCAGATGAGTATGACTCGTGAAAACTTTCGAGTTCACACATATTAAGGAGGGCATAGGTTCAACCCACCAAGGCATCTTAGGAACGTATACCATCAACTTCAGGGGTAAATAACTCAAGCTCGGAGGTAGAGCATGGTTGACAAAGCAGAGGATACAATTTACCAAAGGCATTATGTATCAGGGAAGGTCTCACAAAGTTATTGAATATGAAGGATGCTGACGGATAAAATCCAACAATGGACCTGATGGCCCACAAGGGGTCTGACGTGAGCATCAGTACTTAACTAGAGGAAGAAGAATGCAAGGAGGTCAGATTATAGAAACAACTGACTAACTCAATTGTCAAATGCAAAGGAATTATGATTTCCAAATCAAGGGATCAGAAGCAATGCTCTGATTTAGGGGTGGATAAGTGTTGGAAATATGCCCTAGAGGCAATAATAAAAGCATTATTATTATATTTCCTTATTCATGATAATTGTCTTTATTCGTGCTATAATTGTGTTAACCGGAAATCGTAATACATGTGTGAATAACAGACAACAACATGTCCCTAGTGAGCCTCTAGTTGACTAGCTCGTTGATCGACGAGATAGTCATGGTTTCGACTATGGACATTGGATGTCATCGATAACGGATCACATCATTAGGAGAATGATGTGATGGACAAGACCCAATCCTAAACATAGCATAAGATCGCATAGTTCGCTTGCTAGAGTTATCCAATGTCAAGTATCCTTTCCTTAGACCATGAGATCGTCGTAACTCCCGGATACCGTAGGAGTGCTTTGGTGTGCCAAACGTCACAACGAATCGGGTGACTATAAAGGTATGCTACGGTATCTCCGAAAGTGTCATTGGGTTGACATGGATCGAGATCGATTTGTCACTCCGCTTGACGGAGAGGTATCACCGGCCCTCTCGGTAATGCATCATCACAATGAGCTCAATGTGATCAAAGTGTTTGATCACGGATCATGCATTACTGACGAGAAAAGTGACTTGCGTAACGAGATTGAACGAGGTATTGGTATACCGACGATCGAATCTCGGGCAAGTAAAATACCGATTGACAAAGGGAATCGTATACGGGATTAATTGAATCCTTGACATCGTGGTTCATCCGATGAGATCATCGTGGAGCATGTGGGAGCCAACATGGGTATCCAGATCCCGCTGTTGGTTATTGCCCGAGAGCCGCCCTCGGTCATGTTCTGATGTCTCCCAACCCGTAGGGTCTACACACTTAAGGTTGAACGCTAGGGTTATAGGAATATGTATGTGCAGTAACCCGAATGTTGTTCGGAGTCCCGGATGAGATCCTGGACGTCATGAGGAGTTCCGGAATGGTCCGGAGGTAAAGAATTATATATAGGAAGTGCTGTTTCGGCCATCGGGACAAGTTTCGGTGATATCGGTATTGTATCGGGACCACCGGAGGGGTCCCGGGGGTCCACCAAGTGGGGCCACCAGCCCCAGGGGCCACATGGGCCCTAGGTGGTGCGCCTAGGCCCACATGGGCCAAGGGAACCAGCCCCAAGGGGCCCATGCGCCTAGGGTGAAAAAAGGGAGAGTCCATGAGGGAAGGCACCTCCGAGGTGCCTTGGGAGGTGGACACCTCCCCTCTTGGCCGCACCCTCCCTTGGAGGAGGGGCAAGGCTGCGCCTCCCCCTCCTTGGCACCTATATAAAGGGGAGGGAGGGGCAGCAGCACCTTGCCCTGGACGCCCCCTCTCCCTCTCCAACACATCCTCCTCCTCCGTAGTGCACGGCGAAGCCCCTGCCGGAATATCGCAAGTTCCACCATCACCACGCCGTCGTGCTGCTGCTGGAGCCATCTTCTCAACCTCTCCTTCACCTTGCTGGATCAAGAAGAAGGAGACGTTACGCTGACCGCACGTGTGTTGAACGCGGAGGTGCCGTCCGCTCGCACTAGATCATCGGTGAATTGGATCGCGGCAAGTACGACTACCTCATCCACGCTCACTCCGAAGCTTCCGCTGCGATCTACAAAGTGGTATGTAGATGCTATCTAATCTGAATACTCGTTGCTAGATGAACTCATAGATGGATCTTGGTGAAACCGTAGGAAAAATTTTAATTTTCTCGCAACGCTCCCCAACAAAGGGCATCATGAGCTAGGTCTATGCATAGTTCTTCTTGTGCGAGTAGAACACAATTTGTTGTGGGCGTAGATGTTGTCAATTCTTCTTGCCGTTACTAGTCAATCTTGATTCAGCGGTATTGTGGGATGAAGCGGCCGGACCAACCTTACACGTGACGCTTACGTGAGACCGGTTCCACCGACTAACATGCACTAGTTGCATAAGGTGGCTGGCGGGTGTCCGTCTCTCCTACTTTAGTTGGATCGGATTCGATGAACAGGGTCCTTATGAAGGGTAAATAGAGATTGACAAATCACGCTGTGGTTTGAACGTAGGTAAGAAAACGTTCTTGCTAGAACCCTAATTCAGCCACGTAAAACTTGCAACAACAATTAGAGGACGCCTAACTTGTTTTTGCAGCAAGTGCTTTGTGATATGATATGGCCAAAGTTGTGATGTATGATGAATGATCTATATGTGATGTATGAGATGTTCATGCTATTGTAATAGGAATCACGACTTGCATGTCGATGAGTATGACAACCGGCAGGAGCCATAGGAGTTGTCTTTATTTTTGTATGACCTGCGTGTCATTGAGAATCGCCATGTAAATTACTTTACTTTATTGCTAAACGCGTTAGCCATAGTAGTAGAAGTAATAGTTGGCGAGCAACTTCATGGAGACACGATGATGAAGATCATGATGATGAGGATCATGGTGTCAAGCCGGTGACAAGATGATCATGGAGCCCCAAGATGGAGATCAAAGGAGCTATGTGATATTGGCCATATCATGTCACGCTTATTATTTGATTGCATGTGATGTTTATCATGTTTTGCATCTTGTTTACTTAGAACGACGGTAGTAAATAAGATGATCCTCATAATAATTTCAAGAAAGTGTTCACCCTAACGTGCACCGTTGCTAAGGTTCGTCGTTCAAGCACCACGTGATGATCGGGTGTGATAGGTCCTTACGTTCGCATACAACGGTGTAAGACAGATTTACACACGCAAAACACTTAGGTTGACTTGACGAGCCTAGCATGTACAGACATGGCCTCGGAACACGTAAGACCGAAAGGTCGAGCATGAGTCGATAGAAGATACGATCAACATGAAGATGTTCACCGATGTTGACTAGTCCGTCTCACGTGATGATCGGACATGGCCTAGTTGACTCGGATCATGTAATACTTAGATGACTAGTAGAGGGATGTCTATCTAAGTGGGAGTTCATTAAATTTGATTAAATGAACTTTATTATCATGAACTTAGTCTAAAATTTTTACAATATGTCTTGTAGATCAAATGGCCAACGTAGTCCTCAACTTCAACGCGTTCCTAGAGAAAACCAAGCTGAAAGACGATGGTAGCAACTATACGGACTGGGTCCGGAACCTGAGGATCATCCTCATAGCTGCCAAGAAAGATTATGTCCTAAGAGCACCGCTGGGTGACGACCTATTCTCCCCGCAGAACAAGACGTTATGAACGCTTGGCGGCCACGCTGCGATGATTACTCCCTCGCTCAGGCGGCATGCTTTACAGCTTAGAGCCGGACTCCAAAAGCGTTTTGAGAGACATGGAGCATATGAGATGTTCAAGAGCTGAAAATGGTTTTCCAAGCTCATGCCCGGTCGAGATATGAAGTCTCCGACAAATTCTTTAGCTGTAAGATGGAGGAAAATGGCTCACAAGGAGCACATACTCAAAATGTCCAGGTTGCACAACCGCTGACTCAACTGGAAGTTAATCTCCGGATGAAGCGGTCATTGACAGAATCCTCCGCCGCTTCCACCTAGCTACAAGAGCTTTGTGATGAACTACAATATGCGGGGATGGTAAAGACCATTCCCGAGGTATATGCTATGCTGAAATCAGCAGAGGTAGAAATCAAGAAAGAACATCAAGTGTTGATGGTGAATAAAACCACTAAGTTCAAGAAGGGTAAGGGTAAAAGAACTTCAAGAAGGACGGCAAGGAAGTTGCGCGCCCGCAAGCAAGTTGCCGGAAGAAGCCAAAGAATGGACCCAAGCCCGAGACCGAGTGTTTTTATTGCAAGGAAGTGGTCCTTTGAAGCGGAACTGCCCCAAATACTTAGCGGACAAGAAGGCCGGCAAAACCAAAGGTATATGTGATATACATGTAATTGATGTGTACCTTACCAAGACTGTAGTAGCTCTTGGGTATTTGATACCGTGCAGTTGCTCACATTTGTAACTCAAAGCAGGAGCTGCGGAATAAACGGAGACTGGCGAAGGACGAGGTGACGATGCGCGTCGGGAATGGTTCCAAGGTCGATGTGATCACCGTCGGCACGCTGCCTCTACATTTACCTACGGGATTAGTTTTAAACCTCAATAATTGTTATTTAGTGCCAAGTTTGAGCATGAACATTATATCTGGATCTCGCTTAATTCGAGATGGCTACTCATTTAAATCAGAGAATAATGGTTGTTCCATTTATATGAGAGATATGTTTTATGGTCATGCTCCGATGGTTAATGGTTTATTCTTAATGAATCTAAATGACGTGATGATACACATATTCATAGTGTGAGTACCAAAAGAGTTAAAGTTGATAACAATAGTCCCACATATTTGTGGCATCGCCGCCTTGGTCACATAGGTGTCAAACGCATGAAGAAGCTCCATACAGATGGACTTTTAGAGTCTCTTGATTATGAATCATTTGACACGTCGTAACCATGCCTCATGGGTAAAATGACCAAGACTCCGCTCAGAACAATGGAGCGAGCAACCAACTTATTGGAAATCATACATACCGATGTGTGCGGTCCAATGAGTGTTGAGGCTCATGGAGGCTATCGTTATGTTCTCACCCTCATCGATGACTTGAGTAGATATGGGTATATCTACTTAATGAAACACAAGTCCGAGACCTTTGAAAAGTTCAAGGAATTTCAGAGTGAGGTTGAAAATCAACGTGATAGAAAGATCAAGTTTCTACGATCGATCGTGGAGGAGAATACTTGAGTCACGAATTTGGCACATACTTAAGAAAATGTGGAATAGTTTCACAACTCACGCCGCTGGAACACCTCAGCGTAATGGTGTGTCCGAACGTCGAATCGCACTCTATTGGATATGGTGCGATCTATGATGTCTCTTACCGACTTGCCGCTATCTTTTGGGGCTATGCTTTAGAGACCGCCGCATTCACTTTAAATAGGGCTCCGTCGAAATCCGCTGAGACGACACCGTATGAATTATGGTTTGGGAAGAAACCTAAGTGTCGTTTCTAAAAGTTTGGGGATGCGATGCTTATGTGAAGAAACTTCAACCTGAAAAGCTCGAACCCAAGTCGGAAAAATGCGCCTTCATAGGATACCCTAAAGAAACTGTTGGGTATACCTTCTACCTCAGATCCAAGGCAAGATCTTTGTTGTTAAGAATGGATCCTTTCTAGAGAAAGAGTTTCTCTCGAAAGAAGTAAGTGGGAGGAAAGTAGAACTTGATGAAGTGTTACCTCTTGAACGGAAAATGGCGAAACTCAAGAAAACGCTTCGAGGTGCCTGCACCGACTAGAGAGGAAATTAATGATGATGATCAAGATGCTTCGATCAAGCTCCTACTGAAATTCAAGGTCAACAAGGACACATTCCGCACTGAGTGGTACGGCAACCCTGTCTTGGAAATCATGTTGTTAGACAACGGTGAACCTTGAACTATGAGGAAGCAATGGCGGCCCGGATTCGGACAAATGGCTGGAAGCCATGAAACCGAGATAGGATCCATGTATGAAAACAAAGTATGGACTTTGACCGACTTGCCCGCTGAACGGCGAGCCATAGAAAATAAATGGATCTTTAAGAAGAAGATGACGCGATGGTAATGTGACCATCTATAAAGCTCGGCTTGTCGCTAAGGGTTATCGACAAGTTCAAGGGGTTGACTACGATGAGACTTTCTCACCGGTAGCGAAGCTAAAGTCCGTCGTAATCATGTTAGCAATTGCCGCATACTATGATTATGAGATATGGCAAATGGACGCCAAAACGGCATTCCTTAATGGTTTCCTTAAGGAAGAATTGTATATGATGCAGCCGAAGGTTTTGTCGATCCTAAGAATGTCGACAAGGTGTGCAAGCTCCAACGCCGATTTATGGGCTGGTGCAAGCATCTCGGAGTTGGAACATTCGCTTTGATGAGATGATCAAAGCGTTTGGGTTTACATGACTTATGGAGAAGCTTGTGTTTACAAGAAAGTGAGTGGGAGCTCTGTAGCATTTCTCATATTATATGTAGACGACATACTTTTGATGGGAAATGATATAGAACTCTTGGACAGCATCAAGGCCTACTTGAATAAGAGTTTTTCAATGAAGGACCTTGAGAAGCTGCTTATATATTAGGCATCAAGATCTATAGAGATAGATCGAGACGCCTCATAGGTCTTTCACAAAGCACATACCTTGATAAGATATTGAAGAAGTTCAATATGGATCAATCTAAGAAGGGTTCTTACCGTGTTACAAGGTGTAAAATTGAGCTCAGCTCAATGTCCCACCACGGCAGAAGATATAGAAGAGATGAGTGTCATCCCTATGCCTCAGCCATAGGTTCTATTATGTATGCCATGTCGTGTACCAGACCTGATGTAAACCTTGCCGTAAGTTTGGTAGGAAGGTACCAAAGTAATCCCGCAAGGAACACCGGACAGCGGTCAAGAATATCCTGAAGTACCGAAAAGGACTAAGGAAATGTTTTCGTTTATGGAGGTGACGAAGAGCTCGTCAGAAAGGTTACGCCGACGCTAGCTTCGACACGATCCGATGACTCTAAGTCACAAACCGGATCGTGTATATTTTGAATGGTGGGGCAGTAAGCTGGTGCAGTTGCAAGCAAAGCGTCGTGGCGGGATCTACATGTGAAGCGGAGTACATGGCAGCCTCGGAGGCAGCACATGAAGCAATTTGGGTGAAGGAGTTCATCACCGACCTCGAGTCATACCCAATGCGTCGGGGCTAATCAAGCTCTTCTGTGACAACTTTGGAGCTATTGCACTTGCAAAGGAGCCCAGGTTTCACAAGAAGACTAGGCACATCAAGCGCCGCTCAACTCCATTCGTGAAAATGTTCAAGATGGAGACATAGAAATTTGTAAAGTGCACACGGATCTGAATGTCGCAGATCCGCTGACTAAACCTCTCCCTAAGGCAAAACATGATCAGCACGTAACTCTATGGGTGTTCGATTCATCACAATGTAACTAGATTATTGACTCTAGTGCAAGTGGGAGACTGTTGGAAATATGCCCTAGAGGCAATAATAAAAGCATTATTATTATATTTCCTTATTCATGATAATTGTCTTTATTCGTGCTATAATTGTGTTAACAGGAAATCGTAATACATGTGTGAATAATGACAACAACATGTCCCTAGTGAGCCTCTAGTTGACTAGCTCGTTGATCGACAGATAGTCATGGTTTCGACTATGGACATTGGATGTCATCGATAACGGATCACATCATTAGGAGAATGATGTGATAGACAAGACCCAATCCTAAACATAGCATAAGATCGCATAGTTCGCTTGCTAGAGTTATCCAATGTCAAGTATCCTTTCCTTAGACCATGAGATCGTAACTCCGGATACCGTAGGAGTGCCTTGGTGTGCCAAACGTCACAACGAATCGGGTGACTATAAAGGTATGCTACGGGTATCTCCGAAAGTGTCTGTTGGGTTGACATGGATCGAGATCGATTTGTCACTCCGCTTGACGGAGAGGTATCACCGGGCCCTCTCGGTAATGCATCATCACAATGAGCTCAATGTGATCAAAGTGTTTGATCACGGGATCATGCATTACGGACGAGAAAAGTGACTTGCGGTAACGAGATTGAACGAGGTATTGGTATACCGACGATCGAATCTCGGGCAAGTAAAATACCGATTGACAAAGGGAATCGATACGGGATTAATTGAATCCTTGACATCGTGGTTCATCCGATGAGATCATCGTGGAGCATGTGGGAGCCAACATGGGTATCCAGATCCCGCTGTTGGTTATTGCCCGAGAGCCGCCTCGGTCATGTTCGCATGTCTCCGAACCCGTAGGGTCTACACACTTAAGGTTGATAGCGCTAGGGTTATAGGAATATGTATGTGCAGTAACCCGAATGTTGTTCGAGTCCGGATGAGATCCTGGACGTCACGAGGAGTTCGGAATGGTCCGGAGGTAAAGAATTATATATAGGAAGTGCTGTTTCGCCATCGGGACAAGTTTGGTGATATCGGTATTGTCTGGGACCACCGGAGGGGTCCTGGGTCCACCAAGTGGGGCCACCAGCCCTGTGGGGCCACATGGGCCCTAGGTGGTGCGCCTAGGCCCACATGGGCCAAGGGAACCAGCCCCAAGGGCCCATGCGCCTAGGGTGAAAAAAGGGAGAGTCCATGAGGGGAAGGCACCTCCGAGGTGCCTTGGGAGGTGGACACCTCCCCTCTTGGCCGCACCCCTCCCTTGGAGGAGGGGGCAAGGCTCGCCCCCCCTCCTTGGCACCTATATAAAGGGGAGGGAGGGGGCAGCAGCACCTTGCCCCGGACGCCCCTCTCCTCTCCAACACATCCTCCTCCTCCGTAGTGCACGCGAAGCCCCGCCGAATATCTTGCAAGTTCCACCATCACCACCACGTCGTCTGCTGCTGCTGGAGCTATCTTCTCAACCTCTCCTTCACCTTGCTGGATCAAGAAGAAGGAGGCGTTACGCTGACCGCACGTGTGTTGAACGCGGAGGTGCCGTCCGTTCGGCACTAGATCATCGGTGAGTTGGATCGCGGCAAGTACGACTACCTCATCCACGTTCACTCCGAAGCTTCCGTTGCGATCTACAAAGTGGTATGTAGATGCTATCTAATCTGAATACTCGTTGCTAGATGAACTCATAGATGGATCTTGGTGAAACCGTAGGAAAAATTTTAATTTTCTGCAACGTTCCCCAACAATAAGTTGAATAGCCTTAGGGTACAATCAACGGCAATTGGATTGGTCGAGAACCAATTCCAGTTAAAAGAATGGCAGCTCAGCCAGAAAGGTAATTTATAAGGATCAATGATGATTGCGGGTATTCGCAAACATATTGAGTCAACAGACTCAAAATGATAATGACAAGGGGTGTCAATATGACTACGAGACTTATGGGATTAACCATAATGCAAGCAAGCAAGAATTTCAAGAGCCAAAGGCTCCAGAGGATTCTCGGAAGATCGAATAGTATTTTGAAGAATTTTGTGTAACACATGAACAACAGGGGATGAGCGGATACTCGACAAGTGCGAGTATTTATTTGAGGAGGTATTCATGTAGTAAGGAACTGCTAGGCAGTAGGCACAAAGTACTCTCGGAACAATAGAGAAAACTTCGGGGTATCTTGTAATAACAAGATCAATGGGGGGTGATCGTATGAACGGCAAGGGTAAGTAGTTATCCATACGGATTTATCGGTGATCAGAAATAGCAAAAGTGGTGGGCACAAAGTCTCGAGAGAACATCAGAGAGTATCTTCGGAATCTTCTGATTAGCAGACGATCATCTGAAGTGAGGGGCTCTCCGGGAGAAAGTACTTGCGAGAACCTAAAGTTAGTGTTGTTTTTAGCAAATTCATTTAACCCGAATAGAAGAGAGTTCAGAATCCCAGAGTAAAGATCGAGGAGTAAAAGATCCTAATACCACCCGATGGCGACGTGGGCCCGTAAGGCACACAGCTAAGTTAGTAAAAGTTTTTGCAATGTCTAGACTCGACTTCGGCCAAGGAGTGTGGAAGGGGGATTCCTACAGGCAGTCGGCTCGATACCAACTCAGACGCTTCGATTTAATCAGACACTAATCATGCACGCAAATGTGTACGATCAAGATCGTGGACTCACGGAAGATATCACAACACAACTCTACAAATAAAATAAGTCATACAAGCATCATAATACAAGCCAGGGCCTCGAGGGCTCGAATACAAGTGCTCGATCATAGACGAAGTCAGCGGAAGCAACAATATCTGAGTACGACATAAGTTAAACAAGGTGCCATAAGATGGCTAGCACAAACGGGATACAGACGAAGAGGAGCAGGCCTCCCGCTGGGATCCTCCTAGGTCACTCCCGGTCGCCGCGGCCGGGCTGCACGTAGTAGTAGACACCTCCGAGTAGTAGTCGCCATCGGCGGTGGCGTCGCTCCCGGCTCCATCGTCAGTTGCAGCAATCGAGTAGAGATAGGGGGAAAAGGGGAACAAGGCAACCGTGAGTACTCATCCAAAGTACTGCAAGCAAGGAGCTACACTACATATGCATGGATATATGTGTAAAGGGCCATATCGGTGGACTGAAGCTGCAGAATGCCGTAATAAGAGGGGATAGCTAGTCTTATCGAAGACTACGCTCGACACCTGTCTTGCAAGCAGATAGGAGGGACAATCAAGTCCTCCAAGTAACATCACATAGCAATAATCCTACCCAGCGATCCCCCGCCATATCCCCGAGCGAGAGCGACCACCGGTTGTATCCGCACTTGGAAGGGTGTGTTTTATCAAGTATCCGGTTCTAGTTGTCATAAGCTCAAGGTACAACTCCAAGTCGCCCTGTTATCAAGATCACGGCTATCCGAATAGATTAACTTCACTGCAGGGTGCACCATCTTACCCAAAGACGCTTGATCCCTTTGGCCGACACACTTTCCGGTCATGCCCGCCGCGGAAGATCAACACGCCGCAGCCCCACCTAGGCACAACAGAGAGGCCAACACGCCGGTCTAAACCTAAGCACGCAGGGTCCGGGCCCATCGCCTCGAGCACACAGACGCTTCGCAGGGCGGCCGAAGTAGACCTAGCCTAACAGCGTTCAGCCCAATCCGGCAGCGCCGCCTCCGTGCCGACGTCTCAAGTACTTGCTGATACCACGACGCCGGATACCCATAACTACTCCCTGCGTAGATGGTTAGTGCGATAAGCTCAGAGCCAACTCAGATCAAATACCAAGACCTCGTTAAGCGTGTTCAAGAATCGCGAACGCCCGAACAGGCCAGGCCCACCTCTCTCCTAGGCGGTCTCAACCTGCCCTGCCGCTCCGCCACAAAGTAACAATCGGGGCCGTCGGAACCAGTGCCCACCTCTACGGGATGGAGCCACCCGTCCTTTCAGCCCCCATCTCCGAACAGTACCACGGTAATGTAATAGGGTAAAGTATATAGTATATACCGTGATCACCTCCCGAGTGATCACGGCCCGATAGTATAGCAGCAAGCAGACGGACAAGGTGTAGGGCCATAGATGAAAGTACTAGCATCCTATACTAAGCATATAGGATTGCGGTAAGGTAACAATGTAGTAACAAGGACAAAGCTATGCAGCAAGTATAGGAGTATCTCAAAACAAGAATATGCTACACTACTCTAATGCAAGCAAGATAGAGAAGAGTAGGCGATATCCGTGATCAAGGGGGGCTTGCCTGGTTGCTCCGGCAAGAGAGAGGGGTCGTCAACACCGTAGTCGAACTGGCCAGCAGCAGCGTCGGTCTCGTAGTCTACCGGAGAGAAGAGGGGGAAGAAACAATAAATATAAAGCAGGCATAGCATCACAAAGTATAACATGGCAATAAGTTGTGCCGGGTGTGACCTAACGTATGGCTACACGATATAGGTGAAGGGGGAATTCAACCGGGAATATTTTCCCGGTTCCGGACCTGTGTCAGATAGATGACCGGAGGGGGAATGTTCCATGTTCAGATAGTTAGAGGCATCGACAGTAAACGGACCACGATTCGGATTCGCTGGATTTTTCTCGAGCAACTTTCATGTAGAAAACATTTTCATCCGAAAGTTACGGTTTATTTACTATGAATTTCTAAAGTTTTATTAATATTCTAAACATCCGAATTTATATTAATTTTGAAATTTAAAAGGAAATTGTTAGATGCACCTGGTGCAGTGCACCGACAAAGGCATTGGCAGTCAGCATTTGATGGTCCACGTTGACCATCAAAGGGCGCTTGGGCCCGGTGTCATAGACCGATAGTTAATAGCTTTTAGTTTAAAGGATTTAATTAATGTGGGGTCCCACATGTCATACCCAAAGGACTAAACTAACATGGTTATTTATTTTAATTAAGCGCTGGGCCTGTATGTTAGTGGGGGTAAGTAGGTGGGTTAGGGCCTTAATGGCCAATTAGGCGGCGGTTAACTCCGTGCCCTCGAGGCCACGGCGAGGGCGGAGTTGGCAGAGGGGGGAGGGCCGGGCGGCCTCGCTTGAGCCAACAGCAGCGGCAGGGGCAGCGGCCGGGTGGGCACCGCCGGCCGGAGGCGGACGCCGCCGCAAGCGATGGGGCGGGCTGGGGTGACAGGAGGAGCGGGTGCGACGTCACGGGGGAGGAACGCCAGAGCGGGGCTAGGACGGCAGCAAGAAGGCAACGGAGGCGGAAGTAGCACGGCGATCAAGAGTAAGGAGGAAGAGAGGCGCGGTCGGGAAGAGGTGGCTGTGTGGGCGCGACGAAAGCGCACGCCGGCAGCCTTGGGAGCTTGGTCGCGGCGTGTTTCATGCTGCGTGGCGGCGCGAGGCACGGTCAGGGGAAGGCGGCCGCGGACATGTGTGGGGAAGGAGGGTGGAGCGCGGCAGCAGGGTGGGGACGCACGACCACGAAGCGTCACGGCGGCTGTGAGCTGGGACGCGACGGTGACGATGGCCTAAAACACTAGGTGCGAAGGGGAAAGGGGGAGACGGGGGAGGACGAAGTTGCTGCTCACATCGGTGACGAGAAGCGACTCGGGGCAGCTGCAGGAGGTCGAGGGGGCCGGTGAGGCTCGGTCGACGGCGGATCGAGGCCGCGCCGAGCCGATTCAGCGAGGGGAACGGGCACGGGCGCCGTTGCTGCAGCTCCTCCGCCCCAAACCGGTGGTGTAGTCGACGAAAGCGACGACGGCGCTTCTCTTGGCCTCTTTCTGGTCGGCAAGGAGGCCGTTGGCCACGACGGCGATGAGGCAGTGGTGGTGATTGCGTTCGATATCGAGCAAATCGAGCGGAACGGCTCGAGGAGGAAGAAAATGAGGGGGCTATGGTTTCGGGGGGTGTTGAGGGTGACCTAATATGCGTCGGGGATGCGGCAGATGGCCGCCGCGTGGCCATCCGCGGCGCGGACGCACGCGCTGCCTCCAGCGCACCCTCGATGAACAGGTGAAGGAGACGACGGTGGAGGTGGGCTGGGCCAGCACTATTGGCAGTAGGCCTAAGTGCACAATAGAGTAGGGCTTTTCCCTTTTATTTACTCTTTTCAATTATTAGCTTCGTTTTAAATAGTTTCAACTATCAAATGAATTTCGCTATGCATGTACATTTGCACATAATTGCAATGCAATACCGGGGTTGCCCAAACAGTTTCAATTTATTTTCCAATGTTAAAAACATATTTTAAAGGCTATTTCATTTGCTGCTCGAACACTTATTAATTTCCTAGTAATTAATTGGGGGGGGGGGGGTCAAATAATGTTGGTTTCAACAAAACAAACATCAGGGGGAATTATAGAATAAAACGAACATTTTAGTTCCACTATTTGAAGAAATAATTTATTTGACTTTATTTCAGAATTTGAATTTGGCTTTGATATATCAAGGGGCAATTTGGCTTTAGTCAAACCTGATGACATGGCACCATTAGCGGGTGATTACTATAGCATGATTCTCGGGGTGTTACACAACGGATGCACTAGAGCTATAAATATATGAAAGCTCAACAAAAGAAACTAAGTGGGTGTGCATCCAACTTGCTTGCTCATGAAGACCTAGGGCATTTTGAGGAAGCCTATCATTGGAATATACAATCCAAGTTCTATAATGAAAATTCCCACTAGTATATGAAAGTGACAACATAGGATACTCTCTATCATGAAGATCACGGTGCTACTTTGAAGCACAAGTGTGGAAAAAGGATAGTAACATTGTCCCTTCTCTTTTTTTCTCTCATTTTTTCTTTTTCTTTTTTTCTTGGGCCTTTTTTTTTCTTGGGCCTCTTTTTTTAGTCCGGAATCTCATCCCGACTTGTGGGGGAATCATAATCTCCATCATCCTTTCCTCAGATGGGACAATGCTCTAATAATGATGATCATCACACTTTTATTATTTACAACTCAAGAATTACAACTCAATACTTAGAACAAAATATGACTCTATGTGAATGCCTCCGGCGGTGTACCGGGATATGTAATGAATCAAGAGTGACATGTATGAAAAATTATGAATGGTGGCTTCACCACGAATACGATGTCAACTACATGATCATGCAAAGCAATATGACAATGATGGAGCGTGTCATAATAAACGGAACGGTGGAAAGTTGCATGGCAATATATCTCGGAATGGCTATGGAAATGCCATGATAGGTAGGTATGGTGGCTGTTTTGAGGAAGATATAAGGCGGTTTATGTGTGATGGAGCGTATCATATCACGGGGTTTGGATGCGTCGGCGAAGTTTGCACCAACTCTCAAGGCGAGAAAGGGCAATGCACGGTACCGTAGCGGCTAGAAAATTGTGCAAGGGTGAGAGGGCATATAATTCATGGACTCACATTAGTCATAAAAAACTCATATACTCATTGCAAAAGTTTATTAGCCCTCGAAGCAAAGTACTACTACGCATGCCCCTAGAAGGATAGATTGGTAGGAAAAGACCATCGCTCGTCCCCGACTGCCACTCATAAGGAAAGCAATAAAAGAACACCTTATGCGTCAAAATTGTCACACAACTTTTACCATACGTGCATGCTACGGGACTTGCCAACCTTAACACAAGTATTTCTCAATTTCACAATTACTCAACTAGCACACTCTAATATTACCACCTTTATATCTCAAAACACTTATCAAGTATCAAACTTCTCATGATATTCAATGAACTCAATATGGAAGTTTTTATTATGCTCATCTTGAATGCCTATCATATTAGGACTAATTTCACAATTAAAGCAAATTACTATGCTGTTTAAGACTCTCAAAATAATATAAGTGAAGCATGAGAGTTCAATAATTTCTATAAAATAAAACCACCACCGTGCTCTAAAAGATATAAATGAAGCACTAGAGCAAAAACTATATAGCTCAAAAGATATAAGTGAAGCACATAGAGTATTCTAATAAATTCCGAATCATGTGTGTCTCTCTCAAAAGGTGTGTACCGCAAGGATGATTGTGGTAAACTAAAAAAAAGACTCAAATCATACAAGACGCTCCAAGCAAAACACATATCATGTGGTGAATAAAAATATAGCCCCAAGTAAAGTTACCGATAGACGAAGAGGAAAGAGGGGATGCCTTCCAGGGCATGCCCAAGCTTAAGCTTTTTGGTGTCCTTGACTTTTACCTTGGGGTGCCTTGGACATCCCCAAACTTAGGCTCTTGCCAATCCTTGTTCCATAATCCATCAAATCTCCGCGAGGCGGCCATGAGGCAGGAGGGCGCGCCCAGGGGGGTAGGCGCGCCCAGGGGGTAGGCGCGCCCCCACCCTCGTGGGCCCCACGGAGCTCCACCGATGTACTTCTTTCGCCTATATACTCTTATACCATAAAAACATCAGGGAGAGCCACGAAACCACTTTTCCACCGATGCAACCTTCTGTACTTGTGAGATCCCATCTTGGGGCCTTTTCCGGTGATCTGCCGGAGGGGGAATCGATCATGGAGGGCTTCTACATCAACACCATAGCCTCTCCGATGATGTGTGAGTAGTTTACCACAGACCTTTGGGTCCATAGTTATTAGCTAGATGGCTTTTTCTCTCTCTTTGGTTCTCAATACAAAGTTCTCCTCGATGTTCTTGGAGATCTATTCGACGTAATACTCTTTTGCGGCGTGTTTGCTGAGATCCGATGAATTGTGGATTTATGATCAAGTTTATCTATGAATAATATTTGGTTCTTCTCTGAATTCTTATATGCATGATTTGATATCTTTGCAAGTCTCTTCGAATTATCGGTTTAGTTTGGCCTACTAGATTGATCTTTCTTGCAATGGGAGAAGTGCTTAGCTTTGGGTTCAATCTTGCGGTGTCCTTTCCCAAAGGATGAGGGGCAGCAAGGCACGATTGTATTGTTGCCATCGAGGATAAAAAGATGGGGTTTATATCATATTGTTTGAGTTTATCCCTCTACATCATGTCATCTTGCTTGATAGTGGTCGATGTGTGGAGTAATAGTAGTGGATGCAGAATTGTTTCGGTCTACTTGACACGGACGTGATGCCTATATTCATGATCATTGCCAAGATATTCTTATAACTATGCGCTCTTCTATCAATTGCTCGGCAGTAATTTGTTCACCCACCGTAATATATGTTATCTTGAGAGAAGCCACTAGTGAAACTTATGGCCGCCGGGTCTATTTTCCATCATATAATCTTCTATCTTACATCATATAAGTTTCCGACCTACAATTCTAGTTTCCTATTTATTTTATTTTGCAATCTTTACTTTCCAATCTATACAACAAAAATACCAAAAATATTTATCTTATTATCTTTATTAGATCTCACTTTTGCGAGTGTCCGTGAAGGGATTGACAACCCCTTTATCGCGTTGGTTGCAAGATTCTTGATTGTTTGTGCAGGTACTAGGTGACTTGCATGTTATCTCCTACTGGATTGATACCTTGGTTCTCAAAAACTGAGGGAAATACTTACGCTACTTTGCTGCATCACCCTATCCTCCTCAAGGGAAAACCAACGCATGCTCAAGAGGTAGCAGCCTGCCCGGTCAGTGACCGGTCATGATTTTTCGACTCAGATGGACGCCTCAAATGGGCCTCAAACGCCTGGGCTGACCGACACCCCTCATATCCAGCCCAAATATGGGGCGGATATGGGGGCGCCCAGGCATGCCCGCCACATCTGACCCGGCCCATGCTGGCCCACCGGACCCCACATATATTCGTCCCCATCCGCTCGTCGGAGCAAACCCTAGCCACTTCACTCACTCCACTCCCCTCCATTCCCCTCCGCCACCCGAACTCACCTCCTGCGGTTTCCGATGTTCTCCGGCATGTCAGGAACTGGGGTGTCATCCCGAGCGGGTTGGAGGAGGCAATGGCAGTCCACATTGCACTCCGCCACTCCCGGGAGGACATTGCCTCGCCAACGGACGGATCTGTCCGCCGCGACTCCATAGCGTCGGCTCATCAGGCGCTCAGGTCCTCTGGGGCTGGATCCTCGCGGTCCCGACAACCGGAACCCCTCTTCTTCCCCATCACCGGTCGGGCAAACTTTGAGTCCCGAACGGGCGGCCCGCCGTGGGAATGAGAGGATAAGGGCCGCCGAGGCCCGTATCGCGGTGGAAATGGTGGCGGCGGAGGCGGCGGCGCAGGCAGTCGCAGAGGAGGAAGCCATCCACGTACACATTGTGAAGAAACGACAACGGAGAAACACGCGTGCCCTCGTCCAAGAGCATAATCGGGTGGTCCATGCCATGGACATACTGCCACCAAAGGAGGAGAAGGTGGACAACTGCGGCGAGGACAGCTCCGGCGACTAGCAGATCCGGCTCGATTCCTACTGCGCCTTCGATCGGTAGTTCCGCGAGAAGGACGACAAGGGCGTCGGGAAGGGCAAGGGAAGCCGTGGATGAAATCCACCATAGCCAAACATGGAAAATATCAGTAGTTCGATGGCATCTTTAGTTAGTAGTGGTGGAGTAGCCGGATGATATGTGTGCATCGACGTAGTTGCATGAGTTGTATGGATTTGAGTTATGATAATTAAGGTGTCCGGATGTGGAATACAATATTTGAGGGGTGTCCGGTCAGTGCCCATGGACACGCCCGGGCGCGTTTGTAGGCGTTTGAGGGGCCGGATTTGCCAAGTCTGGTTGTAGACGCTCTAACAGGGTTAAAGAGGAGAGAATTTACGTGATGCATTGTGTGTTATATTGTGCGTGTCGGACGGTTGGACTGTTTTTATATAGTAGAAGACTTGAAGGATAATAAGTCTTTTCTAAAATTAAGGTGGGAAATAGATTACAAATAGTGTTGTACACAAATACAAATAGTCTCTCACAGCAGGACTCACAGATAGCTTTGGTTTTGATTTCTGGTGGTTCACTTTCTGCCAATATTGTGGAGGTGGAGGTGGCTAAGATTGCTCAGGTTCAGCATGAGTGGAATTGGGAGGCGGTGCCACATGGTGAGGATGCATTTCTGATGTCGTTTCCTAGTGAGGAGGTTTTGCAGAGGGTGACCGGTTTTGCAGTTTTCCTCAAGTCTCACAATGTCACCATCGAGTTCAAGTCTTGGAAGTCAGACGAGATACCATATCGTTTCGAGCTTATTCCTATTTGGGTACATGTGCATGGTGTGCCTCACGCTCTTCGTCATTTCTTGGGTCTTTGGGCGGTCGGCTCGGTTATTGGAGCTACTCTGGAAGTCGATCTTCTATGTTTGCGTCGCAGAGGAATTGTTTGTATTCAGGTAGCGGTGCTGAACCTAGATGCTTTCAATAGAAGCACAATTGATTCTCATTCATCTGACGTGGTCGTTCAGAGGAAGGGTTATGAGTTCCGGTACAGCCTGGAAAAAGAGGACTTTCGTGTTGATGCTGATTTTGTGCCTCGAGTATGGGAGCATGGGGATGATTCAGGAGGCGATAAGGGACATGAGAGGGATGGCATAGTGGGGGGAAATGATACCAGTAAAAGGCCCAGACCCACTTCTTCATCATCCAACAACACCTCGGCCCCTCCTACCTCGGGCGGAGTGGTACCCATGCAGATGGCCATTGCCGTCACACCGCCGAACCCTCATCGAGGCTTACCTGCCACAGCCGCTTCTTCGTCACTCATGGGGTCTTCTTCGTCGATGCCGGCTTCTTCGTCTAACATTGCTTCTCCGACGACGCTGGCGCCCCGGTCCTCGACGCCGCCATCACCGACTCACTGGTCGGCGCCGCCGCACCTCGACGACGGGGGTCACATGCGTCCCATACCGGAGGGGATGGCAACCGCGGTGGTGAATGCGAGCGCTCCATCGCCACCACCATCGCCTACACCTGTCTCTCCGACTCGACGGGAAGTGATCTTCTCCCCGTCCATTCGTGCTAGCTGAGAGTGCGCCAGGCGTAACACCGCTGCTATCATATACACCTCCGTCACCAGGGGGCGTCGGCTTCCGGTCCCGAGGAGGCTGAGGAGCAGCCCCTGCGATCTTCTTCTTCACCACCACAACAGTCTACTCCGCCTCTCGGAGTCGCCGGGACAAGCTTAGCGGCCGATATTACTCCTTCACTGCTGAGGCGCAGTGGGCGTCATTACATCGGGACTGACGGTTCAGCAGCCACCGACGAGGACTCTATGGTGAAGGCCATGCGTAGGATGGCTGCGCGCAACCTCGACTTCGAAGGTACACCCTGTCGCAAATCTTTTATGTCTTTTGATAAATCCAAAGTATCTTCAAATATCACTAGACTTGGAGTGTCACTAGGACGTAATGAGAAAGAGATAGACTTTTTGGTTAGGGCCCTTAAACAAGTGGAGTTCGACCGGCTTACGGTTGCTCCTAAGTTGTCGAGCTTTGTTGACCCTCTCGTGTCGATGAGGAGGATGAGGATCTCGATGCCAATCATGAAGGCAAGCTTCTCTTTCATTTGGTTAAAGACACGATGAAGTAGACCTTGACGACATCAGACGCGACACTACGCTTTGTGAGCTTGTCGCGTCGGTGCGTAAGAATAAGTCTAACTCAGGAAAGAAAAGAGGCGCTCTTCTAAGAAGGCAAAGGTCTCTAAACAAAAATTGGTTCAGCATGAGAGGCATGTTTTGGAATAGCAGAGGTCTAGGTGACTTGGCTAAACACAAACACATTGCCGATTGTGTAAAGGATCATGCGTTGGACTTCGTGGCTATCACTGAGGCGGGCAAACGTGACTTTCCAACACGTGATCTGGACCACTTCTCATGTGGTTTGGACTACGAATGGCACGTCTTACCGCCGACTGGGAGGTCTGGTGGAATATTGCTAGGTATTAACTCTACGTACTTGCAAGTATTGCCCACGTCAAAGGGGGAGTATCATATCAAATTCCACCTTCGAAACAAGTCTGACAATTTCCTTTGGAGCCTGGTAGCTGTATATGGCGCTGCTCAAGAGGAGTTTAAGTCTGCATTTCTAAAAGAACTTGTTAATACATGTCGAGACAATCCCCACCCCATGTTAATCGGGGATTTAATATCCTTCGATATCAGCAGGAAAAAACAATGACCGGTTTGATACAAGGTGGCCTTTCCTCTTTAATGCTGTTATTGATACGGATCCGAGGAGATCACGATGTCTGGTCATCAGTATACCTGGGCCAATAACCGATCGGTGCCAACCTTTGAAAAACTTGACCGGGTGCTAGTTACCACCAACTGGGAATATAAATATCCCCTAGCCTCGATTGGGGCATTAGAAAGAACTGAGGCCTTATCGGATCACGCTCCATTGCTCACCGATTTTGGACAACCAATCCCAAGCTCTGACCGTCACCAATTTAAATTTGAATTGGGATGGCTCACTAGAGAGGGATTTCATGACCTGGTTAAGAAAGTGTGGGCACGCCAGCCTCGCGGTAACACACCCATTCAACGATGGAATAATCGAATTCGCGCATTGCGTCGATTCCTTCGTGGATGGGCCAAGCATACTGCTGGCATCTACAAAAAAGAAAAACTGCGACTATCTACCTTAATTGATTCCCTTGATAAAATAGCGGAGGTGAGGCCTCTTTCTGCAGTTGAGATTGAGAAAAAAAGCAATCTAAATGAGCAGATAGCCCGCCTACTACGCGAGGAAGAGATTAAATGGTACCAACGTTGCAAGGCGGATTCGCTTGTGCAAGGTGATGATAATACGAAATACTTTCAAATGCTTGCCAATGGCGTATATAGAAATAACGCATATTCGCCCTTGACCAGGAGGAAGGCCGAATTGAGGGGGATGTACCACTTAGAACTTTTATTACTAAGTATTACAAAGAGCTTTTTGGACCTTCAAATGAATCAAATTTTCAGCTGGATGAATCCATTACTCATGACATTCCTCGTTACGGAAGCGGAAAATGAATTCCTAACCTCCCGTTCTTCTCGAGGAGGAAATTGAATCATGCGGTGTTTCAAATGGAACACAACAAGGCTCCGGTCCGGATGGCTTTCCGCAGAGTTCTATCAATGTTTTGGGACGTCATTAAGGCAGTCTTGGTTTAGTTGTTTAACCAACTGCATGTCAAGACCTTGACATTTCTCGCTTAAACTTTGGGGAAATTATCCTATTGCCTAAGACGAAGGAGGCTAGTCGATTCAACAATATCGTCCGATTTGCCTTACGAATGTAAGTTTTAAAATCTTTACGAAGGTCGCAACTAATCGGTTGAACGGGTGGTGACCATGTCGTAAAACCCA
This sequence comes from Aegilops longissima, assembly GCA_021605205.1. Lineage (NCBI taxonomy): Eukaryota > Viridiplantae > Streptophyta > Magnoliopsida > Poales > Poaceae > Aegilops > Aegilops longissima. The sequence goes on from CM038680.1 coordinate 304,603,416, forward strand.
CTCAAACAGCATTTATGCAAGGCCGCAACATATTAGATGGAGTGGTCGTCTTGCACTAAACTGTACATGAGCTTCACTGAAAAAGTTGAATGATGTCATTCTTAAAATAGATTTTGAAAAGCCTACGATAAGGTTAAGTGGCCCTTTCATTTGCAAACTTTGCGCATGAAGGGTTTTCACAAAAATGGTGTCGTTGGGTAGAGAGCTTTGTCTTTGGAGGCAGTATGGCCATAAAAGTTAATGATGACGTTGGCAACTATTTTCAGACAAGGAAGGGGCTTCGCCAAGGGGACCCCGCTTCTCCTATTTTGTTTAACATTGTAGCCGACATGCTAGCTATCCTTGTTGAGCGGGCTAAGTCGACGGTCAATTAGTGGTGTCATTCCACACTTGGTAGAAGATGGCCTATCTATTCTACAATATGCGGATGACACTATTCTATTCATGGATCATGATCTAGATAAGGCAAGAAATCTCAAGTTGCTCTTATGTGCTTTTGAGGAACTTCTTGGTCTCAAAATTAATTTTCATAAGAGCGAACTTTTTGCTTTGGCGATGCTTTGCAGAATCAGCTTTTGAGTACGCTGAGATTTTTGGATGCCAGCTCGGGCAGTTCCGATTCGATATCTGGGTATTCCCATACACTATCGGGCGCTTAACTATCGCTGAGTGGAAACATGTGGAAGAGAGACTTGAGAAACGCTTAGCCGCTTGGAAGGCCAAGCTCTTGTCTTACGGGGACGATTGATCTTGATCAATTCAGTTCTAAGCAACATGGTTTTATATATGTTATCATTCTTCCACATACCGAAAGGGGTTCTCCAAATGACTAGACTACTTTAGATCCAGATTTTTTGGCAATGCGATAACGAATCCAAGAAATATCGGTGGCTAGGTGGAGCGATTATGCACCTAAAAGTCAAGGGGCTGGGAATCCAAGACCTTGAGATTAAAAACATTGCTCTTCTCGGCAAGTGGGTTTACAAACTACTCAACGAGAATGGAGTATGGCAGAAATCATTCGCAACAAGTATGTGGGATCCAATGCCATTTCTCAAGTTCATTGAAAACCGGGATTCGCATTTGAGTGGTGTGATGAAGGCCAAGGAATTCTTTTTCCAATTTGGGACCTTCTCGATTAGGGATGGTTCTCGTGTTCGATTCGGGAAGATACCGGCTAGGGAATAACCCACTAATGATGCAATATCCGAGCTTGTATAGGATTGTTAGACATAAATTCGTCACAATCAAACAAGTTTTAGGACAAGAAAATCCTGATGTTTCTTTTAAGTAGGGACCTTTTGGCCCTCGCTTTGGCAGCATGGAATGAATTACTCACTACTTGGAGGATATTCAACCTGTCAGTGAGCCGGACATTTTCGATGGAGCTTGCATCGTAATGGCAAATTTTCAGTCAAATCCATGTATGATGCAATGGTTCATTGTGATGTTCCGATTGATAACAGAAATTGTGAAAGCTCAAAATCCCACTAAGAGTGAAGATTTTCCTCTGGTTTCTTAATAGAGGAGTCATCCTAACTAGAGACAATCCGCACGATTTAAACCAGCATGGTTTCAAGACATGTGTCTTTGCCAACATGACGAGTCTATTAAACACTTATTTTTGAGTGCAAGTTTGCTCGGGCAGTTTGGGCCATAGTTCAAGTAGCTTCAATCTATATCCACCACGTAGTGCACGGAACATGTTCGCAACCGGTTGCGGGTATTGATAAACAATTTTCGTGATATATTCTTGTGGGAGCGGCGGCCTTATCTTTGACCGTGGCTTACCAGAATGATGTGATTTTTAATAACAAATGTGTCTCATCTCCTATGCAGGTTATTCATGCGTGTACACGATGGCTCGTCTTGGTATATCCCGCAGAGGCGAAGGACGAGACCTTTTATGATGGCGTCTACACGGCGTAAGCGCACGTCCGGAAGGTTTTCTACCCATGGATGGCGGTGTGACCTACGGATAGGATCGGCCACTCCTTAGGCTGGACATGTTTTTTGATTGGCGTTGTATCGAATTATTTTTTGCTTTTAGGTACTCTGGACTTTTTTGGTGTGTAAAGATCTAGCTACGCAGGTACGCTTTCTTTCGATGCGATTGTATCATCTCGATATATCTATTCAATGAAATGTTTTTTATCCAAAAAAAATACAAAGATACGGTTGTAGTATGCTCTTAACAGTGTTGATGAACATTTGAGTGCGTCTTTTTAACGATGCACGTTGGAGATGCCATGGAGTGAATCACGAGAGAGGAGGAAGCAAGCACTAGAGGCTGCTGGAGCTGGCAGGTCAGTGGCTGCTGCCATGATGGTTCTCTCCTTTGGTCCCGTCTCTCTCCTTTTTATGGAGCTCCGCGCCCCGTCGTGTCACCGTGTCGCTCTCCCTCCTCTCTCCCACATTTTATTCCATCCATCCACTGACTCACGGCCTCCAGTAGCAACGATTATTGCGCTCTACGGCGTGCTCTGCTCAACCTCAGCTCGGCTTCTTCTCCTTGCCGCCGAGAGGTTTTATTTTCATCTCTAAAGCATGAGCATAAACCATTCCTCCGTTTTCACAAAGAAGAAAAAGCTTGTTATTAAACCCCGTGACCTTACTGTAACAGCAACGCATGGATTGAGTCGTTTTCGAACAAAAAGGAGAGAAGAAGAAAGGAAAGCATCGCCAGCAAAAACAGCCCAAACCTTTGTTGCCATTTCTCGATGCGTGCCCCTTTGTTGTTGTCTCTCTTTCGTCCATCGGAAAGCAGAAACTCGGCACAAGGCCTCGAATAACCCATTGCACGTCGATGCCACTGATTGCATCATAATGCCGCGGATATTCGTCGAGATCGATAACGTTCTGCTTGCACGAACACAAGACGCTAGCGTGCATTGCGCATACATTAGATCGGCCCAGCAAAGCTCTGGAGGGGAGCTTGAGGGAGGGCAATGGAGTGTGAGCGGCAGTGGTCTTGTGGCTTTCTCGTGGGTGGACCAAACTCCGAGGCAGCTCTTTCTCCTCTCTGCTAAAGTAAAGCGGTGTCCATTGTGGCGTGGGTGGACAAGACAGGCAGCAGCAGCAACAGCCGCCCGAGCAAGCAAGGAGCATCACAATCATTCCAGCACCGACAGCCTTCCACCCGACTCCACTCTCACAACTATTCTATACTCCTACTACTACTGCTATGTTTTGCATTTTGCGAGGATTTCCTGTCTGCTATATTATTTATTTCTTATATATCTGTAGTACAATGCAAGATATATTCGTTTATTAGGATAATCCAGAGATTAAATTTTCTGACCGAAGTAAAAAGAACCAAAGCAATCTATTTCAAGGAATGACTATTTATTTGATAATAGCGACTTATCACAAAAACAACCAAGGTATGCCTCGCTATCCTTCAACTCTGGATCCGCCATACCCAAACATAGCAACATGGCTAGACCCATAAGCATGGCCGCACAGGATCAAGCCTCTCTTGGGCACCCACCCCATAGGCTGACAGTAGACCAGCCTTTGTCCCCTAGTCATCCAACTATTCATCTCTCATCAGTGTCACTTTCTCAGCCGATCCCCTAAACCAGCACGCAATACTACTCTCTCTGTTTCATAATATAAAAGCGTTTTTGACACTACATTAATATAAAAAATGCTTTTATTTTATGAGACGAAAGGAGTACCAAATACCCTGTCATCTAGCAGCTCCTTGCCTCCTTCCTTGCTCTTCCACATTTCTGTCTTGCCACATCTTTGTTGAATTGCGCCCTCATACAGAACAATATTCTAACTATAACATCCTTCTTTGAATGTACTTCTCCATCCTAAAATAAGCGTCGCTATTTTAGGACGGAGGGAGTAATAGATACTCTGAATTCTAGACTATCTTTCTTTCTTTCTTATTTGTAACCACCCCTTTTACTCGTAAGAAAGGCACTTGTGTTTCTTTTGTACACAAGAGAAAAAGAGAAGAAGGGCGTGTGAGTAAATAGCACGAAAGGGCAACGCGGAAAACGAAAAGGGAGCAATCAAACCAAGAAACCGGAATGTTTGTCATTGAATATCTCTCCCTCACGCCGACGACCAGCCGTTATTCCTTCCGCTCGTCCTTTCCTCCTCCTCCTCCTCCTCGCTCTCCGTGTGTGAGCTGTGGGACGTCCCCTCCATTGCTCATCATTCCGAGGTTTACATTCTTTTTCCTGTTCTTCTCCACGAGAGGCAGAGTAGGTAGGTAGGTACGTACCATCCATCCATTTTGGCAAGGAGGAGGAGGTCGGGCAATGGGGTTGGCCAGCGAAAGCGCCGGGTTCCCCTTCTCCGCCAAGCTCTCCGCCGCCAACTCGCCGCGCTTCTGCAACCCCATGAGCAGAAGGTGAGTCCTCGCCTCCCATCTCTTCCTCGTCGGTTTCTTTTCACCCCTTCTCCCCGGTGGGCTTTGCCGCCGTTCATGTTCTAGCGGCAAATGCGCCTGTGGTTGTCTTGGGAATCTTTTTGGGGGCGTCACAAACTCAGGATCCTTGCCAGCCAGTTTAGATCATGTGGAGCTAATTTCATGGGTTTCAGGCCAAGGAAAAAGAATGGCATCTGAACTTCTGAAGCTCCAGTGTCCAACTCAAGAAAACAGTGGAAATGTTACCCTGAAAATGTTCTTCCCGTAGCTCCCTCAAAGGGTTACTGTCAGATGGTCCTGGGTACAACAAAATGCCTGCACATTTATTATTTTAGATCGTCCCATGATTTGCGTAGATCCGGTTCTCCTTTAAAAGCTAGGACACTTCCTCTGTTATACTCCTCAGTTTCTGAATAGGTTCATCTGAAAAGATCCATATGTGGCAAAACTTGATGCACTAGCAGCATTAGTTCAACATGTTCTGTTTATGTTAGTCTACAAGTTTGAGTTTTATTTTCCTTTTGCCTCAAGATTGTTACATCAGTCGGTCATTCTGAACCCATATCCTGAATTTATATATGCTGGCAAACTGAAAGAGTATGGATTATATGGATTGTATGTCAACAGAATTATGCTTCACATGTTGCACATTAAAATGAAATTCTTGGTGTTTTAATTCCCTACATTGCTTGTTGTGCAGGATATTTTCAGATGTTGCTGGGGATATAACGGTATCGGTGGATGGCCAATCTTTTCTACTGCACAAGGTGCCCTTCATCTTCACCTCTTCTGAAGTTTTTATTGCCATCACTCTTCTTCACCTCTGTATTGGAGTGTGTGTTTCCCTCTTGGTCTTTTGAGTAGAAAAAAAAACTCTGTTGTGTTTTTCATTTGAACCTTAGCTTCAGTTATCATGGCTAAAAGGTGTAAAGAAATAAGAACATAATCTGGGAGAAACAACTAATGGGTTCGCGTAGTACATGATTAGGAATGTTTCGGGATCCTTTGTGCGCGCATGTGGGGAGAGGGGGTTTATAAGCAAACATATTGTGATTGGTACTTTTTTCTTCTTTCTGATGCCTATTGTATGAGCTGAAGCCAAGCCTGTGGAGCACGTTTGATCATACCGTGTGTCTCTACTTATTTTGCAGTTCCCTTTAGTCTCTCGGTGCGGAAGAATAAGACGAATGGTAGCCGAAGCCAAGGATCCAGATCTCTTAAAGCTTGAGCTTGTAAATGTACCAGGGGGAGCTACAGCATTCGAACTCGCTGCGAAGTTCTGTTATGGGAGCAACTTTGAAATAACCACAGCCAATGTAGCTCATCTCCGGTGCATTGCAGAATATTTGGAAATGACAGAAGACTATCAAGAGGAGAACCTCATTGTTCGGACAGAGATGTACCTGAATGACCTTGTGGTCAAGAACCTTGAGAAATCACTACAAGTTTTATGCGCGTGTGAAGGCTTGGATCCAATGGTGGAGGAAATCGGATTTGTCGATCGGTGTGTCGATGCGATCGCGATGAACGCAAGCAAGGAGCAGCTGGTTTCAGGTTTGGCTCACTTGGAATGCGACGCAGGGTCCGGGAAGTTGCGGATGCATTGCCAGGATTGGTGGGTTGAGGATCTTTCTGCTCTAAGAATTGACTATTACCAGCGAGTGATCGCCGCGATGAGGAGAAGTGGCGTGAGGCCGGAGAGCATAGGCACTTCTATCGTGCACTATGCTCAAACAGCTCTCAAGGGCATCGAAAGGCGTCACGTGTGGGATTCCGGCCCACTTGTCGGTGACAACCAAAGGGTGGTTGTGGAAACCCTCATCAACCTGATGGCAACCGAGAAGATCACAGCTGTTACCCTGTCATTCTTGTTCGGCATGCTAAGAATGGCGATAGAGGTTGACGCAGGGCTAGATTACAGGATTGAAGTCGAGAAAAGGATCGGTCTCCATCTTGAGATGGCATCACTTGATGATCTTCTCATCCCCTCCATGCAAACCAGCGAGTCCATGTTCGACATCGACACGGTCCATCGCATTTTGGTGAACTTCTTGCAAAGGATTGAGGAAGATGACTCGGGGGACTTGTCACCTTGCGGATACGAGTCCGACGGACTCAAGTCCCCGAGCCACGGGTCGGTGCTCAAGGTCGGAAGGCTAATGGATGGTTATCTTGCAGAAATAGCACCAGATCCATATCTGAAACTGCAGAAGTTCATGACCCTCATCGAATTGTTGCCGGATTACGCTCGCATTGTTGATGATGGACTCTACCGAGCCATCGACATATACCTTAAGGTACAAAACTACACTATATCACAGTGCCACATTTTGGTGGTTGTATGTAGCGAACTTCTGAATTCGTAGGAGCAACTATATATGTTTAGACCAAAAACATTCTCCATCTAACTATATGTATTTGCCATCAGAAACAGCATGATATCTGTAGATGAAAATGTGATGATGCATACAATCAAATACTCACATTGAATCCGAGTATACAGCATGATATCTGTAGATGAAAATGTGATGATGAGCAGTATAATTCATAAATCTTGATTTGAATAAAGTTCTGATGGAATTGTGATCGATCAGGCACACCCATCTCTGATGGAATCCGAGTGCAAGAAGCTGTGCAAGCTGATCGACTGCCAGAAGCTGTCCCAGGACGCGTCGAGCCACGCGGCGCAGAACGACCGGCTCCCGATGCAGATGGTGGTGCGCGTGCTCTACTTCGAGCAGCTCCGGCTCAAGTCGTCCTTCTCGGGCGGCCACTCGGGCGGCGGCGGCGACTACTGCTCCTTCTCCCAGCGGATCACCATGCCGATCAGCGGGAGTGGCGTACCGAGCTCGTGCGTGTCGCCCCGCGCCGCCGGCGCCGCCGACAGCTACGCGTCGCTGCGGCGGGAGAACCGGGAGCTGAAGCTGGAGGTGTCGCGGATGCGGGTGCGGCTGACGGAGCTGGAGCGGGAGCAGGGGATGATGAAGCAGGGGATGCGGGACGGCCGCCCCGGGGAGCACGGCCGCGCCTTCTTCGCGTCGATATCGAGGGGGATCGGGCGGATGGCCATGTTCGGCCCGGCCGGGGAGAGGCGGAAGAAGAGCTCCAGGGCGACGGCGAGCTCGCAGTGCTCCGAAGGGAAGAGCCGGAGGAGGAAGAAACCATCGGTGACGTACGCGTAGCTAGCTAGAGACTCTCAACTTCTCAAGCCACGCGGGGGAAAACACTGTAGTAGAATGTATGTACTGTGCTAGGTAGCTCGCGTATACATGATGCCGCTGGATTGCAACAAGTTTCCTTTGCAGTTTTATCTCGTATCCGATGTGACACCGAGAGAATACGGCTAATCCGGGAACCTCTGGTAGTGCCGTTGGCCTCTAAAATGCTTTTGGAACTGACTTCTACTCGGTTAGTGGACTAAATAGCATAAAACCATCGCATTCTAGGGTTTTAGAAAACAACCGCATTGGACTACCGCTACAAAAAGCAACCGACCATGGATGGATACTAGGGTTACCTGGTTGTTGTAACCAACACGGTTGAGATATTGGTAGATCATGTATCATGTACAAATAGGATCTATCTATACCTCATCTAGATGTGAGATAATATCTCACATCTAAGGTGATGTCATTCTTTTTTATTAATTGTCCAGCCAAGTTACTGTTTATTGTTTGTTTGTTTTTTCATTTGGCTCAGTTTCTAAAAAAAAATGCAAAGAACATCCAGCCAACCTGCTGTTTTATTGTTTGTTTGTTTGTTTTCTTTATCCGGCTCAGTTTCTGAAAAAAAAGAAGAAAACAATAGAGCGCACGAGTACCAGGTTGGGAAAAAAAATCTTATACGACCAGGTCGTACGCCTCGCTACGTGAGACCCAGTCCGATTCACGACACGTGTCAATACGTATCTCAAAGCATCCGTCCCTGATTAGACCCAGCCGAACCTTATTAATCCTGATTCCCAACCGCCCATTATTAATCCCACAGGCAGTCTAGCATTCTGCACGACTTCTCGTTGCCGCCGCCGGCCGCCGTGCGGCAAGACGGTGCGTCCTGCTCGCCGCATCTGCGCGGGCTGCCCGTCCAGATACTACATCACACAGCGTAGTTAGTCATGGCGAGGAATAGCACGAGCTCTTATCGACGGCGGCCATGTACTTTTTTTGAAACGAGGCAAAAGACTTGCCATTTTCATTGATTAAGAAGAGAATCGCCTGTTAATCGGCGGAAACCCATTAAAACCGATACAACACAACCCACATGACATGGGCACCACCGGCCAACCTCGCCACCGACATGGAATAGAAGCCACGACGGCACATGCCAACGGAAGGCCACACTCGCAAGCAACCGACAGCTCCGACATTGATGACAAGCAATCCTCTCGACGCCAACACCGTTGCCAAACAGAAACCAGCGCCCCGCCTCAGCAACCCACGTGGCGAAGATGCCGCCATTGACGGCGAAGATGCCATCATCCTCCAGTCTCTCAGTCGTCGCCGGCTCCGAGACGATGCCCCCAACGAGGAGAAAGACGCGAAGACGCTCCATCGCCCGATCCAGCGGATCTCGAGGTTTCTCCGGAGCCCAAGCCATGGGAGAAGGGCACCTCCACGACGACGCTTCAAGAAAGATCGCGGCACCGCAGCGCCGCCGTCGCCGGCCCGGTGAAGACCGGAGCAAGGATTTCTCCGGAGATGTGCCGACCACCGCCACCACCGACCGCCGCCGCAAACCACCACCCGCCGAGGCCGACCTCACTCTAGCCACGGATCCCATGATCCACCGCGATCGATTCGCACCACCTCCTAGCCAAGCCGCCACCACCACACCCGAGGCCGCCGCCGAGCCCAAGAGCCGCCACGCCATCGTCTTCACCATCCGCAGGAGTTCGCCAGCCCGACGGCAAGGAGCCCACATCGCAAAGCTGGAGGCAAGGAGGGCTCGACCAGATCGCGACTCGCCCAAGCCTTGCCTCGGTGGGCCGGAGGACAGCAAAGCCGCCGCCGGAAGGCTACGGCCGAGCCGCACCAGATCTGAATCGCCGAAGCCGGAGTCAAGACGAGCGAGATAGAGCCGCCGCACCGCTTAGCTCGACCCACCGTTGGGCGTAGCGAGGCCGCCGCCAGTAGCCGCTTAACTCGCCCGCCGCCACCGCCGCGCCGCCAGAGGAGCAGCCGTCGCCATGGGACCCGCAGCCTGACCGCCACCAACCCGAAGCGAGGGAAGCGCGAGGCGCTATGCAGAGCACCGACCGCCGAGCCTCCGAGCCGCCCACGCCGCCACCACCGCCGCCGCCCGCGCCAGCCCGCCGACGCGCGCCGCGCCGTCGAGGTCGGTCCGGAACGCATCCGCTGAGAGAGCCGCCGCCGCCGCCGCGCTGGCTTTGCTCGGCAGCGACGCCCGACGGCGGCGGGGGCGAGGAACGGGTGGGGAGGCGGCGGCGGCGTTAGGGTACGCTCGGCCGCTCCTCGAGAGCGACGCGAGCGTGTGTGGTAGTGCTTTCTGGCAGGAAAACGTTTACACCGTCAATCAGACGCGGCCATGTACTAGCACCTTCTCTGAAATCCAATTGACAAACAACCGGCAATGTTGTGCCAACAGCATGAACTTCGAACATTAATCTTTTATATGTGCTCCTTGATTCCTTACTATCTTCAGGAAAATTGGAACTCCCAAATATTGAAAGCACATTCCTCTTGGAACAATTTTATCACATAGTAATGAATTCAGCAGCCTGCAACCGTATGCTAACTTTATTATTGTTCAGTCGTTGATGTACATTCTGCAAGGACAGAAAATCGTAAACTGACGACACTAATCAATCCCCACACAGCGTGACCAACAGCCTATAGTTCTTCACCGTGAACGAAGAGTGGTAGCCCGATGTGCCTGCTGCGAGGATGAAGTGCCACCATGCCGCGCGGCCGCCGTCGACAACAGTTCGTGATGTTCCTCGCAGTGACCAACTACACCGCGTGTCGGAGCATCTGGACGGGCAGCCCGCACTAGTGAGGCAAGGAGGACGCAGCGTCGTGCCGCACGGCCGCCGGCGCCGCCGACGCCGCCGAGAGGTCGCGCAGAACCCTAGACAGCTTCGGGTGGGACTTAGGCTCGGCTCGGTCGTAATCGAGGACTGGTGCTTTGAGACAGGTATTGACACGTGTCGTGAATCGGACTGGGTCTCAGGTAGCGAGGCGTACGACCCGGTCGTATAAGATTTTTTTCCGGTGTTGACCTTTACTTATAGCCGCTAAAACTAAGGGCTGTTCTTGCATAATAATAAACACAAACAGTTAATAACTCGGTTAGTGTCAGATCTGGCCACTAGCTCCCTAAAACAATCTGGTTGCTAGCTACCGGTAAAAAAACTGATCGCTAGCTTTTTCCCGAAAAAACTGCTCGCTAGTCCAAATATCTATTTGTTAGCTTTTGCGTCTGATCGTTATATATTTACAAGTACATCTCTCATTGCTAGCTTGTAGGCTACCAACGTTTGTTTCTTTTTGCCTTTTGGTTTTTGCGTTTCTCACTCTTATTATTTTATAATTAATTTTCTGTAAGGAACAAAGTTTGGTCAAAACATATTTCAAAAAACATGTTCATGAATTTACATATAAAAATGTTAATGAATACCAAAAAGATTCTAATATATGGTGAACAATCCTTTAGTATATGATGATCATTTTCTGAATAACACAATTTTTTTTGCAATATACAGTGAACATTCTTTTTTGATACATGATGAACTTTTTATATACGATGAACTAAAGGCTAACTTTTTATATACATTGTACTAAAAGCAAACATGAGAAAACAAAAAGAAAGAGAAACCCAAATAGAGAAAATAGATAAATAAGAAGAGAACAAAAATGAACACATTTTGATTTGTTCTAAAAATTGATAAACACGAACAATTTTAGAAAATGAACAAATTTACATATTTGAAACATTTATTGAAACTTGTGAATTTATGAAAAAGAAAAAAATCATAGAAAATGAGATCCATTTTTAAAATAGAAAAATAAAAGCAGAGCAAAACCAATGAAGAAAAATGATAAATAAAAAACATGGAGAAAACAAAACAAAAATGTATCCTAGCTACTTGGGCGGCTCTTCGCAGTTTGTTCACGACGAGGTGGACTTGCAGCTAGGACAAAAAAAGGCCGAACCCCTACTAGAAGTCGAGGGTGGACTCTCAACTGGAATGAAAAGGTCGGGCCCTAGTTATGAAGTCGAGTTTGGACTTGCAACTAGGACCGAAAAGGTTGGGCCATACTTGCGAGTCGAGGGGTGGAGCTGCAACTGGGAAAAGAAAAGGTCGAGTCCCAGTTGCGAGTCGATGGTGGAATTGCAACTGGGAAAAAAGATCGGGTCCCAGTTGCGAATCGAGGGTGGACTCGCAATTGGGACTTAAAAAGGCCGGGCCCCACTTGCGAGCCGAGGGTGGACTTACAACTCAGACAAAAAAGGTTGGGCCCCAGTTGCGAGTCGAGGGCGGACTTGCAACTCGGACAAAAAAAGGTTGGGCCCTAGTTGCGAATAAAGGGTGGACTTGCAACTCGGACACAAAAGGTTGGACCCTAGTTGCGAGTCGAGGGTGGACTTGCAACTCAGACAAAAAAGGTTGTTCCCTAGTTGCGAGTAAAGGGAGAACTTGCAACTCAGACAAAAAAAGTTGGTCCCCAGTTGCGAGTCGAGGGTGGTCATGCAACTTGCGGAAAAAAAAGTCTACCCCCATTTTGTGTCGAGAGTGAACTTTTAACTAGGACAAAAATGACCGAGGCCTAGTTAAGAATCGAGGGTGGACTTTCTGTTGGGGAACGTAGCAGAAATTCAAAATTTTCCTACGTGTCACCAAGATCTATCTATGGAGAAACCAGCAACGAGGGGAAGGAGAGTGCATCTACATACCCTTGTAGATCGCTAAGCGGAAGCGTTCATGTGAACGGGGTTGAAGGAGTCGTACTGCCGTGATTCAGATCACCGATGATCAAGTGCCGAACGGACGGCACCTCCGCGTTCAACACACGACAGCCGGTGGACGCCTCCCACGCCTTGATCCAGCAAAGAGAGAGGAGAGGTTGAGGAAGACTCCATCCAGCAGCAGCACAACGGCGTGGTGGTGATGGAGGAGTGGCATCCCGCAGGCTTCGCCAAGCACCAAGGGAGAGGAGGAAGAAGAGATGCAGGGCTGCGCCAACGAGAGGAGAAGTTCTCATGTGTTGGGCAGCCTTAGGCCTCTATTTATATAGGGGAGAGGGAGGAGGGTGCGCCCCCTCTAGGGTTCCCAACCCTAGAGGGGCGGCAGCCCCAAACCCATCTAATGGGTGGCGGCCACAAGGGGAGGAGAGGGAGGCGCAGGAGTATGGGCCTTAGGGCCCATCCGCCTTAGGGTTTGCCCCTCTCCCTTCTTAGTCAAGCATGGGCTATGGTGGAGGCGCCTAGCCCACCTAGGGGCTGGTGCCCTCTCACACTTGGCCCATGTATGCCTCTTGAGCATGTGGCCCCACTTGGTGGACCCGGGACCCTCCCGGTGGTCCCAGATTTTACCGATATCGCCTCAAACCTTTCCGGTTACCAAAACAGACTTCCATATATAAATCTTTACCTCCGGACCATTCCGAACTCCTCTTGACGTCCGGATCTCATCCGGACTCAACAACATTCGGTAACCACATACAAGCTTCCTATATAACCCTAGCGCCACCGAACCTTATGTGTAGACCCTACGGGTTCGGAGAGACATGCGACATGACCGAGACGTTCTCGGTCAATAACCAACAACGGATCTGGATACCCATGTTGGCTCCCACATGTTCCACGATGATCTCATCGGATGAACCACGATGTCAAGGACTCAATCAATCCCGTATTCAATTCCCTTCGTCTAGCGGTATTGTACTTGCCCGAGATTCGATCGTCGGTATACCGATACCTTGTTCAATCTCGTTACCGGCAAGTCTCTTTACTCGTTCCGTAACACATCATCCCGTGATCAACCCCTTGGTCACATTGTGCACATTATGATGATGTCCTACCGAGTGGGCCCAGAGATACCTCTCCGTTTACACGAAGTGACAAATCCCAGTCTTGATCCGTGTCAACCCAATGGTCACTTTCGGAGATACCTGTAGTGCACCTTTATAGTCACCCAGTTACGTTGTGACGTTTGATACACCCAAAGCACTCCTACGGTATCCGGGAATTGCACGATCTCATGGTCTAAGGAAAAGATACTTGACATTAGAAAAGCTTTAGCATACGAACTACACGATCTTTGTGCTAGGCTTAGGATTGGGTCTTGTCCATCACATCATTCTCCTAATGATGTGATCCCGTTATCAATGACATCCAATGTCCATGGTCAGAAACCGTAACCATCTATTGATCAACGAGCTAGTTAACTAGAGGCTTACTAGGGACATGGTGTTGTCTATGTATCCACACATGTATCGCTGTTTCCGGTCAATACAATTATAGCATGAATAATAAACGATTATCATGAACAAGGAAATATAATAATAACTAATTTATTATTGCCTCTAGGGCATATTTCCAACAGTCTCCCACTTGCACTAGAGTCAATAATCTAGTTCACATCGCCATGTGATTAACACTGATAGGTCACATCGCCATGTGACCAACATCCAAAGAGTTTACTAGTGTCTTAAACTAGTTCACATCACCATGTGATTAAGTCTCAATGAGTTCGGGGTTTGATCATGTTTTGCTTATGAGAGAGGTTTTAGTCAACGGTGCGAACCTTTCAGATCCGTGTGTACTTCGCAATTCTCTATGTCATATTGTAAATGCTGCTTTCACGCTCACTTGGAGCTATTCCAAATGGTTGCTCCACTATACGTATCCGGTTTGCTTCTCAGAGTCACTCGGATAGGTGTTAAAGCTTGCATCGACGTAACCCTTTACGCCGAACTCATTATCACCTCCATAATTGAGAAACATGTCCTTATTTACTCCAAGGACGATTTTGATCGCTGTCCAATGATCCATTCTGGATCATTCTTGTACCCTTGACCGACTCATGGCATGGCACACTTCGGTGCGGTACACGGCATAGCATACTATAGAGCCTACGTCTAAAGCATAGGGACGACCTTCGTCCTTTCTCTCTTTCTCGCCGTGGTCGAGCTTTAACTCTTAACATCATACCTTACATCTTAGGCAAGAACTCCTTCTTTCGTCGATCCATCTTGAACACCTTCAAGATCATGTCAAGGTATGTGCTCATTTGAAAGTACTATTGAGCGCTTTTGATCTATCCTCATAGATCTTGATGCTCAACGTTCAAGTAGCTTAATCCAGGTTTTCACTTGAAAACACTTTTCAAATAACCCTATATGCTTTACGAAAATTCTACATCATTTCGATCATCTATATGTCAACTACACATACTCATCGAAATTCTATAGTGCTCCCACTCACTTCTTTGGAAATACAAGTTTCTCATAAACTTTGTATAAACCTAAAATCTTTGATCATCTCATCAAAGTGCACATTCCAACTCCGAGATGCTTACTCCGGTCCTTAGAAGGATCGCTGGTGCTAGCATACCTTTTAGCATCCTTAGGATCGACAAAACCTTTCTCGATTGTATCACATACAACCTTTCCTTACTTAAAACTGGTAAGGAAACTCGTCTTGACATCCATCGCCAGATTTCATAAATGCAGCTAATGCTAACATGATTCTGACGGACTTAAGCATCGCTACGGATGAGAAAATCTCATCGTAGTCAACTCCTTGAACTTGTGAAAAACTCTTCGCCACAAGTCGAGCTTCATAGACGGTGACATTACCGTCCACGCCCGTCTTCTTCTTAAAGATCCATTTATTTCAATGGCTTGCCGATCATCGGGCAAGTCCACCAAAGTCCATGCTTTGTTATGATACATGGATCCTATCTCGGATTTCATGGCTTCTAACCATTTGTCGGAATTTGGGCCCACCATCGCTTCTCCATAGCTCATAGGTTCATTGTTGTCTAGCAACATGACCTTCAAGACAGGATTGCGTACCACTCTGAAGTAGTATGCATCCTTGTCACCCTACGAGGTACTGTAGTGACTTGATCCAAAACTTCATGATCACTATCATAAGCTTCTACTTCAATTGGTGTAGGTGCCACGGGAACAACTTCCTGTGCCCTGCTACACACTAGTTGAAGTGACGGTTCAATAACCTTATCAAGTCTCCACCATCCTCCCACTCAACTTTTCGAGACGAACTTTTCCTCGAGAAAGGACCCGATTCAAGAAACAATCCCTATTGCTTTCGGATCTGAATTAGGAGGTATACCCAACCGTTTTGGGTGTCCTATGAAGATGCATTTTGTCCGCTTTGGGTTCGAGCTTATCAACTGAAACTTTTCCACATAAGCGCCGCAGCCCCAAACCTTTAAGAAATGACAGCTTAGGTTTCTCTAAACCATAGTTCATACGGTGTCATCTCAACGGAATTACGTGGTGCCCTATTAAAGTGAGTGCGGTTGTCTCTAATGCCTATCCCATGAACGATAGTGGTAATTCGATAAGAGACATCATGGTACGCACCATATCCAATAGGTTGCAACTATGATGTTCGGACACACCATCACACTATGGTGTTCCAGGCGGTATTAATTGTGAAACAATTTGCACAATGTCTTAATTGTGTGCCAAAACTCGTAACTCAGATATTCATCTCTATGATCATATCATAGACATTCTATCCTCTTGTCACGATGATCTTCAACTTCACTCTGAAATTACTTGAACCCTTCAATAATTCAGACTCGTGCTTCATCAAATAAATATACTCAATATCTACTCGAATCATCTGTGAAGTCAGAACATAACGATATTCACTGCATGCCTCAGCACTCATTGGACTGCACACATCAAAATGTGTTACTTCCAACAAGTTGCTATCTTGTTCCATCTTATTGAAACCGTGGCTTTTCAGTCATCTTGCCCATCTTGTATGATTTGCATATCTCAAGTGATTCAAAATCAAGTGAGTTCAAACGATCCATCTGCATGGAGTTTCTTCATGCGTATACACCAATGGACACGGTTTGCATGTCTCAAACTTTTTCAAAAACGAGTGAGTCCAAAGATCCATCAACATGGAGCTTCTTCATGCGTTTTACACCAATATGACTTACATGGCAGTGCCACAAGTAAGTGGTACTATCATTACTATCTTATACTTTTGGCATGAAAATGTGTATCACTACGATCGAGATTCAATAAACCATTTATTTAGGTGCAAGACCATGAAGGTATTATTCAAATAAATAGAGTAACCATTATTCTCCTTAAATGAATAATCATTGCGATAGACATAATCCAATCATGTCTATGCTCAACGCAAACACCAAATGACAATTATTCAGGTTTAATACTAATCTTGATGGTATAGGGAGCGTGCGATGTTTGATCACATCAAACTTGGAAACACTTCAACACATATCGTCACTCACCTTTAGCTAGTCTCCGTTTTATTCCGTAGCTCTTTTATTTCGAGTTACTAACACTTAGCAACCGAACCGGTATCTTAATACCCTGGTGCTACTAGGAGTACTAGTAAAGTACACATTAACATAATGTATATCAAATATACTTCTATCGACCTTGCCTGCCTTCTTATCTACCAAGTATCTAGGGTAATTCTACTCCAGTGGCTGTTCCCCTTATCTCAGAAACACTTAGTCTCGGGTTTGGGTTCAACCTCGGGTTTCTTCACTGGAGCAGCAGCTGATTTGCCATTTCGTGAAGTATCCCTTATTGTCCTTGCCCTTCTTGAAACTAGTGGTTTCACCAACCATCAACAATTGATGCTTCTACTTGACTTCTACTTTCGCGGTGTCAAACATCGCGAACACTTCAAGGATCATCATATCTATCCCTGATATGTTATAGTTCATCACGAAGCTCTAGCAGCTTGGTGGCAATGACTTTGGAGAAACATCACTATTTCTCCTGGAAGATCAACTCCCACTCGATTCAAGTGATTGTTGCACTCAGACAATCTGAGCACAAGCTCAACGATTGAGCTTTTCTCCCTTAGTTTGCAGGCTAAGAAAATCGTCGGAGGTCTCATACCTCTCGACGTGGACACGAGCCTGAAATTTTAATTTCAGCCCTCGAAACATCTCATATGTTCCGCGACGTTTCGAAAAACGTCTTTGGTGCCTCTACTCTAAACCGTTTAACTGAACTATCACGTAGTTATCAAAACTTGTATGTCCGATGTTCGTAACATCCACAAACGACGTTTGGGGTTCAGCACATCGAGGTGCATTAAGGACATAAGCTTTCTACTGTCCGCATAATCGCCATCGTCAACTTTCAACTATATTTTCTCTAGGAACATATCTAAGCAGTGGAACTAAAGCGCGAGCTCACGACATAATTTGCAAAGATCTTTTGACTATGTTCACGATAATAAAGTTCATCTTATGAACTCCCACTCAGATAGACATCCCTCGGTCATCTAAGTGATTACATGATCCGAGTCAACTAGGCCGTGTCCGATCATCACGTGAGACGGACTAGTCATCATCGGTGAACATCTTCATGTTGATCGTATCTACTATACGACTCATGCTCGACCTTTCGGTCTCCGTGTTCCGAGGCCATGTCCGCACATGCTAGGCTCGTCAAGTTAACCCCAAGTGTTTTTGCTGTGTAAATCTGTCTTACACCCGTTGTATGTGAACGTAAGAATCCATCACACCCGATCATCACGTGGTGCTTAGAAGCGATTTAACTGTAGCACGGTTGGTGCACGATCGGGGAGAACACTTCTTGAAATTGTTGTAAGGGATCATCTTATTTACTACCGTCGTTCTTAGGTAAACAAGATGCATAAACATGATAAACATCACATGCAATCAAATAGTGACATGATATGGCCAATATCATTTTGCTCCTTTGATCTCCATCTTCGGGCTCCATGATCATCATCGTCACCGCATGACACCATGATCTCCATCATCATGATCTCCATCATCGTGTCTCCATGAAGTTGTCTCGCCAACTTATTACTTCTACTACTATGGCTACGGTTAGCAATAAAGTAAAGTAATTACATGGCGTTGTTCAATGACACGCAGGTCATACAATAAATAAAGACAACTCCTATGGCTCTGCCGGTTGTCATACTCATCGACATGCAAGTCGTGAATCCTATTACAAGAACATGATCAATCTCATACATCACATATATTCATCACATTCTTTTTGGCCATATCACATCACATAGCATACCCCGCAAAAACAAGTTAGACGTCCTCTAATTGTTGTTTGCATGTTTTACGTGGCTGCTATGGGTTTCTAGCAAAACGTTTCTTACCTCGCAAAACCACAACGTGATATGCCAATTGCTATTTACCCTTCATAAGGACCCATTTCATCGAATCCGTTTCGACTAAAGTGGGAGGCGGCACCCGCTAGCCACCTTATGCACCAAGTGCATGTCGATCGGTGGAACCTGTCTCACGAAGAGTACGTGTAAGGTCGGTCCGGGCCGCTTCATCCCACAATACCATCGAAACAAGATTGGACTAGTAACGGTAAGCATATTGAACATAATCAACGCCCACAACTACTTTGTGTTCTACTCGTGCAAAGAATCTACGCAATAGACCTAGCTCATGATGCCTTTGTTGGGGAGCGTGGCGAAATTCAAAATTTTCCTACGTGTCACCAAGATCTATCTATGGAGAAACCAGCAACGAGGGGAAGGAGAGTGCATCTACATACCCTTGTAGATCGCTAAGCGGAAGCGTTCATGTGAACGGGGTTGAAGGAGTCGTACTCGTCGTGATTCAGATCACCGATGATCAAGTGCGAACGGACGGCACCTCGCGTTCAACACACGTACAGCCCGGTGGCGTCTCCCACGCCTTGATCCAGCAAGGAGAGAGGGAGAGGTTGAGGAAGACTCCATCCAGCAGCAGCACAACGGCGTGGTGGTGATGGAGGGCGTGGCAATCCAGAGGCTTCGCCAAGCACCAAGGGAGAGGAGGAAGAAGAGATGCAGGGCTGCGCCAACGAGAGGAGAAGTTCTCATGTGTTGGGCAGCCTTAGGCCTCTATTTATATAGGGGAGAGGGAGGAGGGTGCGCCCCCTCTAGGGTTCCCAACCCTAGAGGGGCGGCAGCCCCAAACCCATCTAATGGGTGGCGGCCACAAGGGGGAGGAGAGGGAGGCGCAGGGAGTATGGGCCTTAGGGCCCATCCGCCTTAGGGTTTGCCCCTCTCCCTTCTTAGCCGCATGGGCTATGGTGGAGGCGCCTAGACCACCTAGGGGCTGGTGCCCTCACACTTGGCCCATGTATGCCTCTTGAGCATGTGGCCCCACTTGGTGGACCCAGGACCCTCCGGTGGTCCGTGATTTACCGATATCGCCCAAACCTTTCCGGTTACCAAAACAGGACTTCCCATATATAAATCTTTACCTCCGCACCATTCCGGAACTCCTCGTGACGTCCGGGATCTCATCCGGGACTCCGAACAACATTCGGTAACCACATACAAGCTTCCTATATAACCCTAGCGTCACCGAACCTTAAGTGTGTAGACCCTACGGGTTCGGGAGACATCTGAACATGACCGAGACGTTCTCCGGTCAATAACGAACAGCGGGATCTGGATACCCATGTTGGCTCCCACATGTTCCACGATGATCTCATCGGATGAACCACGATGTCAAGGACTCAATCAATCCCGTATTCAATTCCCTTCGTCTAGCGGTATTGTACTTGCCCGAGATTCGATCGTCGGTATACCGATACCTTGTTCAATCTCGTTACCGGCAAGTCTCTTTACTCGTTCCGTAACACATCATCCCGTGATCAACCCCTTGGTCACATTGTGCACATTATGATGATGTCCTACCGAGTGGGCCCAGAGATACCTCTCCGTTTACGGAGTGACAAATCCCGATCTTGATCCGTGTCAACCCAATGGTCACTTTCGGAGATACCTGTAGTGCACCTTTATAGTCACCCGATTCGTTGTGACGTTTGATACACCCAAAGCACTCCTACGGTATCCGGAATTGCACGATCTCATGGTCTAAGGAAAAGATACTTGACATTAGAAAAGCTTTAGCATGAACTACGATCTTTGTGCTAGGCTTAGGATTGGGTCTTGTCCATCACATCATTCTCCTAATGATGTGATCCGTTATCAATGACATCCAATGTCCATGGTCGAGGAAACCGTAACCATCTATTGATCAACGAGCTAGTTAACTAGAGGCTTACTAGGGACATGGTGTTGTCTATGTATCCACACATGTATCGCTGTTTCCGGTCAATACAATTATAGCATGAATAATAAACGATTATCATGAACAAGGAAATATAATAATAACTAATTTATTATTGCCTCTAGGGCATATTTCCAACACTTTCAACTGGGACAAAAAAAGGCCGGAGCCCCGTCACGAGTCAAGGGCAGACTTATAATTAGGACCAAAAGTGTCGAGACCCGGTTGTGAGTCGAGAGTGCAATTGCAACCGGGAAAAAAAGGTCAGACCTCACTTGCGACTCGAGAGTGGACTCGGAAATCGGGCAAAAAAGGTCGGACCCCAATTACAAGTCGAGGGGTTTTTTGCAACTGGGAAAAAAGACATGTCCTAGTTACAAGTCGAGGGGTTTTTTGCAACTGGGACAAAATAGTTCGAGCCCCAATTGCGAGTCGAGGGTGCACTTGTAATTAGAAAAAAAAAGTCAGACCCCAGTTGCGAGTCGACGATGGACTTGTAACTAGGAAAAGAAGACCAGGTCCCAGTTGCGAGACCAGAGCAGACTTGCAACTCGGACAAAAAACATTGGGCTCCAGTTGCGAGTTGAGGACGTACTTGCAATTGGGATAAAACAATGTCAGGCATCAGTTGTGAGTCGAGGGCCAACAAAAGCGAAGCCAAACAGGCCTAGACAACAACATGATATGTAATAAACAAAAAGAAACAAACGAGGCGGAAGGTAGAGAGAGCGCTTGCATGGAAATTACAGGAAATAAATTAAATGGTGAATTTATTTATTGAAAATTATGAATTTAAAAGACCAAAAAGAGAAAATAGAAAAACAAAAGTTGAAAAACAAATGAGGAAAAACAAACAAGGGAAAACAAAACAAAAATCTTATAGCAAAGAGTTATCCTACAATAATGCACTTAGATGTGAGGTATTATTTCACATCTAGATGTGAAATAGCAAACCCGAAAAACAAAACATATGCTCCAGTAGCGAGTTGGGGTGGGCTTGGGACTCGGACAACTACATGCCCAGTTGCGAGTCGAGGGATGGACTTGCAACTGGGACTACTATGAAACTACGAGACAAGTTACCAGTCAAGGGTTTACTTGCAACTGGGATGAAACAAACTATGGTCCTAGTTGCGAGTCAAGGGTGGACTTGCAACTTGGATTAAAATGAGAGGAAAACCAATGAAAGAAAAAATGATAAAATATAAAAATAAAAAATCATGAAGAAAAAACAAAACAAAAAATAGAAAATGTATCCTAGCTACCTGGGCCGGCTCATCTGCGGTTTGCTCGTTGTCGAGGAGTGGACTTGCAACTGGGACAAAAAAAGATCAGACCCCTAGTGGCGAGTCGAGGGTGGATTCGCAACTGGGACAAAAAAGGTTGGGCCCCAGTTGCGAGTCGAGGGTGGACTTGCAACTGGGACAAGAAAAGGTCGAGCCCCAGTTGGACTTGCAGCTGTGAAAAAAAAGGTCAATTACCCCCGAGACCGTCAATTCCGCAACCCAACCCATCCATGCCTAGTTGCATTAGCATTGAAGGCATGAAATGTAGTGGGGGACAAGACCAGTAATTGCAAATTGAGGGTGGGATGAAACAAACTATGAGCTCAGTTGCGAGTCAAAGGTGGACTTGCAACTTGGATGAAAAACAATAGACATGGCTAGTTGCGAGTCGAGGGTGCGCTTGCAACTGAGAGAACTATGAGTTGAGTTGCGACTCGAGGATGCACATAAAACTGGGACAACTACAAACTATGAGCCCAGTTGCGAGTCAATGATCGACTTGCAACTAGGATAAAACAAACTACCGTCCAGTTGCGAGTCAAAGATGGACTTGCATCTGGGATGAAAGACCAAAGACGGGCCCAATTGCGAGTCAATGGTGGGCTTGCAACTGGGATAAAACAAACTATGGGCCTAGTTGCGAGTCGAGGTAGGACCTGTAACTAGGATAACAAAAACTACGAGCTCAGTTATGACTCACGAGTGGACTTGCAACTGAGATGAAAAACATAACACATGCCGAGTTGCGAGTCGAGGGTGGACTTGCAACTAGGACAACAACAAAAATATGGCCCATTCGCAAGTTGAGGGTGGACTTGCAACTAGGAAAACAACAAAACTGTGATCCCAGTTGCGAGTCGAGGATGGACTTGAAATTAAAACAACTACGAAACAACGAGCCCAATTGCGAGTCAAGGGTAGACTTGCAACTGGGATGAAAAACAAAAACATTCCTAGTTGCAAGTTGAGGATGGGCTTGCAAATGGGAGAAATATAAACCCAGTTGCGAATGGAAGATGGACTTGCAACTAGGACAACTACAAAACTACAGGCCCAATTGCAAGTCAATTGTCGACTTGTAGTTGGGATGAAAGACGAAACACATGCCCAGTTACGAGTCAAAATGGGCTTGTAGGGGTGGACTTGCAGCTGGGAAAAAAGTGGTCGAGGTCCCCAGTTACATGTTGAGGGTGGAGTTACAACTGGGACAAAAAATGGGCCAGGCCAAGTTGTGTATGAACAGTGCACTCACAAAGTAGGACAAGAAAAAGATCGGGCTTCTTACATATTAGGGTTAGACTTAAAAAAAAAGGTTGTTGCTTGTCATTGTAGTGTTTAAAAGCACACCCATCCTCGGGTTACCTCTGCTCCAAAGACAAAGAGGAATGAGAGAGAGATGAGAAGAACTGATGAGCCAACGGCCAGCTCATCTCTTCGACTTATACAAACAACTTGTCTTTTCAACTACAACACAGAAAAAACAAACCACAAAGAATGGCCCAACAAAAAAACGCACGGTGTGATGAGCCGCAAAATGGACAATGGGCGAGTGACACCGGATGCGTGGGACTAGACAGCCCCGATCAAAAAATTGCACGAAATTAATAACGACGGGTCAAATGGACTGGAACTTAGATGAAACATCGTTGAAACTCATCAATATGAGTTTTAGCAATTCGATACATGATTTACTTAAATGAACACAAAAATCGAAGCAACAACAAAAAACATGCATCAACAATTGTACAGTATATACACGCACAAAGGAGGTGCATGCACGCAACATATGACATATATGCATTCATAGCATCGCAGTGGGAGAAAAAATAAAAAAAATAAGAAAAGATAAAAGGCCTCAGAAAATGCAAAGGATGTAGCGAACGGAGACAGTTCAGAAAATAGACAAAAAAAGAAGAAGAAAACAGACAAAGACAGCCCACGCTGCCACACACATGGGCCAGCCCAAGCTGACACGATGCATGCACGTTAGGCTTCAGGCTACGCGAGCACAGCACGCTCGAGCTCGAACGCGGACAACCGTAAGATTAGCCTATGCATGAATTTTTGGGACAAAACAAATCAATGGGGGACTTTAAAAGAAGAGAAAAAAATTAAGGATAAGGAAGTTAGACGTGAGATAATATCTCACATCTAGATGTGAAATAGCAAACCCCGGTATAAATAATCTTACGGATCAATCCAATCTCAACCTAATTTTCCTGATCGTTCGGCCCAGTATTTATGTGCCCCTGTTTTGGAGCATATGCTTCTCGCCATCTTTTATGGTGTAGAGAGCTAGTTTCTCTCAACTTAGCCACAACTCCTCTATCGCGGCTCCCACGCTCATCCCCATACAAGCTCCACCGCATCAATTTCCTCGTATGGCAGGCTCATGCTTTGGACACGATCAGGCACCCAGTTCTCTGACTACCTCGACAGCGAACGACGGGGCCCGTCTTGGATGCTTGCTGACAAGGACGGTAAGCCCATCGACAATCCAAATCCGACGCATGAGATCTGATAGGCCCAAGACTCTCAGGTTCTGACATTTATCTTCAATTACACGTCACTGCTATGATGATCCAGGTCATCCATTGCACAAAGGCTGGCGTGGCATGGATCGCTAGATGTACTCCTCCCACATGCATGCGCCCCTGGGAAGGACATTACTTGCCTTCCCAACAACCAACTTTCATTTTAAATATATCTGTAATGCACTTTCACTCTTTATTTGTTAAATTACAGTGATGAATTGGTATCCTGATGTAGCTAGTGGAAGTTGCCAACCTCACAACCTCACAACTATCTATTATTATCCTCTTCCTCCTTGGCATGTCCAACACAGAAAAGTTCATTTTTATGAAAATTAATCTTAAGGCCAGACAGTTGTTCAAACAGGCATAAAAATAATTTCATATTTATGGTCGTTTCCATATCATGCTCCATGTAGATGATTGTGGCGTCGCCTCCCTCGTGGGCGGCTCAGGAGGGCTCAGCCGCCGCCACCGCCTAGTCCACGTCCAGCGCCCTTCTCCCCCTCTACCGTTGCCGATGGTCGGCGCCGAGCAAAGCCCATGCATGCGATGGCGGCGACGGAGGGTCTCTCCTCCCTCTCCCGGACCCGCGGCGGCGTAGGCGTCCTGATCCGCGGGGTGCGGCCCTCCCGATGGTGTGGCGGATCCCGGAGGCGGCGGGCTCGCGGCGGTGCACGGTCGCCCAGATCCATGGGTGTGGACTCCCGGCAGCGTGCGGGCTCCCGGCGGCGGTGGGAACGGTCGACGGCGGGCTTGGGCGATGGCGTTGGCCGCGCGGTGCTGGATCTCGTCGCTCGTGGCGGATCTCGCCACTCCGGCCATCGTGGAGGAACCTGGACCTGGGGTGGCGCCCCGTTAGGCATGGCGACGGCTCCCTCGGCTGGCGACGTTCGCGGGGGGTGGATGGACGACATCTTGGCAGCGTGGGCGGTGAGTTACCGGTGGATCTCCTCCGCGCTGCAGGATCTCTCCCGTTGCACTTGGTGTCTTACGGTCGCGGTCGTCGGCCCCGGTGCGTTCGCGGGGGCTGGTAGAGGTGACATCGGACCGTAGGAAACTCTGGATACTCGTTCATCTGGACGGTGGCGACGACCAGGGTCACCGTTCTCCTACTTGCAGGCGCCGTCAAGGTCCCTGCCCTCCACCCCGACCCCATGCCCGGGTGAAAACCCAAAATCTCCTTAGATTGGGCGGCAGCGGCACTGCGTGTGGCGCACCCTTCTTGGAGGCGCCGCCTGGGGCGTTTGGGTGCTCGGTTAGAGGAACTGCAGGCGGATGGGATGGGACCAATGGCAGTAGGTGGTGCTCGCGACGGAGGAGCGACGTGGCATCTGGCACGTCAACAATGGCGGGTATCAGCGGCATGGAGCAGCGGGGTCTCGCTGGTGGGCGTGTGATGATGGACGAGCGTAGGATGGTGGCGTTGTCTGGCGTCATGGTGGCATCGATGGCAGATAGACCGGGCAAGGTAGATGCAACAGTATATCACTGAAGATGGATTGGTGGCAGGTGGTTGCGGCGGCCTCATACCCGGCAGGCGTCCTGGTTGAGGAATGCGTCGGACTGATGGGTGCCCCATACCCTGCAGGCGTCCTGGTTGGGACCTCAGGTCTTATATGATAGGTTTGGCTGCGAGGTATGTTTGGTATTAGGCCCAGACTATCAGCATCCCTTCATCAACTGGATATGAGTAGCAACGGATGTTGCCTAGACGGTGGCTTTAGTCTTAGTGTTGTATGACTTTGTAAGGTCTTTTGTGAATAATTAATAAAGTGGCTGCATGCATCGTCCAGATACAGAGGCCGGGAGTCCTCCTCCTTTTCTAAAAAAAATTAGATGATTGTGTCATCAACATATTGTAGGATAGAACCCCCCCCTCCGAGCCACTAGATGTAGGACTAACCCACTTACCTGCTCGTTCTCCTTGGCTCTACCAATGAGGACAACCAACATATCGGCCACAATATTGAAAAGCATTGGAGACAACGGATCCCTTGTTGTAACCCCTTCCGAGTCTGGAAAAGTGTCCAATATCATCATTAACTTTAGCCCCCACACCACCCCCTTGAACAAAGTCTTGACATGTTGCCTCCAAGCCAGATCAAAATGTTCCATACGCAATGCATGTTGCAAGAAGGGCCATTTTAACTTTTTCGCATGCCTTCTCAAAATTCACTTTAAAGATAAATCCATCCAATTTCTTCCAATGAATTTCATGCAAAACTAACATTGCATAAGCAAATGGGTCTAAACTATTTGATTTTCATCGCCATTTCCTTCTTAGGCAATAAAGTAATAGTCCCGAAGTTGGGCTAAAATAACAGAAGCTCACCACTAAACAAATCTTGAAACATAGGCAGCAGATCCCCCTTAATTGTCCCTCAACACCACCTATGAAGTTCCACCAGGAACCCATCTAGGCCAGGTGCTTTATTACTCTTCATCCGCAAAATTGCCCCATACACCTCCTTCTCCGTAAAGGGAGCGGTCAACACCTCATTTTCTTCCGGACATAACTATGGAATATCCCCCATTGTGCCCTCATCCATGGATACCAAATTTTACACAGGGGCACCAAAGAGCTTCTTATAGAAATAAGAGATGTAGAATTTAGGTTCTCTTGACCTATAGTCGTACCCTCGTCTTGCTCAAGTTGGACAATTCTTTCTTTCTATGTTTTCCATTAGTTGTGTTTTTCTCACCCTCCCCGACTCCCTTCACGCTAGCCCTACAGGCCCATTTAATTTCCTCCTCTCTCAAGAGCTTAGCGAGACCTTTTTCCACTTCTCATTTGGTGGCGCATTCTGCCGCGAAGAGGGGTACCGCTTCAGCTTTGATGTCAAGCTCATTGGTAAGGCAAATAAGCCTTTCTTTTTCAACTTTGTAGACCCACTAGCATTCTTAGCCCAACCCCGCAAAAATTGTCTAGCCTCCTTTGGTTTGGGGGAATCTTGTAGGAATTTCATAGTATAGGATTTCTATAGGAAAATTTTCTTTAGAGCCCTTTGGTTTGTAGGAATAGAATCCTATTCCTATGGAAGAATTCTTCCTATCCTCCACATTTCATAGGAATATAAACATTAGCCTAGACTCAATTGAAAAAAATCCTATGATGTGACCCAAAGGGCATCTCCTTTCCTATTACTATTCATAGTATTTGAGATAAATGTCATCTCATTTCCTATGACTTTCCTATTCCTATTATTTTCGTACCCCATAAACCAAAGGCGGCCTAAGATGCCAAATTTTATACTGCCATCTCTCAATATTAGTAACCCATCTATTTTCTTTAGCCCATTCTGTTGCAACCAACTCTAGAAGATCCTCTATTTCAAAGCATGATAGTTAGAAAGAAAAGGACGTCTTGTTCCCCACATGAGCAGCTTCACCAGAGTCGATAAGTAGAGGTCTATGATCAGACAATCCACTTTGTAACACATGCATCGTTACAAGGGGGAACTTCTGCCCCCACTTCACACTAGCCAATCGTTTCAATTTTTCATATGTTGGAATCTCAAGAATTTTTGCCCCAGTATATTGCCGACCTATGATATCTATATCCCTCAAATCCAGATTCTCAGTAACTGCATTGAATATAAATGGCCGAAAACTATCAAAGTTATCATTATTCTTCTTCCACGTATGGATAATATTAAAATACCTCCCACCAACATATGTAGGGTCTCCCCACAAGAAATATGAACTAATTCCTCAAGGAACTCAGACTTGAACTCAAGTTGAGCTGCCCCATAGATGGCAACCAGGGCACAGTCGCATCCGTCAACTTCCGAGAGCACATGCAATTTTACAGCATAATCACTTATCACCATCTTTCTTACATCAAGTGATGCCTTGTTCGCCCCAAGTAAGATCCCACCAGATCTTCCTCGAGGCGGCAGACAATACCACACGAAATCCAAAACACTCGAGAAAGTGCCCAAAAACTGGAAGTAAAGTTTGATCTACCGGTTTCTAGAAAAGCGATAAAATCCAACTTTTGTTCCCTATACGTTTTCGCTAAAATCTACGTTTAGCCAAGTCCAGAGTACCTTTGCTATTTCAAATAACGCCTCTCATAACTCATCATTGAATCATAACTTTGAACCTATTCCTAGTACTACGGCACAAGAAATATATCGTATTGTTTTGTGCTTACGAGTATGCCCAACCTTTGTCGTAGGTTTCCAAAATTCCGCATGACCTTCCTTTTCCTCATCGCCCCTAGAAAAATATGGAACATCGGCACGATCTCCCAGTTCCGTAAGATTCGTAGGAGTTAGATCCTCGCTTAAGTACTCAATCGCTTGAATCCTAAGTTGACTAACATCGCCCTCGTCCATTGGATTAGTTATCGCGATAGTTTTTTTAACATGTTCATAGCTCTATACACATCCAATACATCAATCAAATAAGTCATTAATAGACATCACAACCTCCTGACAATTAGCCCCTAAAGAAAACCCAATATTTGTTACTTTATGTAGAATCTCCCTAGAAAATTTAAGGACAGAAAAATTCTTATTAACGGCCATACATGTAGTGGACTCGGCAACTCGACGCTTGACTGTCGTCATAGCACGACCCATATGCAGCTCATCTGCATCCGACTGGGCTTTAATCCGCTGACTCACACACTTGTCCATCGAGCCAGGGTCCGGTATCCCACCAAATGCCACTACGTCCACATCAGAGAAGCGAACCGAATGTCGGAGGGATTGACCACGGGTAGCCTCAAGGGCACCCCATAGCTTTTCAAGACATCAGAGCTAGCTCAGCCCCTCACACCTTCCGGACGAATAGCCGGATCCTGGGCCGGCTGCCAAAAGACGGCGTGCTCCCAATAGGCGGCTCTAGGGAGCCGGCATCTAGCAGGCGGCCCTGCGTCCCCTCAAACTTGCACCCATTTACTTGTTGGGGAACGTAGCAGAAATTCAAAATTTTCCTACGTGTCACCAAGATCTATCTATGGAGAAACCAGCAACGAGGGGAAGGAGAGTGCATCTACATACCCTTGTAGATCGCTAAGCGGAAGCGTTCAAGAGAACGGGGTTGAAGGAGTCGTACTCGTCGTGATCCAAATCACCGGAGATTCTAGTGCCGAACGGACGACACCTCCGCGTTCAACACACGTACAGCCCGGTGATGTCTCCCATGCCTTGATCCAGCAAGGAGAGAGGGAGAGGTTGGGGAAGACTCCATCCAGCAGCAGCACGACGGTGTGGTGGTGATGGAGGAGCGTGGCAATCCTGCAGGGCTTCTCCAAGCACCGCGGGAGAAGAGGAGGACTTGGGAGAGGGGGAGGGCTGCGCCAGGGGCAAGGGTGCAACTCCCATGCGCCTCCCCAGTATATATAGGGGTGGAGGGGGATTATTTCTTGCCCTCCAAGTCCATTGGGGCGTTGGCAAAGGTGGGAGGAAAGAAATCCCATCCTTTCCTTTCCCCATCGATTGTTATCCCCTTTTTAGGATCTTGATCTTATCCTTGGGATATGATCTTATTCCTTCTAAGGGGGGATCTTGGTGCGCCTTGACCAGAGGTGTGGGGCCTTGCCCCCACTACCCACGTTCATGTGGGTACCCCCATGCAGGTGGGCCCCACTCCAGAACCTTCTAGAACCTTCCGGAACAATACCGAAAAATCCGAACATTTTCGGTGGCCAAAATAGGACTTCCCATATATAAATCTTTACCTCCGGACCATTCCGGAACTCCTCGTGACGTCCGGGATCTCATCCAGGACTCCGAACAACATTCGGTAACCAAGTATATCTATTCCCTATAACCCTAGCGTCATCGAACCTTAAGTGTGTAGACCCTACGGGTTCGGGAACCATGCAGACATGATCGAGACGTTCTCCGGTCAATAACCAACAGCGGGATCTGGATACCCATGTTGGCTCCCACATGTTCCATGATGATCTCATCGGATGAACCACGATGTCAAGGACTCAATCGATCCCGTATACAATTCCCTTTGTCTAACGGTATTGTACTTGCCCGAGATTCGATCGTCGGTATACCGATACCTTGTTCAATCTCGTTACCGGAAAGTCTCTTTACTCCTTCCGTAACACATCATCCCGTGATCAACCCCTTGGTCACATTGTGCACATTATGATGATGTCCTACCGAGTGGGCCCACAGATACCTCTCCGCTTACACGAGTGACAAATCCCATCTCGATTCGTGCCAACCCAATGCAGACACTTTCGGAGATACCGTAGTGCACCTTTATAGCCACCCAGCCACGTTGTGACGTTTGGTACACCCAAAGCATTCCTACGGTATCCGGAGTTGCACAATCTCATGGTCTAAGGAAAAGATACTTGACATTAGAAAAGCTTTAGCATACTGAACTACACGATCTTTGTGCTAGGCTTAGGATTGTCTTGTCCATCACATCATTCTCCAAATGATGTGATCCCGTTATCAACGACATCCAATGTCCATGGTCAGAAACCATAAGCATCTGTTGATCAACGAGCTAGTCAACTAGAGGCTTACTAGGGACATGGTGTTGTCTATGTATCCACACATGTATCTGAGTTTCCTATCAATACAATTATAGCATGGATAATAAACGATTATCATGAACAAGGAAATATAATAATAACCAATTTATTATTGCCTCTAGGGCATATTTCCAACAGTCTCCCACTTGCACTAGAGTCGATAATCTAGTTCACATCGCTATGTGATCAACACTCATAGGTCACATCTCCATGTGACCAACATCCAAGAGTTTACTAGTGTCACTAAACTAGTTCACATCATCATGTGATTAAGGCTCAATGAGTTCTGGGGTTTGATCATGTTTTGCTTGTGAGAGAGGTTTTAGTCAACGGGTCTGCAACATTCAGATCCGTATGTACTTCGCAAATCTCTATGTCATATTGTAAATGCTGCTTCCACGCTCCACTTGGAGATATTCCAAATGGTTGCTGCACTATACGTATCCGGTTTGCTACTCAGAGTCACTCGGATAGGTGTTAAAGCTTGCATCGACATAACCCTTTACGCCGAACTCTTTATCACCTCCATAATCGAGAAACATGTCCTTATTTACTCCGAGGACAATTTTGACCGCTATCCAATGATCCATTCCTGGATCACTCTTGTACCCCCTTGCCAGACTCATGGCAAGGCACACTTCCAGTGCGGTACACAGCATAGCATACTACAGAGCCTATGTCTGAAGCATAGGGGACGACCTTCGTCCTTTCTCTCTCTTCTACCATGGTCGAGCTTTAACTCTTAACTTCATACCTTACAACTCAGGCAAGAACTCCTTCTTTGACTGATCCATCTTGAACACCTTCAAGATCATGTCAAGGTATGTGCTCATTTGAAAGTAACATTTAGCATTTTTTATCTATCCTCATAGATCTTGATGCTCAATGTTCAAGCAGCTTAATTCAGGTTTTCTATTGAAAAACACTTTTCAAATAACCCTATATGCTTTCCAGAAATTCTACATCATTTCCGATCAACAATATGTCATTCACATATACTTATCAGAAATTCTATAGTGCTCCCACTCACTTCTTTGGAAATACAAGTTTCTCACAAACTTTGTATAAACCCAAAATCTTTGATCATCTCATCAAAGCGTACATTCCAACTCCGAGATGCTTACTCCAGTCCTTAGAAGGATTGCTGGAGCTTTGCATACTTGTTAGCATCTTTCAGGATTGACAAAACCTTCTGGTTGTATCACATACAACCTTTCCTCAAGTATAACGTCGAGGAAACAATGTTTTGACATCCTATCTGCAAGATTTCATCAATCATGCAGTAATTCCTAATCCAATTCCAACAGACTCTTAGCATCGCTACGAGTGAGAAAGCCTCACCGTAGTCAACTCCTTGAACTTGTCGGAAAACATCTTTAACGACAAGTCGAGCTTTCTTAATGGCGATACTTACCATCATTGTCTGTCTTCCTTTTAAAATCCATCTTTACCCAACGTCCTTACGACCATCAAATATTTCTTCCAAAGTCATGGATCCTCTCTCGGATGTTATGGCCTTGAGCCATTCGTCGGAATCTGGGCCCACCATCGCTTCTTCATAGCTCGTAGGTTCATTGTTGTCTAGCAACATGACCTTCAAGACAGGATTACTGTACCACTCAGAAGTAGTACGCATCCTTGTCACCCTACGAGGTACGGTAGTGACTTGATCCAAAACTTCATGATCACTATCATAAGCTTCTATTTCAATTGGTGTAGGCGCCACAGGAACAACTTCCTGTGCCCTGCTACACACTTGTTGAAGTGACGGTTCAATAACCTCATCAAGTCTCCACCATCCTCCCACTCAATTCTTTCGAGAGAAACTTTTCTCGGGAAAGGACCTAATTCTAGAAACAATCCTTTTTGCTTCCGGAACTGAGACTGGAGGTATACCCAACTGTTTTGGGTGTCCTATGAAGAATCATTTTATCCGCTTTGGGTTCGAGCTTATCAACCTGAAACTTTTTCACATAAGCGTCACAACCCCAAACTTTTAAGAAACGACAATTTATGTTTCTCCAAACCATAGTTCAAACGGTGTCGTCTCAACGGAATTACGTGGTGCCCTATTAAAGTGAGTGTGGTTGTCTCTAATGCCTAACCCATGAATGATAGTGGTAATTCGATAAGAGACATCATGGTACGCATCATATCCAATAGGGTACAACTATGATGTTTGGACACACCATCACACTATGGTGTTCCAGGCGGTATTTATTGTGAAACAATTTCCACAATGTCTTAATTGTGTGCCAAAGCTCGTAACTCAGATACTCATCTCTATGATCATATCATAGACATTTTATCCTCTTGTCACGATGATCTTCAACTTCACTCTGAAATTACTTGAACCATTCAATAATTCAGACTTGTGTTTCATCAAGTAAATACACTCAAGATCTACTCAAATCATCTCGTGAAGTAAGAACATAACGATATTCATTTGATGCCTCAAAGACTCATTGGACTGCACACATCAAAATGTGTTACTTCCAACAAGTTGCTATCTTGTTCCATCTTACTGAAACCGAGGCTTTTCAGTCATTTTGCCCATGTGGTATGATTTGCATATCTCAAGTGATTCAAAATCAAGTGAGTCCAAACGATCCATCTGCATGGAGTTTCTTCATGCGTATACACAAATAGACATGGTTCGCATGCCTCAAACTTTTCAAAAACGAGTGAGTCCAAAGATCCATCAACATGGAGCTTCTTCATGCGTTTTATACCAATATGACTTACATGGCGATTGCCACAAGTAAGGGGTACCATCATTACTATCTTATATTTTTTGGCATGAAAATGTGTATTACTATGATCGAGATTCAATAAACCATTCCTTTAGGTGCAAGACCATTGAAGGTATTATTCAAATAAATAGAGTAACCATTATTCTCCTTAAATGAATAACCGTATTGCGATAGACATAATCCAATCATGTCTATGCTCAACGCAAACACCAAATGACAATTATTCTGGTTTAATACTAATCTTGATGGTAGAGGGAGCGTGCGATGTTTGATCACATCAAACTTGGAAACACTTCAACACATATCGCCACTCACCTTTAGCTAGTCTCCGTTTATTCCGTAGCCTTTTATTTGAGTTACTAACACTTAGCAACCGAACCGTATCTAATACCCTGGTGCTACTAGGAGTACTAGTAAAGTACACAATAACTTAATGTATATCCAATATACTTCTATCGACCTTGCCAGCCTTCTCATCTACCAAGTATCTAGGGTAATTCTGCTCAAGTGGCTGTTCCCCTTATTACAGAAGCACTTAGTCTCGGGTTTGGGTTCAACCTTGGGTTTCTTCATTAGAGCAGCAGCTGATTTGCTGTTTCATGAAGTATCCCTTCTTGCCTTGCCCTTCTTGAAACTAGTGGTTTCACCAACCATCAACAATTGATGCTCCTTCTTGATTCCTACTTTCGCGGTGTCAAACATCGCGAATATCTCAAGGATCATCATATTTATCCCTGATTTGTTATAGTTCACCATGAAGCTCTAGCAGCATGGTGGCAATGACTTTGGAGAAACATCACTATCTCTGGAAGATCAACTCCCACTCGATTCAAGTGATTGTTGCACTCAGACAATCCAAGCACAAGCTCAACGATTGAGCTTTTCTCCCTTAGTTTGCAGGCTAAGAAAATCGTCGGAGGTCTTATACCTCTTGACGTGGGCACGAGCCTGAAATCCCAATTTTAGCCCTCGAAACATCTCATATGTTCTGCGATGTTTCGAAAAACGTCTTTGGTGCCTCAACTCTAAACCGTTTAACTGAACTATCACGTAGTTATCATAACGTGTATGTCCGATGTTCGCAACATCCACAGACGACGTTTGGGGTACAACACACTGAGTGGTGCATTAAGGACATAAGATTTTTTCTGTCCGCATAATCGCTACTGTCAACTTTCAACTATATTTTCTCTAGGAACATATCTAAACAGTGGAACTAAAGCGCGAGCTTACGACATAATTTGCAAAGATCTTTTGACTATGTTCAGGATAATTAAGTTCATCTTATGAACTCCCACTCAGATAGACATCCCTCTAGTCATCTAAGTGATTACATGATCCGAGTCAACTAGGCCGTGTCCGATCATCACGTGAGACGGACTAGTCATCATCGGTGAACATCTTCATGTTGATCGTATCTACCATACGAATCATGCTTGACCTTTCGGTCTCTTGTGTTCCGAGGCCATGTCTATACATGCTAGGCTCGTCAAGTCAACCTAAGTGTTTCACGTGTGTAAATCTGGCTTACACCCGTTGTATGTGAACTTAAGAATCTATCACACCCGATCATCACGTGGTGCTTCGAAACGACAAACTTTCGCAACGGTGCACAGTTAGGGGGAACACTTTCTTGAAATTTTAATGAGGGGTCATCTTATTTACTACCGTCGTTCTAAGCAAATAAGATGTATAAACATGATAACATCACATGCAATCAAATAGTGACATGATATGGCCAATATCATTTTTCTCCTTTTGATCTCCATCTTTGGGGCTCCATGATCATCATCGTCACTGGCATGACACCATGATCTCCATCATCGTGTCTCCATGGAGTTGTCTCGCCAACTTATTACTTCTACTACTATGGCTACCGGTTAGCAATAAAGTAAAGTAATTACATGGCGTTTGTTCAATGACACGCAGGTCATACAATAAATTAAGACAACTCCTATGGCTCCAGCCGGTTGTGATACTCATCGACATGCAAGTCATGATTCCTATTACAAGAACATGATCAATCTCATACATCACATATCATTCATCACATTCTTCTTGGCCATATCACATCACATAGCATACCCTGCAAAAACAAGTTAGACGTCCTCTAATTGTTGTTTGCATGTTTTACGTGGCTGCTATGGGTTTCTAGCAAGAACGTTTCTTACCTACACAAAACCACAACGTGTGATATGCCAATTGCTATTTACCCTTCATAAGGACCCTTTTCATCGAATCCGTTCCGACTAAAGTGGAGAGGCGGCACCGCTAGCCACCTTATGCACCAAGTGCATGTCAGTCGGTGGAACCTGTCTCATGTAAGTGTATGTGTAAGGTCGGTCCGGGCCGCTTCATCCCACAATACCGTCGAAACAAGATTGGACTAGTAACGGTAAGCATATTGAACAAAATCAACACCCACAACTACTTTGTGTTCTACTCGTGCAAAGAATCTACGCAATAAACCTGGCTCATGATGCCCTTTGTTGGGGAACGAGCAGAAATTCAAAATTTTCCCACGTGTCACCAAGATCTATCTATGGAGAAACCAGCAACGAGGGAAGGAGAGTGCATCTACATACCCTTGTAGATCGCTGTTTAAAGCGTTCAAGAGAACGGGGTTGAAGGAGTCGACTGTCGTGATCCAAATCACCGGAGATCCTAGTGCGAACGGACGGCACCTCCGCGCTCAACACACGTACAGCCCGGTGACGCCTCCCATGCCTTGATCCAGCAAGGAGAGAGGAGAGGTTGGGAAGACTCCATCCAGCAGCAACACGATGGTGTGGTGGTGATGGAGGAGCATGGCAATCCCGCAGGCTTCGCCAAGCACCGCTGGGAGAGGAGGAGGACTTGGGAGAGGGGAGGGCTGCGCCGGGGCAAGGGTGCAGCTCCCATGCGCCTCCCACTATATATAGGGGTGGAGGGGATTATTTCTTGCCCTCCAAGTCCATTGGGGCGTTGCAAAGGTGGGAGGAAAGAAATCCCATCCTTTCCTTTCCCCACCAATTGTTATCCCCCTTTTAGGGATCTTGATCTTATCCTTGGGATATGATCTTATTCCTTCTAAGGGGGATCTTGGTGCGCTTGACCAGGGGTGTGGGGCCTTGCCCCCACTACCCACGTTCATGTGGGTACCCCCATGCAGGTGGGCCCCACTCCGGAACCTTCATGAACCTTCCCGGTACAATATTGAAATATCCCGAACATTTTCCGGTGGCCAAAATAGGACTTCCCGTATATAAATCTTTACCTCCGGACCATTCCGGAACTCCTCGTGACGTTCGGGATCTCATACGGGACTCCGAACAACATTCAATAACCACGTATATCTATTCCCTATAACCCTAGTGTCATCGAACCTTAAGTGTGTAGACCCTACGGGTTCAGGAACCATGCAGACATGACCGAGACGTTCTCCGGTCAATAACCAACAGCGGGATCTGGATACCCATGTTGGCTCCCACATGTTCCACGATGATCTCATCAGATGAACCACGATGTCAAGGACTCAATCGATCCCGTATACAATTCCCTTTGTCTAACGGTATTGTACTTGCCCGAGATTCGATCGTCGGTATACCGATACCTTGTTCAATCTCGTTACCGGCAAGTCTCTTTACTCGTTCCGTAACACATCATCCCATGATCAACCCCTTGGTCACATTGTGCACATTATGATGATGTCCTACCGAGTGGGCCCAGAGATACCTCTCCGTTTACGAGTGACAAATCCAGTCTCGATTCGTACAACCCAATGCAGACACTTTCGGAGATACCAGTAGTGCACCTTTATAGCCACCCGATTACGTTGTGACGTTTGGTACACCCAAAGCATTCCTACGGTATCCGGAGTTGCACAATCTCATGGTCTATGGAAAAGATACTTGACATTAGAAAAGCTTTAGCATCTAACTACACGATCTTTGTGCTAGGCTTAGGATTGGGTCTTGTCCATCACATCATTCTCCAAATGATGTGATCCCGTTATCAACGACATCCAATGTCCATGGTCAGGAAACCGTAACCATCTGTTGATCAACGAGCTAGTCAACTAGAGGCTTACTAGGGACATGGTGTTGTCTATGTATCCACACATGTATCTGAGTTTCCTATCAATACAATTATAGCATGGATAATAAACGATTATCATGAACAAGGAAATATAATAATAACCAATTTATTATTGCCTCTAGGGCATATTTCCAACATTACTATGACGAGACAGGGCGTGGCTACAGTGTTACCTGCCACCCCCCAATCCAGGAAGTGCGTGGCCACAGTGCGGGTGTACCAAGCGGACACCCCTCGCCCACGGCACTGTTGCCACGTGACCCACGACGCGACCTACATCAACCAGAGCCATGCTCCCACGACGGGCGGTCGGTACGGCCCGCAGGCGGTGGTCCCTACCTGTCCGCGAGCAACTAGAAGACGGCGATTGCACCAGTATTGTCACAAAAGATTTTCATTGGACCCGATCCACTAGGTATGACACCTAGATCGGATATGAACTCCTTCATCTAGACTCCTTCATTTGTTGCTTCCGAAGCAGCT
Source organism: Aegilops longissima (assembly GCA_021605205.1). Classification (NCBI taxonomy): domain Eukaryota; kingdom Viridiplantae; phylum Streptophyta; class Magnoliopsida; order Poales; family Poaceae; genus Aegilops; species Aegilops longissima. The sequence goes on from CM038680.1 coordinate 304,641,726, forward strand.
ATGTACTCCGCTTCACACGTAGATCCCGCCACGACGCTCTGCTATCATCGACGTAACCGTTTACGACGAGCTCTTTGTCACCTGCATAAACGAGAAACATATCCTTAGTACTTTTCAGGTATTTCAGGATGTTCTTGACCGCTGTCCAGTGATCCACTTCTGGATTACTTTGGTACCTCCCTGCTAAACTAATAGCAAGGCACACATCAGGTCTGGTACACAACATTGCATACATGATAGAACCTACGGCTGAAGCATAGGGAATGACTTTCATTTTCTCTCTATCTTCTGCAGTGGTTGGGCATTGAGTCTGACTCAACTTCACACCTTGTAACACAGGCAAGAACCCTTTCTTTGCTTGATCCATTTTGAACTTCTTCAAAACTTTATCAAGGTATGTGCTTTGTGAAAGTCCAATTAAGCATCTTGATCTATCTCTATAGATCTTGGTTCCTAATATATAAGTAGCTTCACCGAGGTCTTTCATTGAAAAATTATTATTCAAGTATCCTTTTATGCTATTCAAGAATTCAGTATCATTTCCGATCAACAATATGTCATCCATATATAATATCAGAAATGCTATAGAGATCCCACTCACTTTCTTGTAAATACAGGCTTCTCCAAAAGTCTGTATAAAACCATATGCTTTGATCACACTATCAAAGCGTATATTCCAACTCCGAGAGGCTTGCACTAGTCCATAAATGGATCGCTGGAGCTTGCACACTTTGTTAGCACCTTTTGGATCGACAAAACCTTATGGTTGCATCATATACAACTCTTCTTTAAGATATCCATTAAGAAATGCAGTTTGACATCAATTTGCCAAATTTCATAATCATAAAATGTGGCAGTTGCTAAGATGATTCAGACGGACTTAAGCATCACTACAGGTAAGAAGGTGTCATCATAGTCAACTCCTTGAACTTGTCGAAAAACTTTCACAACAAGTAGAGCTTTGTAGACAGTAATATTACTGTCAGCGTCAGTCTTCTTCTTGAAGATCCATTTATTCTCTATGGCTTGCCGATCATTGGGAAAGTCAACCAAAGTCCATACTTTGTTCTCATACATTGATCCCATCTCAGATTTCATGGCCTCAAGCCATTTCGCGGAATCCATCATCGCTTCCTCATAGTTCGTAGGTTCGTCATGGTCAAGTAACATGACTTCCAGAACAGGATTACCATACCACTCTAGTGCAGATCTTACTCTGGTTGACCTACGAGGTTCAGTAGTAACTTGATCAGAAGTTTCATAATCATCATCATTAGCTTCCTCACTTACTGGTGTAGGAATCATTGGAACTGATTTCTGTGATGAACTACTTTCCAATAAGGGAGCATGTACAGTTACCTCATCAAGTTCTACTTTCCTCCCACTCACTTCTTTCGAGAGAAACTCCTTCTCTAGAAAGGATCCATTCTTAGCAACGAATATCTTGCCTTCGGATCTGTGATAGAAGGTGTACCCAACAGTCTCCTTTGGGTATCCTATGAAGACACATTTCTTCGATTTGGGTTCGAGCTTATCAGGTTGAAGCTTTTTCACATAAGCATCGCAACCCCAAACTTTAAGAAACGACAACTTGGGTTTCTTGCCAAACCACAGTTCATATGGTGTTGTCTCAACGGATTTAGATGGTGCCCTATTTAACGTGAATGCAGCCGCCTCTAAAGCATAACCCCAAAACGATGGCGGTAAATCAGTAAGAGACATCATAGATCGCACCATATCTAATAAAGTACGATTACGACGTCCGGACACACCATTACGCTGTGGTGTTCCGGGTGGCATGTGTTGCAAAACTATTCCGCATTGTTTCAAATGAAGACCAAACTCGTAACTCAAATATTCTCCTCCATGATCAGATCGTAGAAACTTTATTTTCATGTTACGATGATTTTATACTTCACTCTGAAACTCTGTGAACTTTTCAAATGTTTCCGAATTATGTTTCATCAAGTAGATATACCCATATCTGCTCAAATCATCTGTGAAGGTCGGAAAATAACGATACCCGCCGCGAGCATCAACACTCATTGGACCGCATACATCAGTATGTATTATTTCCAACAAGTCTATTGCTCGCTCCATTGTTCCGAGAACGGAGTCTTAGTCATCTTTCCCATGAGGCATGGTTTGCAAGCATCAAGTGATTCATAATCAAGTGATTCCAAAATCCCATCAGCATGGAGTTTCTTCATGCGCTTACATCAATATGACCTTAATGGCAGTGCCACAAATAAGTTGCACTATCATTATTAAACTTATATCTTTTGGCTTCAATACTATGAATTTGTGTATCTGTACTATCAAGATTTAGTAAAAATAGACCACTCATCAAGGGTGCATGACCATAAAAGGTATTACTCATATAAATAGAACAACCATTATTCTCTGATTTAAATGAATAACCGTCTCGCATCAAACAAGATCCAAATATAATGTTCATGCTTAACGCTGGCACCAAATAACAATTATTCAGGTCTAAAACTAATCCCGAAGGTAGATGTAGAGGTAGCGTGCCGACGGCGATCACATCGACTTTGGAACCATTTCCCACGCAAGATCGTCACCTCGTCCTTAGCCAATCTTCGCTAATCCGTAGCCCTGTTTCGAGTTGCAAATATTAGCAATGTAACCAAGATCAAATACCAGCGCCATCGCGACATTAGTAAGGTACACATCAATAACATGTATATCAAATATACCTTTCACTTTGCCATCCTTCTTCTCCGCCAAATACTTGGGGCAGTTCCGCTTCCAGTGACCGGTCCCTTTGCAGTAGAAGCACTCAGTCTCAGGCTTAGGTCCAGACTTGGGCTTCTTCACTTGAGCAGCAACTTGTTTGCCGTTCTTCTTGAAGTTCCCCTTCTTCCCTTTGCCCTTCTTCTTGAAACTAGTGGTCTTATAGATCATCGACACTTGATGCTCCTTCTTGATTTCTACCTCCATAGCCTTTAGCATTGCGAAGAGCTCGAGAATCGTCTTATCCATCCCTTGCATATTATAGTTCATCATGAAGCTCTTGTAGCTTGGTGGCAGTGATTGAAGAACTCTGTCAATGACACTATCAACTGGAAGATTAACTCCCAGCTGATTCAAGTGATTGTGGTACCCAGACATTCTGAGTATATGCTCACTGCCAGAACTATTCTTCTCCATTTTGCAGCTATAGAACTCATTGGAGACTTCATATATCTGAATCCGGGCATTTGCTTGAAATATTAATTTCAACTCCTGGAACATCTCATATGCTCCATGACGTTCAAAACATCGTTGAAGTCCCGGTTCTAAGCCGTAAAGCATGGCACATTGAACTACCGAGTAGTCATCAGCTTTGCTCTGCCAGACGTTCATAACATCCGGAGTTGCTTCTGCAGCGGGTTTGGCACCTATCAGTGCTTCTAGGACGTAATTCTTCTGTGCAGCAATGAGGATAATCCTCAAGTTACGGACCCAGTCCGTGTAATTGCTACCATCAACTTTCAACTTAGCTTTCTCTAGGAACACATTAAAATTCAATGGAACAACAACACGGGCCATTTATCTACAACAACATAGACACGCAAAATACTATAAGGTACTAAGTTCATGATAAATTAAAGTTCAATTAATCATATTACTTAAGAACTCCCACTTAGATAGACATCCCTCTAATCATCTAAGTGATCACGTGATCCTCATCAACTAAACCATGTCTGATCATCACATGAGATGGAGTAGTTTTCAGTGGTGAACATCACTATGTTGATCATATCTGCTATATGATTCACGCTCGACCTTTCGGTCTCAGTGTTCCGAGGCCATATCTGCATATGCTAGGCTCGTCAAGTTTAACCCGAGTATTCTGCATGTGCAAAACTGGCTTGCACCCGTTGTATGTGAACGTAGAGCTTATCACACCCGAACATCACGTGGTATCTCGGCACGACGAACTGTAGCAATGGTGCATACTCAGGGAGAACACTTATACCTTGAAATTTAGTGAGAGATCATCTTATAGTGCTACCGCCGTACTAAGCAAAATAAGATGCATAAAGGATAAACATCACATGCAATCAATATAAGTGATATGATATGGCAATCATCATCTTGTGCCTTTGATCTCCATCTCCAAAGCACCGTCATGATCACCATCATCACCGGCTTGACACCTTGATCTCCATCGAAGCATCGTTATCGTCTCGCCAACTATTGCTTCTAGACTATCGCTACCGCTTACTGATAAAGTAAATCAATTACATGGCGATTGCATTTCATACAATAAAGCGACAACCATATGGCTCCTGCCAGTTGCCGATAAATGTGTTACAAAACATGATCATCCCATACAACAATTTATATAATCACGTCTTGACCATATCACATCACAACATGCCCTGCAAAAACAAGTTAGACATCCTCTACTTTGTTGTTGCAAGTTTTACGTGGCTACTATGGGCATAGCAAGAACTGTTCTTACCTACACATCAAAACCACAACGATTTTTCGTCAAGTTTGCTGTTTTAACCTTCAATAAGGACCGAGCGTAGTCACACTTGATTCAACTAAAGTTGGAGAAATAGACACCCACTAGCCACCTGTGTGCGAAGCACGGCGGTAGAACCAGTCTCATGAGCGTGGTCATGTAATGCCGGTCTGGGCCGCTTCATCGAACAATACCGCCGAATCAAAGTATGACATGCTGGTAAGCAGTATGACTATTATTGCCCACAACTCTTTGTGTTCTACTCGTGCATATAACATCTACGCATAGACCTGGCTCGGATGCCACTGTTGGGAACGTAGTATTTCAAAAAAACATCCTACGATCACGCAAGATCTATCTAGGAGAAGCATAGCAACGAGCGGGGAGAGTGTATCCACGTACCCTCGTAGACCAAAAGCGGAAGCGTTAATTAACGTGGTTGATGTAGTCGAACGTCTTCGCGATCCAACCGATCAAGCACCGAACGTACGGCACCTCCTCGATCTGCACACGTTCAGCTCGGTGACATCCCTCGAACTTCTAGATCCAGCTGATGTCGAGGGAGAGAGTTTCGTCAGCACGACGACGTGTTGATGGTTATGATGAAATTACCTACACAGGGCTTCGCCTAAGCACTACGACAATATGACCGAGGTGGAAATCTTTGGAGGGGGGCACCGCACACGGCTAAGAATCAACTTGTGTGTCTATGGGGTGCTACCCTCCCCCGTATATAAAGGAGGGGAGGAGGGGGTCGGCCGGCCTCATGGTGCGCCCCCAAGGGGGGATTCCTACTCCTAGTCCAACTAGGAGGGGGAAGGAAGGGGAAGAGGGGAAGACGGAAAGGGGGCCCGGCCCCCCTCCCCAATTTGGATTGGGCTTGGGATGGGGGGCGCCCCACCTCTTGGCCTCCTCCTCTCTCTTCCACTAAAGCCCATCTAGGCCCATTAAGCCCCCGGGGGGTTCCGGTAACCCCCCGGTACTCCGGTAAATGCCCGAACTCATCCGAAACCATTCCGGTGTCCAAACATAACCTTCCAATATATCAATCTTCATGTCTCGACCATTTCGAGACTCCTCCTCATGTCCGTGATCACATATGGAACTCCGAACTACCTTCGGTACATCAAAACACATAAACTCATAATACCGATCGTCATCGAACGTTAAGCGTGTGGACCCTACGGGTTCGAGAACTATGTAGACATGACCGAGACTCATCTCCGGTCAATAACCAATAGCAGAACCTGGATGCTCATACTGGTTCCTACATATTCTACGAAGATCTTTATCGGTCAAACTGCATAACAACATACGTTGTTCCCTTTGTCATCGGTATGTTACTTGCCCGAGATTCGAGCGTCGGTATCATCATACCTAGTTCAATCTCATTACCGGCAAGTCTCTTTACTCGTTCCGTAATGCATCATCCCGTAACTAACTCATTAGTCACATTGCTTGTAAGGCTTATATGATGTGCATTACCGAGAGGGCCCAAAGATACCTCTCCGACAATCGGAGTGACAAATCCTAATATCGATCTATGCCAACTCAACAAACACCATAGGAGACACCTATAGAGCATCTTTATAATCACCCAGTTACATTGTGACGTTTGATAGCACACTAAGTGTTCCTCCAGTATTCGGGAGTTGCATAATCTCATAGTCATAGGAACTTGTATAAGTTATGAAGAAAGCAATAGCAACAAACTAAACAATCATCGTGCTAAGCTAACGGATGGGTCAAGTCAATCACATCATTCTTTAATGATGTGCTCCCGTTCATCAAATGACAACTCATGTCTATGGCTAGGTAACTTTAACCATCTTTGATAAACGAGCTAGTCAAGTAGAGGCATACTAGTGACACTCTGTTTGTCTATGTATTCACACATGTACTAAGTTTCCGGTTAATACAATTCTAGCATGAATAATAAACATTTATCATGATATAAGGAAATATAAATAACAACTTTATTATTGCCTCTAGGGCATATTTCCTTCACACCAGCACCTACAAGCGGCCGTCCAAGCCTCGCCAACTCTCCATGTGCGTCCAAGGCCCGACTGCACCCGCGACTACCTGACGCGCTGGGCCGAGTTGTGCAACTCCTGCAAAGGGGTGCACGAGGTGCAGGCCATCAAGTACTTCACCACCGGGTGCAGAAAAGGCACCTTGCTCAAGCACCGGCTCCTGTGCAACGAGCCGACCACCCTAGACGAGCTCCTGATCGTAGCAGACAAATACGCCACTGCCGACTTCTCGATGAAGTCAGAGATTCGGGTGGACACATCCGGAAAAGTGCTCCCGCCGACTCCTCAGACGCCGGCTGGTGACTCCAACCGGCGCCAGCAGCCGAACGACAACAAGCACAAGGCCCAACAGCTGGCTTCCACCAGCCGACAAGTGGCGACAGTCGAAGATCAGCAGCCGGAGGGGTGATGCGGCTTGAAGCTATGTTGGTATTTCCCTAAAGAGGAAGGGATGATGCAGCACAACAGCGGTAGGTATTTCCCTCAGATATGAAACCAAGGTTATCGAACCAGTAGGAGAACCAAGCAACACAACGTAAACAGCCCCTGCACATAGATAACAAATCCTTGCAACCCAATGTGTTAAAGGGGTTGTCAATCCCTTTCGGGTAACGGCGCCTCAAGATAGGCAAACGGACGTGAGATAAAATTGTAGTAGATTGATAGATCGAATGCCAAACAAAATAAATAAGAATAAAACACAGCAATATATTTTTGTATTTTTAGTTTAATATATCTGAAAATAAAAGGCAAATAAAATAGATCGTGTACGCAAATAATATGAGAAAGAGACCCGGGGGCCGTAGGTTTCACTAGTGGCTTCTGTCGAGAAAAATAGCAAACGGTGGGTAAACAAATTACTGTTGGGCAATTGATAGAACTTGAAATAATCATGACGATATCCAGGCAATGATCATTATATAGGCATCATGTCAAGATTAGTAGACCGACTCCTGCCTGCATCTACTACTATTACTCCACACATCGACCGCTATCCAGCATGCATCTAGTGTATTAAGTTCACGGAGAAACGGAGTAATGCAATAAGAATGATGACATGATGCAGACAAGATCTATCTATGTAGAGATAGACCCCATCGGTTTATCCTTAGTAGCAAAGATACATGCGTGTCGGTTCCCCTTCTGTCACTGGGATCAAGCACCGTAAGATTGAACCCACTACAAAGCACCTCTTCCCATGCAAGATAAATAGATCAAGTTGGCCAAACAAAACCCAAATATCAGAGAAGAAATACGAGGCTATAAGCAATCATGCACAAAAGAGATCAAAGAAACTCAAATACTTTCATGGATATAAAAAGATAGATCTGATCATAAACTCAAAGTTCATCTGATCCCAACAAACACACCGCAAAAAGAGTTACATCATCTAGATCTCCAAGAGACCATTGTATGGAGAATTCAGCGAGAGAGTGGAAGCCTTCTAGCTACTAACTAAGGCCCCGAAGGTCTACAAAGAACTACTCACGCATCATTAGAGAGGCGCCAATGGAGGTGGTGAACCCCATCCGTGATGGTGTCTAGATTGGATATGGTTGTTCTGGACTCTGCGGCGGCTGGAATTGATTTTCATCGACTCCCCTAGGGTTTCTGGAATATTGGGGTATTTATAGAGCAAAGAGGCGGTCCGAGGGGCACCCGAGGTGGGCACAACCCACTAGGGCGCGCCTGGCCTCCTAGCACGCCCTGGTGGGTTGTGCTCTCCTCGGAGCACCCCCCCCCCCAGGCGCATCCTTGGCCCATTAGGTGTCTTCTGGTCCATAAAAAATCTCCGTAAAGTTTCGTTGCATTTGCACTCCGTTTGGTATTGATTTCCCGCGATGTAAAAACCATGCAGAAAACAACAATTGGCACTTCGCACTATGTCAATAGGTTAGTACCAAAAAATGATATAAAATGACTATAAAATGATTATAAAAAATCCAAGATTGATAATATAACAGTATGGAACAATAAAAAATTATAGATACATTGGAGACGTATCAGCATCCCCAAGCTTAACTCCTACTCGTCCTTGAGTAGGTAAGTGATAAAAACAGAATTTTTGATGTGGAATGTTGCCTAACATGTCATATCATATTCTTTTATTCCTAGCAAGGACAGTTGGACTTTTATATTGTTCAAAGCAATAGTCTAGTTTTGACATGACAACTTAAATACACAAGCATATCAACAAGCAACCATGTCTTTCAAAATATCAATGCTAAAATAAGCTATCCCTAGCCCATCATGCTCAACCTTTCATCCATTCATGAAACACACTCGCATATTAACTACACCCGATACTCAAGTACGATCATAGTGCCTCCTAGTAGGTGCTTTTATAAGAGAAGATGGAGACTCAAATTCAAAATAAAAATTGCATAAAGTAAAAGAAAGGCCCTTCGCAGAGGGAAGTAGGGATTTGTAGAGGTGCCAGAGCTCAAAGCGAAAAACATAGAGATAAAAACATTTTGGGAGGTGTATCCTTCCCACCAACGAAAACGACTTAGAGTTCCCAACACTTTCCATGCTAGATATATCATAGGCGGTTCCCAAACAGAAAATAAAGTTTATTCCTTTTTCAACCATACTTTCACTTTCCATGGCTAGCCATATCCACGGTTGCCCTCCATACCAATACTTTCCAAGGAATTTATCATTGACAACATAAAGTAAATTAATTTTTCATTTCGGGACTGGGCATCCCTAATACCTTTGCCTTACTCTCGTGCAATGACAAGTGAATAAACACTCATCGTGAGAATAGCACATCTAGCATGGAAAATATTAGCCACCCCTCACCGCTCCGCGAGCGGAACGAACACACAAAAGAGAAGTTTATTTTGAAAATTAGAGATGGAACATACAAATTTGCTTAGAATGGCAAAAGAATACCGCATATAGGTAGATATAGTGGACTCATGTGGCAAAACTGGTTTAAAGGTTTTTGGATGCACAAGTAGAGATCATACTTAGTGCAAAATGAAGGCTAGCAAAAGATTGAGGAGCAACCAACCAAGAAATGAATAATCTCATAACCGAGCATTAAGCATAATTAACATCGAATAATGCAGCACAAGTAGGATAAAATTTCATTGCATAATTATTGACTTTCGTGCTTGCATAGGTTATCACAAACCTTAACACCAATATTCTTACTAAAGCATAATTACTCATCAACATAACTCACATATCACATCATCATATCTCAAAACTATTACTAAGAATCAAGTTTATTTTGTCCAATGATCTTCATGAAAGTTTTTATTATATCCTTCTTGGATATCTATCACTTTGGAACTAATTTTCATATGTTGCTTTTGATAAGCTCAAACAAATATAAGTGAAGATCATGAGCATAATTTTTTTCTTTCTCTCAAAATAATTTAAGTGAAGCAAGAGAGAATTTATTGAAAATGTTACTAACTCTCAAATAAATCTAAGTGAAGCAAGAGAGCATTTCTTCAAAAATACTAAACCACACCGTGCTCAAAAATATATAAGTGAAGCACTAGAGCAAGTCCATAGCTCATAAAAGATTTAAGTGAAGCATAGAGAGCAATTCTAACAAGTCATGACATAATTTTGGCTCTCTCAAATAGGTGTGTCCAGCAAGGAATCAAGACTTAAAACACAAAATAAAACAAGCAAAGACTCATATCATACAAGACGCTCCAAGCAAAACACATAGTATGTGACGGATAAAAATATAGCTTCGAGTAAAATACCGATGGCCGTTAGAAGAAAGAGGGGATGCCACTCAGGGCATCCCGAAGCTTAGTTGCTTGCTCATTTTTGGATAATAGCTTGGGATGCCGGGGAATACCCAAGCTTAGGCTCTTCTTACTCCTTATTCCTTCATCCATCGTAAGATAACCCAAAACTTGAAAACTTCAATCACACAAAACTCAACAAAACCTTCGTGAGATCCGTTAGTATAAGAAAATAAACCACTACTATAAGTACTGTATCAAACCAATTCATATTTTATTCTTGCATTATATCTACTGTATTTCAACTTTTATATGGAAAAAACTCATCAAAGAAAACCATAGAGCCATCAAACAAGCAAACAACGCAAAGAAAACAGAATCTGTCAAAATAGAACAATCTGTAGCAATCTGATTTGTTCCAATACTTCTGGAACTCCAAAAATTCTGAAAAATTAGGACAACCTGGGTAATTTGTATATTAATCTACTGCAAAAAAATAGTATTTTATCACACTCTGGTTAAAAATAAGAATTGTTTTCGTGAGCGCAAAAGTTTCTATTTTCAGCAAGATCAAATAACTATCACCCAAGAGGATCCTAAAGGCTTTACTTGGCACAAACACTAACTAAAACACAAAAAACACAATCATAACAGTAGCATAATTGTGTAAACACTCAACAACAGAGAGCAAAAAGCAAAAATAAATTTTATTCATTGGGTTGCCTCCCAACAAGCGCTATAGTTTTACGCCTCTAGCTAGGCATAAGATTTCAGTGATGCTCACATGAAAGATAGTAATTAAAACACGAATAGAGCATCATGTAATATGTGAAAAACACATTTAAGTCTAACATACTTCCTATGCATAGGCATTTTGTAAGCAAAAAAATTAGCAAGACAAGCAAGAGCTAGCATATGCAAGGAAAAAGAAAGAAACAATAGCAATCTCAGCATGAAGAGAGGTAATTTAGTGACATGAAGATTTCTACGACCATATTTCCCTCTCTCATAATAATTCCATGTGGGATCATTATCAAATTCAAAAATATAACCATCACATAAAATATTCTCTTTATGATCCACATGCATGCAAAGTTGACACTCTTCCAAAATAGTGGGATTATCATCAAATAAAGTCATGACCTCTCCAAGCCCACTTTTATCAAAAATTTCATAAGATTGAACACTCTCCAAATATGTGGGATTATTTTCACCTAAAGTTGGCACTCTTACGAACCCACTTTCAATACTATTGCAAAAATTATTATCAATAGCATATTCATCATGAGGCATAAATACATTTTCAAGATCATAAGAATCATTATCACCCCAATCATGATCATTGCAATAAGTAGTGGACATAGCAATATTAGCATCCCCAAGGTTGGGGTTTTGCATATTATTAGCACAACTGACATTAATAGTATTTATAACAAAATCATTGCAATCATGATTTTCATCCAAGGAGCTAACATGAATCACTTTATAAATTCTTTCGTTTAACACTTCATCACAATTTTCAGATTCATAAATCTCAAGAAAAACTTCCTAAAGATAATGTAGTGAATTCAATTCAATAGCAATTGGTTCATCATAATTGGATCTTTTGAAAAGATTAGAAAGTGGATGAGGATCCATATCAATAGATTTTTAGCGAGTGAAGATGCAAGCAAATAGATCTGACACATGGCAACACAAGAAAACAAGAGATCTGACACGTAAAAGGCAAACAGAAAGGAGGGCGAATAAAATGGCAAATTTTGTGAAGTGGGGGAAAGGAAAACGAGAGGCGAATGCC